>LPNX011226125.1:20378-76531 GCA_001517045.1 Pseudotsuga menziesii | reverse complement strand
GCATCATATCAATGACACATCTATTCGGTCAGAATAATGGTTTCCAATTTCCATTTATTGAATATCATTGCAATACAACAAGAATATTTAGCTCTTCATTTAAGAGCAGATCTTGGTAACATCGACATGATCGAGAGAGATCCAAAGGTCTGTAATAGATGTTAGAGATTAAAATAAATAGAGCGTATATACAGGGAGTCTTAAAATCAGAACCCATGAGCAAAGCAAATGACTCTAAGATAGAGACATCTGATCAAGATGTTGCTCCTCTGAATCAAGAAGTCCTTTCTGAAGCAGAAGCAGATGCAATAGAAATAAAGTCAGATATACAAGTAGAAGATTATGTTCTATTCACAGGAGATGAATGAAGAAGCTTTGATGGCAAGAAAATAATTTCAGTGGTAGGCCATAACTGGTTAACATGGGGATTGTCTTGGAGAGACCTGACTATTTACAAGGCCAACAGACATGGGTAAAGATTTAATAAGGCATACATGTTAATATGGGAGGAATAATCAAGGGTTCCAGCTCCTTCCCATCCCATCCATTCTTCCCACTCATCGCAATAATCGTTAAGGCCATCCATATAGTAATCGTCAGAAACATTTTGCTGCTTTGCTTGTGCCAAACTGGACATTACAGACTGTTCATTCATCACAAAAATAACTACAATCAGAAACATTGGCATGCATAAGAATCTAACGATCTAAAAAAGAAAAATTTATATAAACAAAAGCTGTTCTTAGACAGCAGCAATTACCTGATAAGCCTGATTGATCTTGTGAAATTGAATTCCACAGTTGTCTCTTTTGGAAACATCAGGATGATGCTGTAACCATATTATATCAACACATGAGTACAATTTGATTTTGTTCATAACTTAATTGTTGAATAGCATTGCTATGATCTATAAAACAGGTAAACAGCCAGAACGTACTGTTTCTTGAAAAAAATTCAAGAATGTGTGAGATGGCTGCTTATCATGGAAAACTATTATTTAAAAGAGGGGTTTTCTAGTTTCAAGTGGGCACTTCCATTTACCTGCAACGCAAGGCATCTGAAGGCAGTTTTAACATCTTTCTCATTAGCCCCAGGGCTCAATTTCAGAGTCTCATACTCTTCTTTCATCCCAGGGAAAGAAACAGAGGCCATCACAGTTACATTGCTCCTGCCTCCCTGCAAATTCTTCTGCTCCCCACTTTTCTTTCTCAAGAATGAATTCCCCTGGGCACCGGCCATAAGTCTTCTTACAGCGGCAACCATGATCTCTAACAAAAATACGCTGATCCAGAAACCGAGCTTGAATCCCAGCTGCAAAATAATCCGATCTAAAGTTCCAGATACAAGAATTGCTATACCAAAATCCAGTTAAAAAAACAAAGAACAGATATTGTTACAAATGTGGCTAAGGTAATCAAAGCACAATTGAAGAATAAATTAATTGCGCTATGCATATATAAAGATCCCATACCCGGACTCGAAAACCAGTTAAGACGGTGGATTTGGATAAGCCCGGAGAAAACGAGATCTCAGAAAATCAACGGCTGAATCGCGCGCTAAGAACTGAAAGATAAGATTGCGCATTATTTCCATTAAAAAAAAACAATGGAATGCAAGCAGATCCCACCTTTCCTCCATCTGCTCAATGAAAATTTGGCGACGTATCCCGTATCATCAAACTTCGGGGCAGGGGAGATCTTCGGGCGGGATCGAGAGGTTTGAATTTGAGATTGTCTGTCAGGCTGGTGGAGAATTAAATGAACAGACGGCCGCGGACGGAGGGAGACGGAGATGAACTTGACGGAAACGGAGAGAAGATGAACGGGGAGGCCACGACGGTGTGTGAACAGAGGGCCGGTGACGGAGGAAAAACCTGAACGGTGGTCGGAGTGCCGGCGCGACGATTGCCGCCGGGAAAAATCGTCGCATCGGTATGGGAAATATGGGTAAGAGATGAAAATGTTATATTTTTATTTAAAAATAAAAGATGAATGAAAATATATATTTTGAAAGTATTTGAATAGTGTAAATGTTTAAGGGTGTAACAGGTGAAAAAGTTTCATTCTTCTTTTCGAAAGAAAAAAACAAAAAAAATTGAATGAAATAAGTATTTAAAGAGTGTGTGTATATATATAGAGAGAGAGTGTTGGGATCAAGGAAGGAGTTCCAAGAAACTAGTCCGAAATCAAACTAAGAAATTGAGATGTTCCTCGAGAAAATCACACAATCTCATACAACCTTCACCCTTAATATAGGATAATGATGGCCTTGGAAAAAGCAAAGAAGGTTATTCCTTAGATCTTCGCCTACCCTGCAACAAAAATGATGATACCCTCCCATCATCGTTTATCTTTGTTTACACCAACTAGCCTCCATCTATATCGGTCCCCAATAACCTCTTTCCTCCCAATGATAATCCATATTCCCCACTCCATCTCCCTGAGTCAATTCGTTATGATACGGATGTACCATCCCACCATCAGTTACATCCCCTTAATCCTCTGCATGAGACCCTTCTACCCACAAAGGCCCAAAAACCGAACCAATTGAAACCCCACCGCAGGAAATACAGACCTTGTTATATTGAAAAGCTACCAAAAGAGACAAAGGTCGATATCGACCTTGAGATTTTTAAAGCAAAGTTAATATATTACACTGAATCATTCCCTCGTCGATAGATTCCTGCCAGAAGGTTCAAGGAGTTGGATCTTATAATTGGGTACACCACACATGGAATCACATCCTAGGGTATACTCATCAAGCACTTGTTGGGGCCAGAGGGTATATAACCTTTTTTTTCAACTCAGTGGAGGATTTGCTAAAGATGGCTCTAGAAGGACCATGGTTTTGGGGAAATGTGGCTCTTACACTATTAAGATGGCATGTCAGTTTTGACCCAATAAAGGAGTGATTTCATACCCTTTATCTATGGGATAAATTTCCATCCCTACCTATTGAATATTGCGATGCCAAAATATTTAAATCAATTGGAGACGCTCTGGGCACTTTCTTGAAGATATCCCCAAAAACTAAGAAAAAGGCACAAACAATAGTGGAAACAATTAGTGTGGAGATTGATATCACGTAAGGACTCCCTGATGCCATTTTAATTAAATATGGATAACACTCATACATGCAAACCCAGGATTATAAAAATGTGTCATTCTGAAGCACACATTTTCAATCCCACGGACATCTAAAGATATCACATGCCATCTCCCTAGGTCATTAGATGATATTGGAGGTATCCATCTGGTTATGAGTTCCTTTGAATTTGGAGAGGAATGCTTATTTTGTGACAAAACAAGACCTGCAAAGTGTAGGAGATAAATATCGCACGGGATGTTATACATCAAGAAACCGGTAGGGTAAATGAACAATTTGTGACATTCAATGAACATATTCAGTAAAACAATAGCAATATGGAATCCATCATTATGGGAACTTGTGACAGACACAATATATTGCAGAGCCCAAATCAAGGAAAAAGGAAAAAAAATATCCAGGATAACTCAGAGGATCTCCCCTAGTAGACATTACCAAAACCGCTAATTGACATTGATGAATGAAAGGAGATCTCCTCCCCTCCATCCACAAGAGGAAATACATCAAATAGTTTCTATTATATTCCATCTACATCATGGTGATAAATCACCTAATCACAAACAAAAGGGGAGGGGAATCAATCAAGAGGATTGAACTCAATACGTCAGATGGTGATTCCCTCATTTAGAGACATGAAATTTTTCATAAAACATGCAAAATATGAAGCTAAGGAGATATGTGCTAGAAGAAAATAAATGATTCCAGGGGCCCTTAGCAGAAGAACCCAATCAAGGGTTAAAAAATGAATGTGTTATCACACAACATAAGAGGTATTCAAATGAACTTGAAACAATAGTGCAAAAAATGCAAAAAATATTTTCAACAAGTGCCTCCTAGAATGGACTTTTGTAATCATTGAAGCTACTAGTAATTATGGAATTCTAACTCTTGGGTGGAACGATACATTATTTCTCGAGTCATTGGTAAGTAGTCCAAACTATATATGTTCATCTTGTTTCTCTAAATATTTAAATTTAATTGTGAAACTCCTGAATGTATATGCCCCCTACTGGATAGACAAGTATTTTGTGTGACTTCTATATTTATACTCTCTTATCTCAACCTCATCTCATATTAGGTAGTGAACTAAATTTCACACCGCTTAGCTACAAATATTGGAGCCCAAAATACAGGAAGGATCATCTTGCGATTTTTTTCTCCCACAATATAGACTTGCTCCATCTGGTTGATATCGAACCTGTTGTTTTTGACCTGACATGGCCCAACAAATGATCATGTAAGAGTCACATTTCTAATATATTGGGTTGTTTCCTACTAAATGAAAACATCCTTATGGATATAAATGTGTATAGGTCCTTCATATTGAAGGTAGGTCACTCAGATCACCTAAATGGTATTCCAAGAGAATGGGATTCCTTCATCAAATGAATATGTGCCAGAAGAAAGCTAACCAAATTCAGCAAGTCATGGGAGGAATGTGTATAAGAATAAGGACGGTTAGTAAATAGAGAAGAGAAGTTAAATGAAGATGAAGATCAAGCTCTAGTTGTGCATACAAATAATGGAATAAATAAAAGGAAGGATCAAGGATATCCAACAAGTAGATCACTAGAACTCAAGAAAGGTAAGAAGTTTAAGAAAGATTACTCGTCCTATGAATGTTATACATGTCATAATTTAGGACATGTCTCCAGAGATTGTCCACTTAAAAAAAACAAGTTCAAAAATAAGAACGAAAAGTTCCATGCCCATGCAGCCGAAGAAAATGAATCGGGTGAAGAGAAGACCAAAGAGAATGAAGAATATGTCTTGATATCAACCCTCATAGGATCAATCTCTCATGGAAGTGATACTTGGCTCATATATAGTGGTGCTTCCAAACATATGACAACTCCCATAGATTCTCTCGCATGCCTCACTAAGAAATATTATCCACACAAAGTACAGCTTGGATATGACTATCAATATCCTATCAAAGGAATGGGAGAAGCTTCCTACTAGCTGAAATATGGTAAGTCTATAAAGAAGTCTCATATATTCTAGGTCTAAAGAAGAATCTTCTTTCTATATCAGCTCTAGACAAGAAAGGATTCGTAGTTTCCTTTGTAGATGGTGAAGTTCTTATGTGTCCAAAAGTAAAAACCATAGATGTTGAAGTTGTAATAGGTATTGAAGAATGAGGAATCTACAAACTAAAAGGGCATACAGACTTGGCTTTCACAGCTTGTACTATAATTCCATGTGAACTATGGCATAGAATATTTGCTCATGTAAATATTTACCAATTGTGAGCAAGGTAGTAACAGGTCTACCAGAAATACAGATCAACAATGAATGGATATGCAAAGGATGTGCTCAAGGGAAAAACACCAAGAATCCATTTCCAAGCAGTAATAGTAAAGAAAGAGGGATCCTGGATATTGTCCACTCAGATGTGTGTGGACCAATATCAACTACTTCCTTAAGCGGGTATGTCTATTAAGTTTCTTTTATTGACGACTACTCACGTAATGCTTGGATATATTTCTTGAAAAGGAATGATGAAGTATTTTAAAAGTTAAAAGAGTTCAAATCTCTTCTGGAGAATCTCTCTGAAAAGAATATTAAGATATTAAGATCAGATGACGGAGGAGAATTTACTTCAAATGAATTCAAGGACTTCTGCAAAGAAGTTGGGATTAAGAGGGAGCTTACTACACCCTATAATCCTCAACAAAATGGAGTAGAAGAAAGGAAGAATAGATCTATCATAGAAGTAGTCAAAGCCACGATTCATGATCAATATCTACCCATGTATTTATGGGATGAAGCAACAAAGACCATAGTCTATGATTCAAAACAAATTATCCCACATTGTACTTGGAAACAAAACTCTAGAAGAGATGTTTACTAGTGAGAATCTTGAAGTCAAACACCTAAAGATATTTGGTTGTCTTGTTCGCATGCATGTTCCCAAATATAAAAGATCAAAGTTGGACTCCTCAGGAAAGAAGGGAATATTTGTTGGATATAGTGATCAGTCAAAAGCATACAAATTCTATATTCCAGGTTTTTCGTAAAATTGAGGTGTAGAGATGTCATGTCTGATGAAGATGCAGCTTTCAACAAATCCAGAAAGGCCCGTGTGGATGAAGAAGAACAAGAAACTCCCATAGTAGTATATATAATTGAACCACTAGTTAGAGATGACGGTGTTATACAAAGAGATCAGGATATGGTAGAACCACAATAACCTATAGAAAAACCTCATGAAACAATCTCAACAAAGAAAATACTAGCTTGGGCTCATGATATAGTTCAAGAAGCAGAAATATATGGTGCACTATAATGAAGAAAGATACTAAGACTCCACTCCAACTATGTAGAATTAATGTGTAACCTTGTTGATGAAGAACCTACATGTTTTGAAGAAGCCTTAAAGAAGAAGGAATGGATGGATGCCATGATTGAAGAATATTAATCTATCTTAAAGAATGATGTTTGTGAAGTGGTGCCAAGACCAAAGGATAAATTAGTGGTCTCTTCCAAATGGATTTTTAAGACAAAGCATTCATTTGATGATATTATTGCAAAGTTCAAAGAAAGATTTGTTGCCGCGAGGATTCTCTCGGAAAGAAGGGATTGGTTATGAAGAAACGTTTGCACCAGTAGCTAGATATACCTCAATAAGAACCATTATTGCTTTGGCTTCCAAGATGAGATGGAAATTACATCAAATAGATGTAAAGACAACCTTTCTAAATGTTGTCATAGAATAGTAAGTGTATATTGAACAACCTCCAAGTTTTGAGACACATGACAAGAAAACACATGTGTGCTGACTTCCTGATGATCCTAGGCTTTACCAAAAGTAAAGTAGATTCCAACCTTTACTATAAGGTTGAAGCTGACATAATCATGATATTACTATTGTATGTAGATGATCTATTTTTTATAGGAAAGGAGAAGATCATCAGTGAATGTAAGAAGAATCTTGCGACGGAAATTGAAATGAAAGAGCTTGGCATGATGCATTACTTCCTAGGTCTTGAAGTATGGAATTTCCCATATGAAATCTTCCTAAACCAAGGAAAATATGTAGTTGAGATCCTAAAGAGATTTGGGATGTTTGATTGTAAGGAAATGAACTCTCTGATGGTGACAAACCTGAAAATCCTAAATGTTGACTCTTCAGAAAGAATATATGTCACACTATATAGATAGATTATTGGCTCACTAATGTATTTGATAAATACAAGACCATATATATGTTTTGTCATGAACACATTAAGTCAGTATATGCTAGAACCCAGACATGTTTACCTAGTTGTATCAGAACATGTGATGAGGTATTTAAAGGGTACATTGGATTGTGGCCTCACATATGCAATTGATAGTGAGTTTAGATTATGTGGCTACACTAATTGATATTGGGGAGGAAGTGTTGAAGACAGAAATGCCACTTCAGGATGTTGTTTCAGTTTGGAATTAGGTGTAATATCATGGCTTAGTAGAAATAAAAGTAGTGTTGTGCTCAGTATAGTAGAGGCTTAATACATTGCATCATGTTCATCTTGTATTGAAGTAGTATGGCTTCACAAATTATTGACAGGATTGTTTGACACTGAAATGGATGTAACTAATATTTATTGTGACAACCAGAGTTGTATTAAGTTAACAAAGAACCTGATGTTCCATGATAAGTCAAACCACATAGAGATAAAGTATCATTACACCCAGGATATAGTGCAGAGAAGAGACATAAAGCTCCAGTATGCTCCTATAGAGGAACAAGTTGCAGATGTGTTAACTAAGCCTTTGTCTCATGTGAAGTTTGAATATTTTAGAGACAAGCTTGGTGCAGTCCGAAAGGACCTTCTTGGTAAGAGGATTGATGATAAGAGAATGATATGGTAATGGTATGAAAGTACAGAGTTTTACTTGATGAATTTGTGGATGTACATGAAGATAATGATGAGCCCCAATAATCTAATCACTATATAGAGATCCTCATCATATATTTGTGGGTAGATCCCAATATGGTTGGTGACATCATTGAGGGTGGATCCCAGTATGATTGGTTGTATCACTAAGGGTATATCCAAACATGGTTAGTTGCATCCTCACAAGGAATATCCTAGGAAGGTTGGTCGTATCTTCAAATAGGAAGATCCCAACAAGATGTGATCCTACATTCATCTGGGGACATTGTGATCTGGAATTCATTTGCAGACGTTGTGGTTTGGAATTCATTTGTGTACATTGGGGTATGGAACTCATTTCTAGATGTTGTTGTTTGGAATTCATTTGTGTACATTATGTTCTAACATTCATTTGTAGACATTGTGGTCTGACATTCATTTGTGGGCGTTATGGTCTAGCATTCATCTACATATATTATACTCCGACATTCATTTGTGGAAGTTGTGTTCTGGCATTTATTTGCAGATGTTGTGGTTTAGCATTCATTTGTGGACATTGTGGTCTGGCATTCATTTATATACGTTGTGTTCTATCACTCATTTGTAGACATTGTGTTCTAGAATTCATTTACATACGTTGTGTTTCGGAATTCATTTGCAGACGTTGTGGTATGGAATTCATTTGCAAACGTTATGGTTTGGAATTCATTTGTAGATGTTGTGTCTTGGCATTCATTTGCATACGATCCAGCATATTTTGATGTTGTGGGTTATTTCGCATTAAGTTGTGATGTTTTGTTTATTGCGGGTGATGTGATGTGATGTGACAAGATGTGATGCTCATGATTATGCAACGAGATGCGATGCTCATGATGATACGACGAGATGTGATGCTCGTGATGATGCAACGAGATGTAATGCTCGTAATGATGCAACAAGATGTGATGCTTGTGATGATGCGACAAGATGTGATGATCGTTATGATGTGACAATATGTGATGCTCGTGATGATGCGATGAGATGTTTTTCTCATGATGATGCAATGAGATGTGATGTTCGTGATGATGTGATGAAATGTGATTCGATGCTTATGATGATGCGACAAGATGTGATGCTTGTTATGATGTGTCGAGATACGATTCTCGTATGAATGTGTTCGTGACATGATGATATAGATGTGATGCTCCATGATGGAGATATTCCACAGGTAATGATAATGTTGATATAGTTGTGAAAACTTCCTATGATGTATAGACTTATTAGTCAGTTGTACAGATGTATTGTTGTGTTATAGAATACCATCCTTGTTAAGAGGGAGTGTTAAAGAAATGTAACTGAGGAAGATATTATATTTTGTATTATTAGTGTTATTACCTCTTTGAGAGAGTTTGTCCTCCGATTAGGGATTTCATTGATTTAATTGGTCATGTAAATTCTTGAGGTAAAACCTCTGTTGTAAATTAGGTCAATAGTACCCACAAAAGTATTATTAAAATGTATTTTTGAGTTTCCCATGACAAGTCAACCCTGATTGGGAGGAGAAGTCGGGCATATTGGGTTATTAGGATTCTCCACTGATCAGTATAAATAGGGGAGGTTCCTCACTCATTTGGACACACACAGAACTCAAGCAGTTGGGCTAGAGAGAGAAGAAACAATCCATATGGAGGATAGGAAGTAGTCTAGTCTTATTCTTTGGATCTTACACTGTACTTGGGTGAAGTCTATGTAGAGGAAGTTTTGTTTGGTTTTCTTACCCATGAGGGTTTCCTAGGATAAATATTTGTGTTCTCTTTTGTTCTGTTGTGCTTTTTATTCTTTCAGTGATCTTTTGTTCTATTTGAATGTAAAACTTAACACTTCATGCTAAAGTTGGACCTCTCCAAAGAATTTCATAAGGTTAATTGTCTCTATATTTGTCTCATACTCACTCAAATAGGATTCCCCCACCTATTCATCCACTAGATTGAATATTGATATTAGTATGTCACCTTTGATATCCTTGCTAATGGCTCTACAACCTACTTTTTCCATCCCTCCATAGGATTATGCCAAGGTTGTCCCCTCTCACCTTTTCCATTTCTAATTATTGTTGAAACACTAAGCAATAACCTAAACCAAGAAATAATGCATGGCCCTTTTAAAGGATTCAAAATAATTATTTCCTTGTCCCTTTTTCAAATCGTATTTTTCGATCATATCCTCCTTTTCAGTGATGCTACCATGTATGAAGTTAGTGTATTGATCGGGTCCTAAAACTATTTTCCTCCTCAATAGGAATGGAAATTAACCTCAAAAATTATAACATGCATTTCTTTCATGTTTCGAAGGCACAAAAATATTTGATCCATAAAATCCTCCCATTTCTTGTAGTCACAAGCTTATGATGTTTTAAATATTTGGGGTTTCTTCTTAAGGAAATTGATTATAGATTCGCATATTGGAAATGGCTCATAGGCAAAATCAAGAAGAAGGTTTGATCCTAGTTTCATAAATGGATACCACTAGTTGGTAGAGTAACATTAATGAAGAGCACTATTGAGGCTATCCCAATTTATTGGATGGCATTGGCATATATTTTGAAGGATATCTTAAATGAAATAAAAAAATATGGTTGTTGACTATCTATGGTTAAGGGAAAATAAATGAAAAAATAATTCCCTTATGTAGATGGGATAATCTATGTTTACAAAATTCTAATGGTGGATGGGGCTTCAAAAATATCTATTTTCTCTCAAAATAATTAGCTACCAAGAACTTATGGAGGTTACTCACACAAAAAGGACTATGGAAGACATGCATGGAATAGAAATACATCGCTTCTCGTCCAATAATTTCACGTATCAAATCTTATTTCCTATCAGTCAATCCTAGATCACTCTTCTAAAGGGATATTCAAAACAAATTTACCTAATTGGGGAGAATATCGCTTGGAATCTTGGGAATGGTCAAAATATTTTGGTAGGTACATATCCCCTTTTGGGAATCTGTCAAGAAGACTTGCTTCCCTGAGCCCTAGTAGACACTTTACTTTATAATGAAAACATATATCTTGATGACATATATCAAGAAGATAATAGATATTATTGTAATGGTGGACAGATGACTACATAACAACTAAATATTTCATAGGATCACTCCATTCATTGAAATAAATATGCGCTTGGCCTAAACGAGGCATCTATTTTGTGTCTATTTCTCTTTCTCAAATGCCAGACAAACTAATATGGGTTCTCAACCAATATGATGGTGCATATCGATTGAAATACAATATATCAAATTTTGATCAGTTATGTAACAGAGGACAGTGGTCCACAATGATGGAAAGGTTTATGGAAGTTGGAGGCTATGCCTAAAACAAAAAATTTATGCTAGCTAGCACTTGAAAACAAAATACTCACATGGGATAATCTCTATAAAACAAACAAACACAAACCCAGCATATGTCTATAATGTTGTTAACATACAAACACGATAAATAATTTACTCACCACCTTCCATTTCACCAAAGAAATGTGGAATGTTCCTCAATCACTAAGGATCTGTCCTAAATGGGAAAGAGTTGTTAAGTTTGTTTTCAATGCGAGCGTAGTGAGCCAACATTTTTGGGTTATTTTCTGCTATTTTGGGGAATTCTCTAAAAATATGTAATTTAATCTCAGTTAAGGAATTGTGATTTATTTCTAATCCAGGTTAAAAAATTAGGTTATTGGATGTTGTGGAATACTTATATTCTATTATGAGTGATTCATAATGATAATGAGAAAATAGGAGGTGTGGCTCCAAGGTTTATTGGTTTTCCAGGTTAACGGTTTCCAAGGTAAATCATTGTGTATTATGTGTGAATGATATGGTGTAATCTCTATTTTTCTTAAAAGAATCGGTATGCTTCACTTCTCTGCACAATTTTAAAACTTACATGTGGTACCAGATCTCGATTATTGGCATTAGGAGGATGTTTTTTTGCTAAGAGTTCGACGCGGTTGATGGATCTTGGGTCTATTATAAACCTGGGTTTAGTGGGAGATTTGTAGTGTTGATTTGTGCATTGAAAGATAATGACGAGTAGTTCAAGAATTGTGATCGAGGAATTTAACAACCATATATTTGAGCTATGGAAGCTCAAAGTGGAGGATCTTCTTGTGGATCATGAACAATGGATTAATGTGTATCTAGGTACAAAACCCACTAGAAATTCAACAGAAGATTGGGAGAAATTAGAAAGAAGAGAAAGAAGCACAATTAGACTATGCTTATCAGACTTTGTGTTGTTGAATGTATCTGGTGAACATAATGCGGTAAATACTTGGGGGAAACTAGGGATTTGTATCAATCAAAATCCCTTGTGAACCAGATGTTTCTGCAAAAGAAACAGTATCATCTCAAAATGGATGTTAATGACACAGTGACAGAGCATCTAAATGTTTATAATACTCTAGTAATTCAAATAAAATATATCGGAATTAAAATGTAACAAGAAGGTAAATGTATTACATCATTGTGTTATTTTCCATATTCTTGGGACAAACTAATTGTGGCAATAGGTAGTGCTAGTCAAGCAACCTTAAAATTTGATAAAATAGTATTGTACCTGCTGTCAAAATAGATGAAGTGGAAAAAATATATGAGAATTGATTCACATTAGGATATAGGATGGAAGTGTATTCTCACAATTCGATATTACACACAATTATACACAAGAACAGTAGAAAGAGTGAAATTAACACATAGAAATGTAGTCAATACAGATTTTATTATGACTTTCCAACATGTAAATATGTATGGATCAATTTTATATTACATTAGGGATAAATCGTTATCCTTTGGAGGAAATATGGATGCATACATGTGTCAAGCTAGGATTTGACCTCAAAACCCCACTAGGTGGACCAATGAGCTCCCAAACCATCCCACACAATAATGAATGCATGTGTGGACGTGGTTGTAGCATTCTAATACATAAATGAGGGAAATATATGTATGGGTGAGCACATGGGTGAGTGGGAGTGGCTCTAGACAGCAATAAATGCCCTAGGAGAGCCAAAAACCACTTCATACATGCACTAGCGCCTATGGTCAAATAGTTTCCCTGATTTAAGAGATGGGGAGTGAAAAAATTTCTAATATGTCATTAATGAGGGTGGATGGGAAGTCAAAATTATCAAATTGGAGTGCCTCAATGCAATTAGGAGTCCAAAACACCCAATAGACTAAGTTTGATCAACATAGTCTAGTTTTGGACCATATAACATAGCAAAAAGGCTAATTAAAATGTATCCTAGGTGTATGAACATGGTACTAAGGTGGATTTGTTCTCTAACACCCCCCTTTAAGCCTAACTTAGTACATATTACACCATATTATTGAGGCCTCGGTAACTAAGGCTCAAGTCACCTCATACAAAAATTTATTTGTCCATATAACCAAGGTAAGGAGGAAAAACTCATGGGAACAAAACCTCCCCTCTAAAATGGACATGGAGAAAAATATGAAAGTGAATATCAGCCATAACCATATGTCACCCACTCCAATAAGGTATCTCATATAGGTGAATTTCTTCTCTATGAAGTTCTTGGTGAAAATGTCAACAGTTTGTGATGTAAATGGGAAATACTGCAAGGATATCACCTGCTCATGCACCGAGCTCCTGATGTAGTGCATGTGTATCTCAATGTGTTTTTTCCATTGTCTCTAGACTAGATCAGTGGAAATATTTATTTCACTTTGATTTCCACACCAAATTATTTTTGGTGGGTCAAATGCAAATCCTATTTCCCCAAGAATACCTTACAACCACACACATTGTGTAGTTGCGTTGATTGCTCCTCTATACTCGGCCTCAGCTGAAGAGACGGATATGTTGTGTTGTTTCTTGGTTGACCAGAATATGGTACCATGTGAAATCATGAATACATAACCTAAAGTGTATTTTTTTCAATACAATCTCCAGCCCAATCAAAATCAGTAAATTCAACTAGTTCTAGTGGAGAACCAACAACATAGTGTACCCCAAAGTGTTTGGTTCCTTGCACATAACGAAAGATTATTTTTGAATCCTTCCAATGTATATCATGAGGCTCCTACATATACCTATAAAATCACCTACAACATATTCCTAATCAGGTCGAGAGTGTGTAAGATACAGCAAACTCCCAACTAGTTGTTTGTACAACGAGTTGTCCACCAATGGATATGCACCAAAATCAGCTAGTTTTATTCCTGAGAGGAATAGGAACTTGTATGCCTTGAATTCAGCCATTTTAAACTTCAATAACAGGTCTGTAGCATACTTTGGTTGGTTTACCTTGATCCCTTCTTCATATTTCTCAATCTCTAATCCAAGAAATTGCCTCAACAATCCAAGGTCATTCATGGAGAATTCATTGTGCAAAGAAGACTTAATTGATCCAATTTATTTATTGAAGCTACCTGTAATCAAAAGGTAATAAAAATATAGCACTATTACATGAAATAAATCACCAACATTCTTCAAGCACACATTAGGATCAGATTTACATCTTTCAAATCCAAGCGATAGCAGAAAATTTTCCATCTTGGAATACCAAGCCCTGGGGGCTTGCTTGAGGCCATAGAGAGACTTCTTTAACTTGAAAAAAAGTGAAGTATCATGACTCAAACCTTAATTATTCTGCATATATATATCCTCATGAATTTCACCATGAAGAAATACACTCTTCATATCCATGTGGTGAACCTCCCAGTGCTTAGATGCAGCAATGGATAAAACTAGGCTGATAAAGTCCATCTTCGCAACTGGTGAAAATGTATCTGTATAGTCCACCCATTGGACTTGAAAGAATAATTTAGAAACAAATTTGGCATTATACTTGATATCAGAACCATCATCATCCACTTTGGTCCTATACACCCACTTACATTGCACTAGTTTCCTCTTGGAGGGCAAGGGACCAATTCCCAAGTATAATTGTCTTGCAATGACTTGACCTCTTATTGCATGGTTGTTTTCTATATTGGGTCAAGTGATTATTCTTGATATTTATTAGTATCAGATCCAACCATAATTAATAATCTATTATAAATATTCAATTCACAAGTAGAGAAAGCATTGTGAAATTGAGATCTAGTCTTTCTAGAGTTTAGTGATCTCCAACAAGATCCGCATCTGCTTGAATGGTTTCCTCAACCCACTTGGGATGAATGGATGAGTCATGATATAAATGCATGTCATAATAATCATCATATATATCAGAATCAGAAAAATCAGAGGAAGTATCAGCACTTACATCATCATGGAGTGGAGGATTTGAGCATTCCCCTTGAGCTACTTTTATCTACTGCATGAGCTCTTCTTCAAACTGTACACTCCTTTCAATGAATATTTTCTAAGATGAGGGATAAAAGAGATTGTATCCCCTTTCCTATTCATCATATCCAACCATAATGGACTCCTTTCTTTGATTTTGCAAGGCCTTTCTCTTCTCGAGAGGAATCCTAGCCCAAGCCTTTGAGCCAAAAACCTTGAAATGAGAAACACTTGGCTTGTGACCACTCCAAGCCTCATATGGAGTTTTTCCATCCAATGATTTCTGTGGAGATTTGTTTTGGAAATATGCAGAAGAGTTGATAGCTTCAACCCATATCTTAGGATTCAAATCCTTTTCTTCCTTCATATAGGTTGACATATCCTTGAGATCCTTGTTCTTGCACTCTACAACACCACTCTCTTGTGGTGTGTAGGGCACAGAATGTTGCATTTGGATTCCACATTCTTCACAAAGATGCTGCAAATTCTTATTGACATACTCCTTACCATTTTCATTCCTAATAACCTTGATCTCGTTCCCACATGCGTTCTCAACTAAGGATTTGTACACTTTGAAAGTCTCAAAAACCTCAGATTTTAGCTTGAGAAAATACACCCAGCAATACCTTAAGAAATCATCTATGAAAGTAAACACATACCTTGAATTCCCATATGAGGGTGTGGGAAGAGGCCCTATGAGGTCTGAATGGATAATATATAGCACTTGGACATCCCTCCTTGCCTTTCCTTTCTCATATCTATGCTCATCATGCTTTCCCACTACACGCCCTTTGCATGTGCCATTGGAAAACTTGATGGTAGGAATCCCTTCAACCATGCTTTCCTTGATTAGTGCTTGGAGGTACTTGTAGTTGAGATGACCATATCTCTCATGCCACAAATTTCTTGTTTCATTGGCATGTGGCAGTACTGCATTCCCTTGTAAGTATGGAAGGAAGTGAGAGAATTTGTACATTCTCGAATCGTGGTCAGCAAAAACCACTACCACAACTTGGCCTGTAGAGACTTTGAGATCTCCACATCATTTTGAGTAAATGTTACTCTCTTTTATATACCAGTGTGTGTCATTTTATATACAGAGAGTAGGTTTGTTTCTATATCCATAACAAATAACACATTGTTGAAGTACCCATCTGCAAGATCAATCCTGTCAATCCCTTTGGCTTGGATTTTTTAATCATTACCCATTAGAATGGATTGACCACTGTAAGGATGCAGGGATGAGAAGGAATAATGCATGGAGGCCATGTGCTTGGAGGCACTTGAATATGTGATTAAGGAATAACATCTTGAAGAACCAGCAACCAAAGCATGGCACCTTTATTTTGTGTCTAAGCTTGAACGACCATCTTTCTTCCTTGCGCCTTTTGGAAATGGGATGTTGTTTTTCTCAACGAGGTGTACCATCATGTCAATGGTTTTCTTCATGCAAGTACTCAATTCCACCCTTTGTGACAATAAGTGCATTTTTTATTCTCTTACTTCTTATTGTCCTTATCCTTGCTAGGATTCGAAACCCCATCTGAAGATGTGGGCTTCCCCTGCTTCTTCTTCTCTTGTTGCTTCGAATATCTGGATTTCTTCTTGCCTTTGGTTGGATTCGAAACTCCTGTGGAAAGGGCTTGATCCTTACTATATTTGATGGTTCCCATTTTCACCAGATTGTCTTGCTCTTGAGTCAGTGACTCCATGAAGTTTTCCAGTGACGGCATCCTCCAATTTCGATTTGTGAGCTTGCTAGAGTGGAATGTTGATCAAACATTGAATAATCTGTACCTAGATTTGAAAGTATGGACAAGATCAGTTTCTCCTCTTTATTTTCAATTCCACATTTTTTCAACTTAGGCACCAACTATTTGAACTTGGTGAGGAATTCATGGATCATCTCAAAGTGAGTTGGTGTCAATGAGATCAACTCATTTTCAAGTTGGTGTCCTCTCATCTCATTAGTCTTCCCAAAAAAATGTCTTGAGCTTGAGCCATAATTCATTGGTTGTTGTCACATTGTCTACATGGAAGAGAAGGTCTCTCAAACTGTTGAGATGAAGCATCCCATATGCCTCATCAAGTCTATTGAAGTACTTCAATTTTTCCACAACAGAGTTGGGCACGGTCTTAGTCCCCACAGTGACTCTGAACAAGAATTTTGACCTCAACTAGATCAACATTACAGCCTTCCATTTGAAATATTTGAATGGATTAATCAATACATGAGTCTACTCCATTTCTTCTTGCGCACTGAGTGATAGAAACATTGGTTGTACCTGCAATGCAAACACTCAAATTTTTCTGGAAAATGCCCTAAACTACAACTCAAATGCTTTGGTTTTTATTTGAATATCCAAAGAGCTCTGATACCATGTGAGAATTGATTCACAGTAGTATCTAGGAGCCAAGGGGATTCTCACAATTCGATATTACACACAATTATATACAAAAACAATAAAAAGAGTGAAATTAACACATAAAAATGTAGTCAATAACAGAGTTTATTATGACTATCCATCATGTAAATAAGTATGGATCAGGTTTATATTACATTAGATAAAATTCATTATCCTTTGTAGGCAATCTAGATGCATACATGTGTCGTGCTAGGTTTGACCTCAAAACCCCCCTAGGTGGGCCAATGAGCTCCCAAACCATCCCAAATGGTCACGAATTCCTATTTGGATGTGGATGGAGCTTGCTGAGACATAAATGAGGGCATGATAGGCATCGATGAGAAAATGGGTGAGTGGGAGTGCCTCTAGGAAACAATAAATTCCCAAGGAGATCCAAAAACCATCAAATACATGAACTAGCGCATATGGTCAAACAGTTTCCCAGATTTAAGGGATGGGTAGCGCACTAAGGTATGATATATCATTAATGAGGGCACATGAGAAGTCTGAATGATCAAAGTGGAGAGCCTCTTCAATGCAATTAGGAGTCTGAAACACCCAATAGACCAAGGTTGATCAACATAGCCTAGTTTTGGACCATATAACACAACATAAAGGCTAATGAAAATGTATCCTAGTTGTATTAACATGGTACTAAGGTGGGTTAGTGCTATAACACCATGGATACTCATAGCATATATTCCTTGTCTGTGTTAGTTCACCCCATGAGAGAAACAAAAATAAGGGATATGGGAGGAGATCTAAATCTAAGGGTAGATCTAAATCTCCAGGAAAAGGTATAAGTGTTGGAAATGTGGTAAAGTTGGGAACTATAAAAATTATTGTATATATAATAATGTTTATCAAGCAAATATATCTATGGATACCCTTTCCATAGAGGCAAATACCTCATTATAAGAAGGATAGGATGTGTACCAAGCTTCCGTAGGTAATCACTCAGAACATGATATTTGGTTGATTGACTCAAGTGTGTCATGTCATATAACCCCTCATAGGGAGTGATTTTGTGAATATGAAAAGTACAAGGGAGGAGATGTGTACTTGGGATATGATTCACTAGCTAGTATCACTGGACGTGGTAGAGTCAAGTTTAAACTCAAGTATGGAAGGATTATAACTCTCCCCATATTACAACACATTCTAGATCTAACAAGAAACTTGATATATTTCAGAAAGATGGATGTTGCAGGTGTAAATCCTATGTGTGGAGATAGTGGTTGCAAAATGGTTTGAGGATCAATGGTACTAATGAAGGAAAGTTTGGAATAGTAATTTGTACAAACTATTTGTAATAACCATTGTTATTCAATGTAACAGTTCTATTATTCCTGAGGGAGGAGATGAAGAATGCATAACCTTGACTACATCAGGAGGAAAGACAATGTTATGCAATCAAAGATTAGGGAATATTGTAGAAAAGGGCCTTCGAGCATTACAATGTAAAGGTATGGTTGAAGATATGACTTATTGCACTCTGATTTTGATTTCTGTGAACATTTCATATATGGAAAATAGAATCGAGTAATATTTGCATCTAATGCTACAAGAGAAAAAGGAATTTTAGTGTTAATACACAATGATGTTTTTGGACTTGTGCATGTTCCATCATTAGGTAGATATGTATATTATGTTTTATTTATGGATGATTTATCAAGGAACACATGGATTTATTTCCTTCGAAATAAATCTGAAGTATTTGATAAGTTTAAAGAATTTAAGGCTCTTTTGGAGAACCAGACATAAAAGAAAATAAATGTGTTGAGGGAAGATAATGGTGCAGAGTTTTGTGGGAATGAATTCAAGTATTTTTGTAAGAAGTGTAATATAGAAAGGTAGAACAATAATCCATACACACCTCAACATAATGGAGTTTCTGAAATGATGAATAGAATGCTAATGGAAAATGCAAGGAGCATGCTAAGGAGTGCTTGGATAGGACAAGAATTATGGGCAGGGGAGTGGAGATAGCATGTTACTTGGTAAATTAATCACCCACATAAACATTGGTTGAAAAAAAACCACAATAGGTACGGAATGATAATATTCCCTCTATTAAGCATATGAAAGTTTTTGGTTGTGATGCTTATGTACATGTTCCAAAGGAGAAATGGAGCAAGTTGGATAACAAAGCTGAAAAATGTATCTTTATTGGCTATAAATATGGAATTAAAGGTTTTATAAGATATGGAATCCTATAACTAAGAAGATTGTTTCTATTCGATATGTTGTGTTTAGAGAGGTCAAATAATTCCATATATAGGAAGTGACTCCAATAGAAAAGGAACCAGAGAAAATAGAGTTTGAGTTAGAAGATGACGAATCTAACTCAATGGAAGAAGATGAATCAGAAGAAGAAGAAGAACCTCATACCCCATTTTTTAGGAGATCATATTGAGAAAGAAGGAAACCATAACGGTATTTCCCTCTTGATTTTTGGTCTAGTTTTCATTTTTCTATTACTGATGGTGATCATAGAAATGTGAAGGGCATTGTTGATTCAGAGGACAGTCAGATCTAGAAGAAGTCCATAGATGAAGAAATGGATGCCTTAGACAAAAATGAAGCTTGGGATTTAGTTCAGTTACTAGTTGGAAGAAATTTTTTTGGCAACAAGTGGTTGTTTAAAAATAAGTTGAATGCAGAAGGTAAAGTGGAGAAGTACTAATCCCTCTTGGTAGCAAAGGGATATTCCCAAGTACAGGGAATTGATTTTGGTGAAATATTTTCTCTAGTTGAAAAATTAAATTCTATTATATTTATTATTGTTATTGTTTTTGCTTTTATCTTAAAGTAGAGAAAATGGATGTGAAGACAACATTCTTACATGGGGACCTTGAAGAACAAAACTACATGAAACAACCAGAAGGGTTCATAGTAAATGGAAAGAAAGAGATGGTATGTAAACTAAAGAATTCCCTTTATAGTCTAAAGCAAAAGGATGTGGTACCAAAATTTTGACATGTGTGTACTTGGATTGGGGTTTGTAAGAAGCAAGGTTGATCACTGTGTATACTCCAAACAAATTGGTGATCACTTCATTAGCATAGTACTATATGTTGATGACATGTTGCAGATTGGAAACAACAAAGATGTTATAAAGGAGGTGAAGTCTCAACTATCCTCCAAATTTCACATGAAGGATCTTGGTGCTGCAAACTTCATACTAGGAATGGAGATAAGAAGATATCGTGTAAATAAGAATATATGGTTGAATCAAAGAAAATACGTTGAGATAGTAATACAGATATTTAACATGCAAGAAAGTAAGTCGGTGAAGGTTCTTATTCCTATTGGTGTAAAGTTATATGTAGAGCACTGCCCCAAGACACGGGAAGAATAATAATATATGTCATGAGTTCTATATGCCAGTGCAATTGGTATTTTGATGTACGCAATGCTCTGTACCAGACTAGACCTTGCTCATGCAATGGTATTTTAGAGCAGATATATGTCAAAACCAAGGAAAGAGCATTGGACAGTTGTGAAGAGGGTCTTCATATATTTTCATGGCACCACATATTATGAAACTTGCTACCAAGGAAGACCTAGACTAGGCAGAGTAATAGATCTACATGGATTTGTTGATGCAGACTAGGATAGAGATCTTGATCATAGAAAATCTACACGTGGGTATGTATTTAACATATTTAGAGGAGCTATCAGTTGGATGATCAAGATATAGGTTGTAGTTTCACTCTAAACTATAGAAGTTGAATACATGGAAGCCACTCATGCCAACAAAGAAGCGGTATGGTTGTAGAGATTGTGTTTAGGTGGTGGGTTTATACAGAAAGTTGTAAGGTTATATTGTGATATCCAAAGTGCAATATTCCTAGCAGAGAACCATGCTTATCATGTTAAGACAAATCATGTTGGTGTGAAATGTCCCTCTGTGAGGGATATGGTTGAAGATAGGAAGGTGTTGCAGGAGAAGGTTGACACCTTAAAGAATGTTGCAGACTCATTAACAAAGAATGTCAGTACAAAGAATTTATCTTGGTGTAGAGAATATATGGGCATTAATGCCCTGAACTAGTGACTCTCTAAGTATGATCCATTGTTATGAAAAGAAACAACAAGTGGGAGAATGTTGGTTATGTTTTATATTCTCTTCGTGTGTTTGGGGAGTTGAGGTACACCTATCAATGGCAAGCCTAACAATTTGTTTGGCCATTTTCGGTTGTTTTGGGGAATTTTCTAAAAATATGTAAGTTAATCTTGGTTAAGGGATTAGGGTATTGGATGTTGCAGAATAGCTATATTGTATTGTGACTGATTATTAATGATAATGAGAAAATAGGAGGTGTGGCACCAAGGTTTGTTGTTTTTATTAGTTAAAGGTTTCAAGGGTAAATATTTGTGTATTATGTGTGAATGCTATGGTGCGATCTCTATTTTGCTTAAAAGAATATGTATGCTTTGCTTCTCTGCACGGATTTAAAACTTACAGTTTTTTTATGAAAGGATTTTTTTTAGGTATTTTTTTCCAATAGACATAAGGCGTTGGGAAGAGGAAGATCCCAATGCTCTAATTTCTTGAATATTGTTTTTTGCATCAAGTTTTTTTTAATGAACAAGACTCAATTGTTTTCTTTTGCATAATTTTTTATCTCCTTATGACAAAATGAAATTGTAAATAGTTTCGTAATTTTAGATCGAAGTTAAATGTAAATGAATATTTTTCTTTCATGTGATGAGAGGTGATATATTTGAGATGAAAAATCTATAATTTTGAATCAGTAAAAAAATTGTAAAAGTTTGGCAAGTGACCAAGCACTATAAAGTTTTTATGTGAGTGTAATGTGCACATGAAGAATATATAAGTTTTTTAGTATGAGAAATAATATACAAATTCTTCTATGGAAAATAAAACTTCTTAAAATAATAATAAAATAAACATAAAAAAAAATCTATAATATAATAGAAGTGTGAATATATATATATAAGTGTTGAATAATCTAAATGTGGAAATATATAAGATGTTTATAAAAAAAAATTCAAATATATATATATATATAAATATAATCTTGGAGGAAGATTGAGCAAATCCAGAAGTAGTTTATAACTTATAACCTCAAAATTTAAAGCAATGTCCCTTATCCTATTCTCCTCATAAAAGTGGGTCTTTCCCCCATTGAGAGCATGGCTATGACTAGGTACCTGATGTACAAGCATAAGATAAATAACATGGCAAATGAGAGACTTCCTAAAATTTCTTTAAACTCAATTCAAAACCAACTACGCCTCAAGCGATGTTGGTGTAAAGATACCATGGTTTGGTTAAACCATTGGGGCAATCTTGATGAAAACGACATTTTGCACAACATTGATAATGTCAAAAAAATTATTACTTCTAAGTTTAAAGAGAAATTCTATTGTGAGGAAAATTTAGTGGTTAAGAGAAAATTAAGATACTATAAGGAGGTCATCAATCCTAACTTGGAATATTAGAAGTATCTCTTGGTAATAACTAGCTCATGGAAGAAAATTAATATAGCCAAGATTAGAACGAACTCTCATGAACTCCATAGTGAAACGGGGAGTTGGTCTATTCCTAAAACTCCAAGGGTAGAAAGGGATTTCCATCTGTGTGAGTCTATAAGCGTGGAGGATGAAAATAAATTTCTCTTAGAGTTCCTTGCTTACACCCACATTAGAACTGAGTTTCATAGTATTTTCTACAATACAAACCTTTATAACCTCCTACCTTGCCAAAACTATAGTGAGCTTGGAAAGCTTCTTGGCAATCTTTTTTAGCACAGGAACAATATTTTAAATTAAACCAAGCATTATCCTTATTAAGATCCGATAGACCAAAGTTGGTCTCAGTTGACGTTCATCGTTGTCGTCGTCGTCGTCATTGTCGATGTTTCTGTCTCTGTTGTTATCGTTGTCATCATCGTCGCCACCACCGTCGTCGTCCCAAAACTATAATGAGCTTGGAAAGCATCTTGGAAAGATTTTTAAGCACAGAAACAAGATTTTAAAGTAAACCAAGTATTATCCTTATTAAGATCCGATAAACCAAAGTTGGTCTCGGTTGACATTCATCGTCGTCATTGTCGATGTTTCTGTCTCCGCTGTTATCATCNATATATATAAATAAATAATAGTTTTTTGGTATTTATTTTATTTTAGAATTATTTTGAAGAAGTCTGTTATAAATTATTTTAAAAAGTATGTTATATATTATTAATATTTTTTAATGCAAAGTGTTATTTTAAATAATTACGATAAAAAGTGTTTATTTCTTCACATAAGAGTGCTTTTCATTCTTGGAAAAAGAGAAGATTAAAAAAACTCTTCTAAAAATTATTTCTTTGTTGTCAAACACTATAAATATCTTATTTTGACATAAATAAAAAATTTATATTGGATATTTTTTCTTTGAGAATATATTAAGGTTTTACAAGTTTATATGGATATTTTTCTTTTGAGAATATATAAAGGTTCTATAAGTTTATTTGAGATTAGATGTAGACCATTTTCTCTATATGTTTATTTGAGATTAGATGTAGACCATTTTCTCTTTATGAAAAAATAAAATTAATCCCATGAGGCCAAAACAAATTGGGGGTGTTTGTGAATTCGAGGAGTTGAATAGCACGCTTATAATGGTGATGGGATAGCTTGATGGACTATATGCATGATTTAGTATTGAGTTTTATATAATGTTTTGGTTGTAATTTTATATTGTAATATTAAAAGGTGGCGTTGGAGTTTAACGTTTACATCTAATTAATTAAAATATATTTATATAAAAATCATCTTTATTATAAGTTATTTATAAAGTGTTAGATAATTAAATAAGACTATTGTAAAAGTTATATTTATTATTAGCAATAAACATATTAATAATACCAATCTGTAATATTATAGGGTACTATTAGAAACATTAATATTATCAATAAAACATTTATATAAAATAACATTGAATTAAGGTATATTAAAGGCTTTTTATTCAAACTAGTGCAACTTTTTTTATAATATGAACAATTAGTATTTTGTAATTAAAATATTATTGATGAACTAAGCAATATAGTATTACAAAGATCTTGATATTGAGTTCAAAATTTAACTTTCTTAAAAGATCATTAATATTAGGGTTAAGAGACCAATTGCAATAGCGCCACCATTTGAGTCGCATGTCTTCTTGCGAAGTTCTTCTTCCTCCTCTGAATCTATATGCATATTTTCATATTCCTCCACAAGATTCTATAAATTCTTAATATGGATATCATCTTCAAACACTTGCAATTATTTAATATTTCCAGTGATGGAGACTTTATACATTATTTTAACAACATAAGAAAGATGACTCAAATTTGGAGGAACCAAAATTTATAGCTAATTTAGCTAAGTTGTTTGTCCTATGATTCAATTCCATGGGTACTGTAGAAATGTTAATAGCCTCAAAGAAGCTATCAAAAATATCTCACACTACATGTTTGTACTACCTCATCCTAGGATGTTTTGATTGATAGCATTCCCTTACTTGATTTGCCACTAAATCATAATATCCAAAAAACTGTAGCTACTTAATTGTCATTTTCCTTATTGTCTTTAGGCCCAGTACCAATGCTTCATATTCTACCACATTGTTGGTACATTCAAAGTTGAACTTGAAAGTATGAGGGAATTATTTTACCAAGGGATATTTTAGAAGTATTCCAACACCATTTCCTATCATGTTACAAGCTCCATAAACCTATAGGGTTGGTCAATGGCTTATCTATTGCAATTACTATTTTTATTTGGCCATGAGCAGGGGGTTGGTGAATAAGAAGGAAATTTCCAAATTCATCGTATGTATGGGAAGGGAAGTTGGTGGGATTATATGGATCATTAATGCCATAGGTCATTTTCGGATCCATGTGCAATTTGCAAGTTTCTCCTCCAAACACTAGGTTAATAGCATAAGAAAGATCAAATTAGATACTCCCCTGTAATACCCCAATTTTTTACTTGGAATGTATTTAACCAAGATTATGTAAAATGATGTGAATATGCTAGTATGGATTCCTAGTGCGATGCTTTAGGCTAAGGCTTGACTAGTGAATGGATAGGCATGTATAATGTACATATTTTTATTTTGACCATATGATTGGCTTATCATGCCAATTCGAAATGTATGTACATATTCTGTTGGAAATTAATAAAATTGTCCAAGATGGATGTGTAAAGATTGCTAGAGGGGATATGATTCCACCAAAGGGGAAGAGGAAGAGGGGCTTATGGAGAAACTAAATCCTATGTTGCCAAGTGTCGACCTTAGAACTCATCCCAAATATGCTATGTGCTTTTCCAATCAATTCCTTTCTTACTATTAACCCGATCATCAAATGCATGTGTGAGGTTGGTGGGCAAAGTCACTTCATGTAGTTATTGAAGCATGGGGGTGGTGACAGTTATGCCAACTGTTAGTAGATCTTTTACTCTATGGTCAGAAGCTATGTCAAGTGTCTTTTAGCATCATATTATATCCCTTGGATTCAACACCCTTTTGATCATTCTCCCATGCATGTTCCCACACTACGTAGAGTTTTCCCAAATCAAAATTGGCAAGCTTTTCCTCATCATGCCAATTTGAAATGTATGTAAATATTATGTTGGAAATTAATAAAATGGTCCAATATGGTTGTGTAAAGAGCACTAGAGGGGCTATGATTCCACCAAATGGGAAGAGGAATAGGGGCTTATGGGGAAACAAAATCCTATGTTTCCAAGTGTCGACCTTAGAACTCAGCCAAAATATGCCATGTACTTTAAATTAGCCAATTAAATCATTTTTTACTATTAACCCAATCATTGAATGCATGTGTGAGGGTGGTGGGAAAATTCACTTCATGTAGTTATTGAAGCATGGGGGTGGTGATAGCTATTCCAACTGCTAGCAGTCATTTTCTTCTATGATCAAAAGTTATGTCAGTTGTATTTTTAGCATCATATCATATCCCTTGGAGGAAACACCCTTTCTAATCATTCTCCAATGCATGTTCCTACACTACATAGAGAATTCCCACTAATGCTCATGACCATTACCATATTGTGTTGAACCTAGAAATTGGAATTTAGTGATAGAAATGAATTTTGGAAAGAAAATATTGATGGTTGTAGGTGAGCAGAGAGGTTGGACAAGCTAGGAACCCTTACCCATTGATTTACTCCACCTATGAATACTTGAGAAGCCATAGTTAACACTACAAGAGCTTCTATAATAGCATACAACAAATTGGGATCTTACTGCACACGCTGATAAGCACTGTAAGGGTTGGATTCCTTGAGGGAACTATGGATAAGTGAAGGGGAATTCCCTCCTTTTGTTGTGTGGGGAAGTTGGGAAGGAGTGCCATGGTTGTGATGGTTGAGTGAGATATCTGTAGGATTTTTGTCTAAGTAGGGTGAGTAGAAGGGGTTATGGGTTGAGAGATAGAAGCTCATAGGTGTTTACTTTGTTGGAATAATCAAAACCCATTCCAATACTTAGGATAAAATAATTAATCATTTTGATTAATTTCCTAGGTCCTACACTAGCTAGTTTGCACCCAACTCCATTTCTAAGGTAAAACTTGACAAAACATCATCCTGGAGTGATTTGGAAAGATTCTGGATAAGATTCTTCCAACTAATAGGCTTCCCAGTTTAGTAAGTCTGCATTCCTTCCTTATCCAAAATTTTCACCTTTTCTGCAGTTTTAAGGTAAAAGCTAAAGCTAGTTTTAAGGTGGACTTCCTTTTTGCAACAACTCACCTTCCTTATTTTCCTCATATAAAATCATGATAAAGTCCACCTTCCATCACTTATCAATTTTACCTACTCATTCAGCAAATTCGTGAGCATATTGACTAGTTTGGAAAGTGATTTATGCACATATGGGGGATTTTGACTAGTTTAGTAAGCTTGGTTTTGTACTAATTTGAATAGAATCATTGAGCTTTCAAATCCTTGGATTATCTACATGATGAGCATCCTATATCTATTTAATTATGGATGGTGTAAATTAATATCAAAAACAGTTTGTGTTATTCAACTGATTCAATCTTGATTTGAGTGTTTCTTGCATACATTCGAGGAAATTTCAAATCAAAATGGGCCTCCTAAGGAAAATTAATAAAATAATAGTTAAAATAATAAAATAAAATTTATTAATTTTGGAGGAAGAAAAAAAATCCTTTTTTGGTTCGTATTTTCGACATGTCTCCCTATTTTTTTACTCAAATTTCGATCGGGAGAGATTTTTGGATGCGGAATTAAATTCCACATCCAACGAGTACCCACTCGGCATACTTTTTACGGGCCCCACTACCCCAAAAACAAGAAATACTTGAAAAAACATGATGATGACATCATCATCACATTTTTTCAAGTATTTCTTGCTTTTGGGGTAGCGGAGCCCGTCAAAAGTATGCCAAGTGGGTACTTCTTGGATGTGGAATTCAATTCCACATCCAAAAATATCTCCTAATCGAAATTTGAGTAAAAACACAAGGAGATATGTCAAAAATACAAACAAAAAAAGTAGTTTTTTTATGATACCTATCCCCAAATTTATATTAAAAAATTGTTTAAGAGGTGCTCCCTTTTTAAATTTTAAATCATTTTGATTGGCTAATACATGATGACATGGAATTTGTATTATTTTTGGAAGGCCCATTTTAAATTGAAATTTCCTCTAATGGTTTTTGAGCAATTTTGTGAGTTCAATTGATCTAATATTGGGCTTAATTTCCACATGGTATCAGAGCCTTGGTATCTATATTGTTATCCTCTTCCAATTTATTTTGCAGGGTCGACATCACTCATTGGGAGTGCATTCTATCTGTTCAAGGGTACAGTTGTTGAACAATGGATCAATCTCAATAAATCATCTTGAATCCATTCAACTATATCAAATAGAAGGAAAGGATGGAGATTCTGATGAGGTGTAAAGGCCTCTACAGAGTTACCAGGGAAAATGAAGCTGATCCTAATGCAACAAATGAGAATACCAAATGGCATAATAGGAGAGATGAGTTGTATGGTCTCTTATGTCTTAGCATTTCCAGAAACCTTCTATTTCATCTTGATGGATTGTTATCTCCAAATGAAGTATGGGAGAAGATTCAAAATTTATTTGGGAAGACAGATAATATGAGGGGCCATCAACTAGAGAACAAACGCATTTCACAAAATCCAAGCAGCTTCGAATCCTTGCAAGTATACTTCTCCAAATTCAAATAATTGGTTTTGCAGCTAAAATAGTGTGGTATTGACAAAGAATATGAACAACTAGTATTGTCCATCCTTTTGAATCTTGGACCTGGCTACTCAGAATTTGTTTCAACCTTCCATGCCACCAATTTGACAGTTTGAAACTGGAAGATTCCTTCACTGGCGGATTTCATGGAATCCTTGACTTAGGAGAAACACAAATTGGTCTTGATGGACACCATCAAGCCTTCCAAATATCAATCTTTTGTTGTTGGAAATTCCAAGGTTTATTTCAAAGGTAAGAAGAAGGCTAAGAAGCCTCCAGATCAAAAAGGAGACAAGTCCAAGTCTCTGTGGAAATTGAACCCAGGTGTTAGAACAATTACACTCACAACAATTGCCAATTACACATGCAAATTACTCACAAAGAAGACTGAATATGGAGCAGAACACTAATCTGTATTGAATAAGTGTACAATAGCTAACCCTGTGAAGTCATAGGCTGCCACAATAAATAATTACATGAGAGATTCGAATGCATAAGGATTCCATTCGAATTTGGTCAAAAGCAGGCTTACTCAATCTAAGCAAATCCCCCATAGGTGCATAAAGCAGTTTCCAAAACTGTCTAGGAGCTCACGAATTGGAAAAATCAATTAGGCAAGCTAATAGGTGATGGAAGGACAACTCATACATGCTTTTATTAGGATAAAAGGGTGGAGGATGATGACGACAAAAAACAAGTTAACTTCACCTAGTCAAACTTTCCCAATTGCCTTAAAACTCAGAAAAAGCAGGCAATAAAACAGAAAAAGTAGACATGCACTAGGGAGGCCAGGAATAAAGCAGATTTGATTCCAACTGGTTTCCCAAGTGCTCCATGACTCAAATTTAGCAATTTTTACCACTATGGATGTGTGGAGGACAACTTGCATAAGGTGGAATATGGAAACTAGGCAAATAAGACAAAAATTGGATTAATTAATGTCTAAGGTAGCTAACTATGGGTTGATTATTCTAACAATCTCATGAGGAGTCCTCAAAATCTAAGAAGAAGAACTTTCAGAAGAATAAAGGTAAAGGTGAAGGTAGAAAGTTCACATAATGTGGTAAGGGATTTCATCCTAAGGGCTCTTACATGAAGAAGCATATTGATATGTTGACTCAACTCCTGGAGAAGAACAACATCTCCCTTCCTGCTGGCACAAAGAAGAAGGAAGGAGGATCCATTTTCGAATGAAAGGAGAGTGTTCATGCCCTAGTTGAAAGCATTGTAATATCTCCTTCATTTATCATCGATTATGGAGATTCTAGGCACATGGTTTCAACAAAGGAGGCCTTCTCATCTCTTAATGATTCGAAAGGTCCAAATATTGTGTTGGGATATGACTTAGAAACTGAAAGTAGGGGTAATGGTAGCATTCATTTTGACCATGGTTCCTTCAATAATGTCTTGTATTCCCCAGGTCTTGGTGTTAATCTCTGGTTTGTCTACCAGATGACCCACACAGTATCTCCTAAGAATGTTGTTTTCTCTCCCAATGAAGTTGAAATCTATGATATTTCGAATGGTATATTCATTGCTAAAGGTTTTGTGGATCATAGTTCAAAATTATATAGGTTCTCACACCTCATGCTTTTCTATAACCCCTCTACTCTCCTCACCCATGCCAATGAAGCAAGCAAAATTTGGAATGATAGGTCTGGTCATTTAAACTACAAATATATTTCAGATTTGTGTGAAAAATACATGGTTTCAGGATTTCCAAAGATAAAGTTTTCCAAAGGAGTATGTCATGGCTCCATTCTAGGAAAACATCCAGAGCATAAGTATGAGAGAGACAGTCATGAGCAAACCGCAACACCTCTTGATCTCATCCAAAGTTCCATTGCTGGTCTCTTCCCTCATATTTCAATGATTCAATCCAAGTATATCTTAACCTTCATCAATTATGTTTCCAGGTATTGTTGGGTTTACTTCCATAAACTCAAGTCTGAATTTTTTTACCTCTTCAAGGTTTTTAAAGCCTTGGTTAAGAACTAGTATGGGAGGAAACTCAAGATCCTCATATATGATAATGGTGGTGAATATGTCAAGTATGAGTTCATTAAATATTGTGAATATGCAGGTATCTAGATGCATCATTGTATTCCTTACACACCTCAGTAGAATGGTGTTACTAAGAGGAAGAATAGAAGCCTCAAGGAGATGGCTACCTGTATGATGGAGTCTAAGACTTTGCCACCAAATTTTTGGGCTGAAGCTATAAATTGTGCATCATATATACAGAATAGGGTTCCTCACAAGAAAATTTATGGAGTTACTCCTTTCAAATCTTGGAGGGTACACAAGCCTGATGTGTCTCATTTCATGATTTTTGGCTCAAGGGCATGGGCTAGAATTCCACTAGATAAAAGGAGGGATTTGGAACCCCAAAGTCAAGAGTTCCTATTTGTTTGGTATTCTGAATATTACAAAGGTTATAATATTATCAACATGGGCACTGAAAAATCCTTTATTGAAAGGAGTGTTCAGTTTGAAGAAGAGCCTATACTAGCACCAGAAATTGGAGAGTCCTCTTTGTCACCTCCACCTTTGATTTTAAGTGAAGAGACTAATGAAATTTATTATTTTTATATTTATTATAATTATTATTTAATTGCATATCATAACATCCCCAGAAGGCCAAACTGGGAAGCAAATACCATTTAAGCATTTGGGGAACTAGCTAGGAATCTGAGCAATTCTAGGAGGACTAGATCTCAATTCGAGAGTGCCCTTTCTTTCAAGGGACATTTATTTGTTGATAAGTGTTTATAATGATTGAATATGATCCAAATAAATATGAATAAGCATATAAATACCTAATATTGAAATCATCCATGAAGGAGGAATTCCATTCGCTCCAAAAGAATGACACATGGGAACTAGTCATTCTCCCCCCGAGGAGGAAGCTAGTCAAGTGTAAGTGGGTGGTCAAAACTAAATTTTTTGTTTATGGCTATCCTATGAAGTATAATGCAAGTTTATTGGCCAAGGGATTCTCACAATTCCAAGGCATTTGCTACAATGAGACCTTTGCACTAGTTGCAAAGATGGACTCCATAAGACTAGTTTTGGCCATTGCAGCTTCCAAGCAGTGGGAGGTACATCACATGGATGTGAAGAGTTGATTTATACATGGATATATGATTGAAAAAATATATATGCATAATACATAAGGTTTTTTAACTAATCCATCCCTTGTGTGCAGGTTGAAGAAATCATTGTATGGGCTAAAACAAGCTCCCAGAGCTTGGTATGCCAACATTGATGGCTTTTTTCTATCATTGAACTATTGTAGATGCAAGTCTGATACAAATGTATATTTGAAGCAGATTCATGGTCCTTTACTCATTCTTTTATTGTATGTGGATGACCTTCTTATCATAGGAACTTCCAAGAAATAAATTGCCTCTTTGAAGAGTGCAATGAACCATGCCTTCTCTATGACTGATTTGGGATTGTTAAGCCAATTTTTGAGGCTTGAAATTTCTCAATCATATATTGGAATAAAGGAAAATCAGTCCAAGTATGCTTCATATATGTTGAACAAGTTCAATATTAAGGATTGAAATCCAAGCAAGGCTCCTTTTCTTTCAGGAGTTAAGCTTGAAGAAGCGCAATCAACTCCATTGGTAAACAACACACTGTATAGGCAGTTGGTTGGTTGTCTTCTTTATTTGAATCATACTTAACCTGATATATCTTATGAAATGAGTGTGGCTTCCATAAACACGGATAATCCTCATGAAGTCCGTTGGAGGGCAGCAAAGAGAATCCTAAACTTTGTACAAGGAACAAAAACTCTTGCGATTCACTATGTTGAACAATCTAGCCTAGAGTTAGTTGGTTTTACTGACTCTGATTGGGAAGGTGACAACACTGATAGAAAATAAACTTATGGATATATGTTTATGTAACGCCCCCGACCCTCTGACCGACGAAGAGGATGTTACCATTGCTGCTATCTACCCAGGAAACTAGCCCCATGAACATGCGATGATAAAAAATTGAAATGCATTGAAGTAAAACATGCAAAGATGCATAATTATTCATCATACAACAGAAGAAAAACCATACATTCAAGCATTTAACATGTTCATCATTTTCATTAAAAAATAATTACAGGGATTTAAACACAAGAATGCTTATGTTATGAAGAAGCTCATCCGCAACCATCTATGTCACTACAACGTTCCACCCAACCATAGGCCAGTGTGCTCCTTAATATCTCAGCAACACTGCCACCCCCGAGCTAGGCATGATTCCCCAAGGAATAAGGAAACTAAGCAGGCTCACACATAGCCAAAGATACACAACTCAGCCAAGCCAACACAGTTGGGTTTATCAGGCCATCAGGGAGCTGGGAAAATCTTACTGCTAAGCTGGTGGGCTCACTAAAGAGCTAAGGACACCTGCACTAGAACTAGCTTGACTTCTAGGAAACCCACACACACCCAACACAAGGAATCGGTCCCTTCTCTACTACTTAGTCCCTCAGGCCTTGCTTTCCCTTCCAGTGCTATTCAGGGGGTGTGGAGAAGAAATCCATCCCTCTAGCTCTGTCTATGAGGCTCCTGAATACACCAGGTTTATAAAGCATACCAAGCCTTCATTCCTACTCCAATACAGTCCAAAGACCAACCACTGCATACACATAGCAAAATCAAGCAATTCACAGCTCTTAGGAATGAAAACAAACACCATAGAGCAAAACTGAGGTGACAATTTGGGTAATACACAGCTCTGACTGGAAAATTTGATTCCTGAGTTGTTCTTGGCCCTATCGTGGCCAAAACAAATCAACAGGAACCCACAGCAACCCAAATTTCGTGGGGAAACCAGCAACGATTTCTCAGTTGTGTGAGGAAAGAAAAACAACCCGCATGGAGGTGAATTCACAAACCCAAACCCACAACATGAAGAGAAATACACACACAACAAAATCGTGAGGGTAAGGCCACTCTCCCAGTTCTCTGCGTGAGGAGAAATGCCAAAACCTGTGTGTGAGGAGAAGAACAGTTGTCTCTACGTGAGAATGGAAAAATGGAAAGAATACCCATGTGAAGAGGAATACCACTATACCGCTAGGTTCCCTAGACACCATCCAAGTAGGGGATACGGGTAAAATCGGGTGTGATTTGAACTTGTGACCTCCAATTTACAACATGTGACTTCATATCAAGTGAACCGCCAATGAGCCACACCCATGCAAGATGCTTGGATATTCCTTGTTAAAGATAAGTATTATTTTATTTATTATGTGTAACGATCTTTAATTGTATGCCTCTAATGACTGGGCTTACATATGATTTCTAGATGTGTGTGTAGATATTTATTTCCACTGTGTATTTTTTTTTTTTGGACCAACACACGCGTTTTTATTATTATCAAATTTGTAATTATGGTCATTGGGAAAAATTTGGAGAGACTGAATCAGTTCATGTCCCCTCCTATCATCCGGATTGAGGGGTGGTGATATGACAAAGTGATATCAAATATTCTGGTTACATTACCGAAGATGTATGGGATGGAAAGGTACTATTACAGGGAGAATCTGAATTGTTGATGGACGAATCACATGAGAAACTCGTGGATTAATTATTGGATGGTATTATATCCCAACACTGGGTTAGATCCATGATCTACCAAAGGGAGAGGTAGACTGGTTAAGGATAATTTTCAAAATTCGCATAGTTGTAGTGGAATTCTTTTATGGCAGTTAGACTTTGTTAAGTGATGGAGAAAGGTCGGTTTCAATTGGTGGGTCCCACCCATGCCATGAGGACGAGTGATGTGGAGGATCCACATGGGTAGAAGGAATGACCTAGGTGAGAAATAATCATGATATGGACTAGCCACAGCATACCCACACCCATGCAATTCCCTAGGATCAATTGTGGAGGCAGGCATAGATACGACCGTCGGATCTTATGGAAGATCAACGATTGTGGTCGATAATGCATGAGTAATATGCATGGAGGATAATAATGGGCGGACATAGATATGACAATTGGATAAAATGTAATATAAATGATCGTGACGCATCGCACATAGGTAGAGTGCACAATGGATGCAACGGGGTGAACATGTGCAAGATCAAAACCGGCCAAGATGTGTGTCGACTTTTTATTGATTGTGCATCCTTGAGCAAATTTTTAAGACCACCTTTGCAAGGATGTGTTACCGCTTACTGTAAGGGAGAAAACCGATGACGTGTTCCCACCCAAGGTCGAGTGGTAGGGTACCTCGCTATACAAAGGAGGGTGACATGGTTTCCATAGGTGACAAGTCAGACCTTTCCCACACCTCAATAGGTATGTGTCATGCCACGTTGTCACCTATGCCACATCAACAGAAATGATAGTGAACTCATGTTCCAAATTGTGCAAAATTGAATGATTTAAAACAACAAAAAACGAGGGTGTTTCCCTCGACCCACCCTACAAAGGCGAGGTTGGAAGGAGGCAATCCCCCTTTACCCCCAAGTCTTTTTTTTTAATTTGACAAGGTTGGACTCGGGATTCAACTGTGGGAATTGAAGCAACTAAAATTGAGTAGGTTTTGGAATAATGGTGGATAATTACAGAATTGAAAATTATTAAAATCATCAGAAAGTAGAAAAAGAAAAATAAATTAGTAAATCCTAGAAATGTATAAAATATGAATGGAGCATGAGATCGGAGAGCTGAAAATTGCTTAGAAACCTTGTTCATGGGTATTATCATAACTAATAGAGAATTTGTTTCGGTTCTTAATGGGTGTTATTCTACAGGTGTTTGAAGTTGGAATTTGGGGTTAAATTCACCTACAAGAAAAGTGTTGACACCCATAATTTGACAAAAATTGTCAATATGTACATTTTCCAGAATATATAAAAGTTGATTTTGATTTTATGCAAATGTAATAAATATAACAATCGTGTTTACATGAACACTTTTGCAGGTTCATAATTATATCAAAGACAATTAAAAGTTCATCATTCAGTATAGTTCATCTTAGGAACCTCTGGTCTTTATTATTCCAATAGAATCATCAACATGGAGGTTGCATAGGACCCTTATGAAGTTGAGACAGATGCAATGGGAGAGAACATATAGGTTGAGAATGCAGAGACAAAATCCAATGCTAGAAGAAACCAAGTGACTCTCCCATACATTTTAGATACCATGAGGAGCCTTAGGATAGAGAGGAATATTTATAGATCAAACAATGAAAGGATGATTAAGTATCAAGAAGATCAGAATCAACTGAATGCAGTTATGATTCAAATTCTGACAGATATTCAGAAGAAGATTAACTTAGGGAATCATTCAGAAAATCAAGAAAAGAGTGGGAGTATCTCAATGATGAACTCTCGCAAGAGGTCCCATAGTTCTAGAAAGATTCTGGAGGAAGGTCATACACTCCAAAATTCTCTTCTAATGAGTCATCTGACTCTAAGGATTCCACTGATGGATCAATCTCTTCATCTCATAAGAAGAAGAGGAAGATTTCTTCCAAGAACAATTTACATGGAGAATGTAGGAAGGAAAAACCTCCTACATTTGATGGTGAGGTAAAATATGGTAAGTAAGTTGTGGCATGGCTTCATGGGATGAGAAAATATTTCCAATTCCAATACTACTCTGGGAACATGAAAGAAAGAGTGGCCATATTCAATATAAAGGGTAGGGCCTGTATATGGTGGGATCACCTTAGGCAAGTGAATTAGATCAATGAAAGGATAATTGTGTGGAAGTAATTTAAGAAGTATTTCAAGCAAAAGTACCTCTCTTATAGGTACTATGATGGGAAAATCAAAGAATTCCATGAGCTAAAATTGGGCCAAATGACTATAGAGGAATATGAAAACTAATTCTTGGACCTACTAAGGTATTTCAACTATATCATAAATGATAAAGTGAGAATTGGCATTTTCTAAGTCGAATTCCTCAGTCCTATAGAGATAGAATTGAGTTTGATGAGCCTCAAACTCTATATGAGACCATAAGAAAGTCTAAGTATTGCTATGATCAATCCAAAAGAAAGCTAGATTTCCGTAAGGCATGGAAGGACAAGAAGAATGATAAACTTTTACTAAAGGAATAAGGGGTTCAAGCCTCCTCATTTCAGAAATCGTCCAACGAAACCACCACAAGTTATGACAAATCCATCTAGTATTATGGGAGACAATCCAAGAGAGGCAAGAGAACCACTTCAATGTTGGGGATGTGGAGGGGAATATTTTCTTAGAAATTGTCCACATCGAAATGGGAGTGCAAAGCAATATTACAACATTCAAGAGGACGATATTGTGGATCAAGTTGCAAGGACAGTCCCTAGGATTTATGTTGCACTAGAGGACCGCCAAGAAGATCACCAATCAATTGTGGTTGAGGTTGAAGGTAAGACTGCTAAGAAATTTATTTCTATTTTAATTGACCATGGATCTATTCACTGTTATATTAGTACTAATGTTGTTGAGATTTGTGCTTTTAAGAAAACCAATCATAGTAAATCATGGTTGGTCCAATTAGCCACATGATCCAAGAGAAAAATTATTGAGTTGGTGGAGAAATTTCAATTAGAATGGGTGGACTATCAACTTGTGCAAATATGAACATTCTACCACTTGGATCATATGACATTCTCATTCAAATGGACTCATTCGAAGCACATAGAGTTAAACTTGATTGTTGCAACAAAACATTTGAATCCATTGATGATGAAGGAAATCTGTGTTTTAAAAGGAATTAAAAAGGAAATTTATGTTAGGCATATTTTATCCATGCGGCTAAATAAGTCCTATAGGAAAGGTTCAATTGTATGCAGCCCATGTTTTAGGAAAATCAGAAAATGAAGCTCCCAAGTTGGAGGACCATAAGGTGTTGCAAGAATTTACATATGTATTCCATGATGAAGTACGAGGACTTCCACCCAAGAGGGACATTCATTTCAAAATTGATCTTGTTCTAAGAGCAGCACCAATGTCTAATACACGTTACAGGATGAGCAAACCACAGTTGTTAGAGATGAAAATGCAATTGCAAGAGTTATTGGAAAAGAACATATAAGGTCAAGTGTGTCTCCATCGGGAGCACCTCTACTATTTTCTAAGAAGAAAGATGGAACACTCAGGTTATGTATTGATTACAGACAGTTGAATAAAGTGACAATGAAAAACAAGTACCCATTTCCTAGAATTGATTTTTTTTTATCAAATGTGAGGAGAAAAGGTATTTTCAAAGATTGACTTGAGGATTGGGTACCAGAAAGTGAGGATCAAGGAATAATACATTCACAATATATCCTTTATAATAAGGTATGGACACTGTGAATTTGTAGTGGTGTCATTTGGTCTCATTGATGCACCAATTACATTCATGTGTCTCATGATTAATGTTTTCAATAGGTTTTTGGACAAGTTTTTTCTTTTATTTCTTCATGATGTTCTTGATTACTTTAAGAATGAATAGGAAAATGAATAAAATTTGAGAATGGATTTGCAATTGCTAAGGGAGAATAAGTTGTATGCAAAGCTAAGAAAATGTGACTTTTACAAAAATAAGATTCATTATTTGGGTCAGCAAATGTGACTTTAAAAAAAATAAGATTCATTATTTGGGTCACATCATTTCAAAGGAAGGAGTATCAGTTGATGCAAAAAATATTGAATCCATTATGAACTGGCCAACTCCAAAGAATGTAATAGATGTGATATCTTTTATGGGCCTTGCTAGTTATTATAGGAGATTCATTGAAGGATTCTCCAATGTTGAAAACCCATCACTTCTTTGCAAAAGAAAGGAATAAAGTTTGAATGGACACATAAATCTGAAGAAAGCTTCCAGCTATTAAAAAAAATTCTCACAAGTGCTCCATTTCTGAAAATTGCAGGCCCAGAAAGAGACTTTGTGGTGTGTACATATGTATGCAAACAAGGAGTCAAAGGAGTTCTTATCCAAGACAATTATGTGGTATGTTATGAATCTGGGAAATTGAAGGAGCATGAAAGGAACTATGCCACCCATGACATGGAACTTACATCCATAGTGCATGCTTTGAAAATCAAGATAAACTACTTAATGGGCAAAAAATTTGAGTTAAGAACGGACCATTGTGGTCTGAAATATTTATTTGAGCAGCCAACATTAAATTTCAGGCAAGCTAGATGGCTGGAATTTTTATGTGAGTTCCATTTTAAAATTAAACACATAAAAGGAAAGGAAAACAAAGTGGCCAATGCACTCAACAGAAAGGTGCAAGAAAGGTGAATTACAGTAACAAATTTTTGAAAAGATGTATGATAGTTATCATTTGGAAGAGGATGGACTTCTTATTCATAAAAATAGAATTTATATTCCTAATGTGGCATATTTGAGGAGAATTGTTATGGATGAAATCAATAAAAGGCCATATTTTTCTCACCCAGATGTTTGAAAACATTGCTACAACTAGGAAACAATCCTTTTAGCCAGGGATGAAAATAGACATTTTTTAGTATATTTCCAAGTGCATGAAATGTCAAGAAGTAAAAGTTGAGAATCAACACCCAGCAAGATTGTTGCATCCTTTTCCAATTGTAGAATAGAAATGGGAAATAATTTCCATAGATTTTATTACAGGTTTTCTAATGACTGTGAAGCAGTATGATTCCATCATGGTTGTGGTGGATGGATTGTCAAAATCAACACACTTTATACTATTCAAATCTACATATAAAAAAATTCCACTGCAAGGATTTTTATGAAGGAAATTTGTAGATTACATGGATTTCCAAATGCAATAATTTCATACAGATACGAAACTTACTTCCAACTTTTGGAAAGGTATTTTTGCAGACTTAGGTACATGGGTGAATTTTGGCATTGCCTACCATCCACAAACAAATGGACAAACCGAGAGAAAAACTTAGGTTCATGAGGACATGCTTCATATGTATGCGATGGACAAACCATCCAAGTGGGAATATTATTTACACTTGGTGGAATTCGCATATAACAATGGGAAGCAGACTTAATTAGGCATGAGTCCATTTCAGGTATTGTATGGCAGAACACCAATGACATGGGATAATCTAGTAAATAGAATTGTACTTGGGCCAGAATTCCTTATGGAAATGGAATAGGAGGTTGCAAAAATTAGGCATAATTTAAAGGAATCCCAAGATAGACAGAAAATCTATGCAAATGAGAATAGAATGCATGGATAATTTAGTGTTGGGGATCATGTTTACCTTAGAGTGAAACCAGGGAAGAGTTCCTTGAAGCTTGGAAGTTATTCCAAGATTGCACCAAGATATTGTGGTCCATTTGAAGTGCTTGAAAGGAGAGGACCAGTTGCATATATAATTGCATTCCCTTTTAATACTAGAGCTCATAATGTTTTTCATGTTTCTTTTCTTAAGAAATATGTACATGATCCTAACCATGTGATTGATTAGGATGTGTTTCAGGTGGAACTCGATGAATAGTTCTAAATCGAGCCACTGTGCATCCTAGACAAGAAGGTAACATTGCTCTAGAACCAAGCCATCGTACAGGTAAAGGTTCAATGGAAGAAATCTGGTCTCGATGAGGCTACGTGGGAGTTAGAGGATGCCATGAAAGAGGCATACTTATTTTTGTTCTTATTTTGAGAAAATACTGACGATGATGTTATTCCAACCAGGAGGGGATTGCAATACCCCAATTTTGACCTGGAATGTATTTAACCAAAATGATGTAAAATGATGTAAATATGCTAATATGGAATACTGGTGTGGTGATCAAGGCCAAGGCCTAACTAATGAATGGATAGGCATGTATGGTGTAAATTTGTTTTGACCATATGATTGGCTTATCATGCCAATTCAAAATATATGTAAAAATTATGTTGGAAATTAATAAAATGGTCCAAGATGGTTGTGTAAAGAGCACTAGAGGGGCTATGATTCCACTAGAGGGGAAGAGGAAGAGGGGATTATGGGGGAACTAAATCATATGTTTCTAAGTGTAGACCTTAGAACTCATCCAAAATATGGCATGTGCTTTAAATTATCCAATCCATTCCTTTTTTACTATTAACCCAATCATTGAATGCATGGGTGAGGTTGGTGGGTAAAGTCGCTTCATGTAGTTATTGAAGCATGGGGGTGGTGACATTTATGTCAGTTGTCAGTAGCCATTTTCTTCTATGGCCATAAGTTATGTCAGTTATCTTTTCAGCATCACATCATATCTCTTGGAGTCAACACCAATTTTATCATTCTCCCATGCATGTTCCTACACTGCATAGACTTCCCCCTATTGTTCATGACCATTATAGATTTTGTTGAACCCATAAATTCAAATTTAGTGATAGAGATGAATTTTGGAAAGAAACGATTGATGAATATAGGTGAGAAAAGAGGTTGGGAAAGATAGGAACCCTTACCCATTGAGTTATGCCACATTTGAATGCTTGAGAAGCCATAGTTAACTCTATAGGAGGTTCTCTAATAGCATACAACAGATTGGGATCTTACTGCACACACTAGTAAGCACTATAAGGGTTGGATTTCCTAAGGGAATTGTGGATCAATGAAGGGGAATTCCTTCCTTTTGTTGTGTGAGGAATTTGGGAAGGAGTGACATGGTTTTGATGGCTGAGTGAGATCTATGTATCTTTTTTGGTTGAGCAGGGTGAGTAGAAGGGGTTTTGGGCTGAGAGAGAGAAGCACGTAGGTGTTTCCTTCACCCTGGTGGCCTCATAAGCCAGCTTTGGGGTGGACTCTGAGAGCAGAAAGAGTATATGCTGGACAAAGTGTCTATAATTGGGTGTAAAATCACTCTTACAAAGCTAGTTTCTTGGACCTTCCTTGTTAAAGATAAGTATTATTTTGTTTATGATGTGTAATGACATTTAATTATATACATGTTATGATTGAGCATATGCCTACTAGATGTGTGTGTAGATATTTATTTGTGTTGTGTGTTTTTATTTTTTTCACCAGCACACATGTTTTTATTGTTATGAAATTTGTAATTATGGTCATTGGGAGAACTTTGGAGAGCCTGAATCAGTTCATGTTCCCTCCTCTCAGACGGATTGAGGGGTGGGGACATGGAATCCCCTAAGCATAAATTCCCCAATGTATGGATAATAGCATACCATAAGAGGGTGGAACATCAGTTATAACCACATCCATCATCACATTTTTTTAGGGATTTGAACCATCCCAACCACTAAATATTTGAACTTTCCCAAGAATTGAACTCTTTTAGAATCAAAGGAAAATAAGTCTTTATAGGGCCTTATGATGTCTAAATCCAACTTTTTCATGACAGCTAATCGCATCAGTGAGTGTGAAGTACCAAAATCATATGAACAATTATGGACGTGGAGGTTGTAATTTCCCCAAAACTTTCTAAGGACCATAATGGCCTAAATCACTTAGCTGTGTTCATGATAGCTTGTCAAATTAATGCTAAGGGTCAACTTTTTTCTAAGTCTAATGCCCAAAGTTGGAAATAATGAAAAATTAGAGCTAAATGGACAAGGTAGGTGCATCAAGGAGATGGTGGGATATGGTTGACCCATTAATTAAGATAAAATCTCTCCATGTTGTCAAATTTATTGATGAAAATAATCTTAAGGTTGAAAAGGATTACAAGTGAGAAATCCAAGTAGAAAGTACAAACTCGTAACCAATGTGAAAGAGGAATTAATGTTACAGGTGCAAATATGAGTCAAGTAGAAAAGGTGGGCCACATGAAGAATAATCTTCCCTAATATTAAAGTATGCACATCCAATTTGGGTTTGTTTGCAAGGTAAAATACTATTGGGCCAATTAACATTAGAAAACTAGGGAGGATGTTAAAGGTAGCTAGTCCCTGGCTTATGTATATGTTTAAATAGATTTATGTATTAAGTTATTAGACTGTTTATAAATTAGAAACTATGTACTAAGGTCATTCATTGCAGGTATATGTAAGAGATAAGTTACAGAGTTGTGGTCGGGGCATACCAATCAATAAGCTTGGAGACATATGCTCTTAGTTACTTATGCAGGTAGAATTCGATATATAAGTGCCCTGTGTAAATAAGATGTGAGTGAACCTAGCAGCGTAGTCTTGAATGATTGAATGGTACTGGGTGTAGATGCTTATATGGATCTGGTGATTCTTTCATTTTAATGGTACTAGGTGTAGGTTCTTATGAATTTAAAGAATCCCCTAAAGAGAATCCATTAGGAAATGACTCCCTTATTTGTGAGGTAAGCCTTACACCTCCTCCTTGATTGGTAAGTAAGTATTTCTAATTACTCTCTAGCTAACTACTCTTAGTTCATACATTTATGTACTAGTAGTACCTCTATATATATTAGTAGAACCTGTGGGTATGACCTCTTCCCCTCATTATAGACAACCGCAGTGTAGCACTTGTTCATTCCTCACCCCTCTTAGTAGACCTCTTCATAGCACATATTTGTTAACTGCAGCACATAGGCCCCGTTTTGGGGTTGGTTGCACATAGTCGTTCGCTGTGATAGTCGTTGTCTTCATTTGTCTAGCGTCTTTCCTCATGTGCTGGGAACACTCTATCGCATATGGTGGAAACTTGAACTCAATCAATACTATCTATATCGTAGCATATGGGAATGATTGTGTGTGTCCAAATAATTCCAGTTCGAATGTTGATGGGAATCTGTGTTTGGATGCTGTTGGAACTTCCCCTGTGTGAATGCTCATGTTCAAACGGAGGGATGATGAGACGGTTATTGAAATCTATGTCGTGTCCCCAACCAAACATGGATTCAATTTCAACAGCAAATTGAAGCTTATATGTGCTGGCATTTTATGTATGAAGTCCACATGCACTCAGAACTATAAGAAGTCTTAAGAATCTCTATTAAATACTTAGAGAGAGTAAGCTCTATTGTCATCCAAGTGTTGGAGAGAATTTAAGTCCCAATTTAGGAATATGTTCTAATTCATACCAATGTTGCCCAAAATGGCATTAGACATAAATGCTTTTTATCTTTGGTATTTTAGAAAAACCAGTTGACTTCATTGAACAGGAAGCATATATAAATATGTATCATATATAAATCCATATATGGAGCAATATTGTTTTAATGGCAGTGATCAAGGTGAATATCCTGTTCAAGTCCTAGATAAATATGATGCATAACCGCATAACCAGTACGAGAGTAGGTAGTTCTAAAAGCCACACGAGCACTTCAAAGTCCAGTAGCAAAAGTAGATGGTTTTGTACCCTTCTTACTTACGAGTTTCTTATTCATGTTATGGAATTTAATAGAGAAGAAACAAATGCCAAAAAGGAACAAAAATAAAGATCAATTAAGTGCATGTGCATGTTATCCACGTGGATGGATTGAGTCAGCTGGAGCTTACTATGTCACTTGTGCCTAACAGATCTCAAATGCATGGACATTATGTCGGACACTTTGCGATGAGAACCTTCATAACCTTTACCTTTACGTGTCTAGTACAAGTCAACACCCGTCAATTAATTAATGAGCATGTATACAACTTGGATATGAATGCTAAAGACAAGGCACAGATCTAAACACTTCGGAGTAGGATTTGAAGAGAGAAAAAACTTAGGCACCCGAATAAATAGTGCATTGGACATTGAAGAACGCTAGAATCTTTTGAGAACTCTGGATGATGCTTCGTGATGTGATATCCGATCATTATCCATTGAGTGCGTGAGGAGAAAATTCCCGAAGATGGTGGTAGCAGGGTGGCCCGTCTGCAAGCTTTCCCTACTCGTGTAGGTATTTGAGTGGCTTGGGCGGTGCTGTCAACTATTTACTTTTAATGAAAAACCAACCAGCCATATTTGAAAAATTCTCATAAGTGTAGTCCATTCCTTTAAAATCCTCAAAGAAATCAGGTTTCATGGAAGAAAGGATGAGCATCTGACTTTTAAACAGTCAGTGGACATGCTCCCAATTAAAGCACACCTCACCAGAACATTGAACGAATATATGGAAGGCATGAGCCCCTCAGTTGTTCAATAAGAAACTTCAGTTCTGTGGATATTTAGAAATGGATCTGTCATTGTTCTCAATACTTTCAAAGAAGCAACACTGATCCAAGATAAGCCAAAGAGACGATAGAAATGAAACTATAACAGCTCTACATGTAGACTTCTATAGTGCGAACACTCACTATGTGGAGAACTTTCTAGCGTTATCTGCACCCATAAGGATATTTGAGCCGGATAGAAATGATGAGAAAATAGTCTCCTTCCATATCAAGGAGCTTCATGAAATGAACTGAATTACTTATTTTGCACACATTGGTAAATATTTATTCTATGGACTTTATATGTTGTTCATCTCTGTAACCTAAATACTGTGTATGATTTTGTTGTTTAGCTATGTTTTGCTTGTGTGTGTGAAAATGAAAATAAATACATGGTTAAATGTTGATATTTGTATGTGAGAATAGTTGAATGCATGTTTTTGAGGAATCCAAACAGCCATCTTCTTCGGTTTGAATTATTTTTGCATTCGACGTCATGTATTTGATGTGCAATGTTATGTTATATGCCTCTGTAACTCAAATGTTTGTTACGTGTTTGCACTCAAATTGTGCCATGCATTTAGGCATGTTGTTATGAATGAGCTTGTTGCAGATAATTGTGCTCATTTTCAAAAGCGAATAATTGATTTGTATCCTCTTGAAGTTCATGAGAATGGAATCGATTCACCAGCCGCTATTAAAGCAGTCGTTCTCATGGAGAAACTGTCAAGAAGTTGTAAATAGTCGCCAGTTCATACATGTGTGTTGATGCACTCAATATGCTTCTACTCAATGTTAGGCAATATTAGATTCCTTATGGAAAAAAACATAAGAAAAACAATATTCAACTTGTTTGGACATTTTGGAGAGTAGAAGGCCATACCTCAAAGTCGAGTCTGAATATTTTTAAACGCATTGAAGAGTTCAGAATGATTGAAGCCCTCAATAAATCTACATATTTTAGGCTAGCGATTTTTAATGGAAGGATGTATTCTGAATCCTTCTTCCTTTTTTGCATTTGTGCTCTCAATCTACGGTGACTTCTGCTACATAATGTGACTTCCGCTACATAATGTTGAGGCTGGGCAAGAGAGCACAAAAAACTATCATTCTAATCCATAGAACTAAAACATGTATGGCATGAAATCTATAACATCTCTTGAACAATAACATCTAAAGCATACCATGTTGAAATAATTGCCACAACATTGAAAGAACAGATAGCCACGTTGAAAGAACTAACACATATCATTCAAAGGTGGTGCACCCACATTGAACAAAGTATCAATGTAATCCGTAATATTATAACATTTAATGTTAGAGTCTAATTCTATATTAATTCCTAGCATTACTCTTTTCATAAAAAAATTCTAACAATGTTACACTTCATGCATACTTTAACATGGACAATAGACACATTGAACAAAGTATCAATGTAATCCGTAATATTATAACATTTAATGTTAGACTCTAATTCTATATTAATTCCTAGCATTACTCTTTTCATAAAAAAATTCTAACAATCTTACACTTCATGCATACTTTAACATGGACAATAGACACTTTCGCCTGGATATGAGGCCAATAAGAATTCGAATTGGCTTATTGGTGGAGAAAAATTATATAGACAATAATTGGTTGAATAAAAGGTTTAATTAAGACTTGGATATTCAAAACTTAGGAGAAAGACTTAAAATATGTATTAGTTTTTGTGCAGCCTAATTGAAATGGTGGCAAGTTGATTCATAGAGTCCTAAGAATTCGAATTGGCTTATTGGTGGAGAAAAATTATATAGACAATAATTGGTTGAATAAAAGGTTTAATTAAGACTTGGATATTCAAAACTTAGGAGAAAGACTTAAAATATGTATTAGTTTTTGTGCAGCCTAATTGAAATGGTGGCAAGTTGATTCATAGAGTCCTTGCTAGCCTGAGGGTAGGAAACAATAAGATAAGGGTCATTCTCTCATAAATAATTATTTATAGAAAAAATATTAATGAATTTATGAGAACTTGGTTTGGGTTTGTTTACAAGGTAAAATAATATTTAACCAAGTAACATTAAAAAATAATATAAGAGCCATTCTCTCATAAATAATTATTTATAAAAAAATTATTAATGAATTTATGAGAACTTGGTGGCAAGAAAAGATAAAGGGGATAAACTCAATCCCACATAATAAGGAAGATTTTACTTAAATATAGGAAAGATGGGAAGAAGTGGTCAAAAATAAAAGTGGAAAAACTTGGTTCCATGAATCAAGGAAAGGTGAGAAGATGTGGAAGAACTTTATTTTTTTAGCAAAGGGAGGTTCCTTAAAAAAGTAAAAGTAGTTAGAGGGAACTATGGGCCACTTGAAATGTATCATGACCCATACTAAGTGGGAAAAATAATTGTTCACACTTCCCTAAGGAATTTTGGTTCATTGTATGAGGATGAGGATCAATTGGTAAGCCATTAACTATCTATTGGAGGGTTTTGGGTGCTCTATTGTATATTCCACTAGTATTGACTAAGTGACAAACTAGGTTTGACTAAATCATTATACCCATGCTATTGGGACTTTGTATGGGAAGCAAGTAATGGTTTCAATATTAAAATGGAAGCAAGGCATAGGAGGATGGTATCTAATCATATTATTGATTTTGATTGGGAATCTATTGCTTTCTATGCTTGGGTGATGACCTCCTTGTAAGCAATAGGGAAATATGTCCCTCTATCTACTTCTTTAGTTGAGCATTTCAATTGAAGATTGAGGAGGAAGGTATTCAACTTTTCTTACTGAATTTTATTGCAGGTTTTACATTTCATTTCCAATTCCATTCCTTTTTCATTTAGTGTGTTAATGTTCCATTATCTTCGAGTTCCAATTGCAGTTTTTAGATTTGTAGTGTACTAGTTGTAGCATGGGATATTGATGGTTCTTTATCATGTATGATGTCGTTTCTATGCTTGAATATATGATACGTACTCAATATCATATTTAATAATAAAAATAAGTATTTTTCTTCCATTGTGCATATTTCATATTTATCTTCTATGTACAATTTATCCTATGCACCATTCAATGTCAAATTTGACTAGTTTTAAGATTGGTTGCAATAATTACACTTCTATGCTTCCAAATATCATTCTGAAAATTGATTCAGAAAGTATAAACATAATTGTTCCATCTCCATGTTTCATACCTAAAATTCATGAGGCTCGGGTACCCTTAGAAATCATTTGGAAACTACCTAATTGAGTTGTCCCAAATTTGAACTTTATCCTAGTTTCCAAATTTTGCAGAATAGAAGACAAAGGTCAAGTCCAATTTTTCCATCTAAAGTTAGGGGTGTCATAATATAGCTAATTTCATATTTTCACCAGAATATATGGAGTTCCAGATAATTCCTTGGTAAATTACCTCTTGTCACTTTTCTGGTCGTCACAGGTGTGATGCACTCAGAGAATGTGCAAACTATCGAAGTAGAACCTTGATTATCCCTTCCAAAGGCTTGTTGGTCTATCATAAAGATTCTTACATGTTTCCCTAATCATATAAGGGACACTACTTTTTGATTTGGGAAAATCCAAAAAAAGATCTCTATGTGTTTTCATTCGAAAAATATAGCTTCCCTTGGTTGCTTTGAGCTAGTGTGCCTATTTTCCCACTTAGGTACATTACAATGATATAAGAGCATGGTCCTCTGCACCTACTCAGGAAATCATTGACTAGTCCAAAGAGGAGGACATGTTCTAAGAAGAAAGATCTAGTATAATCAATTGTATAAGAGTGGGAAAGAAGATTCCACTAAATCATGGATCTGGGAAGAAAGAGAAGCATTAACCATGGGATATGAAAAGGACAAATTTATATTGCTCTGGAAAGGAATACTGCGAAAGTTTGAAAAAAGATAAAATATGTTGATCCCCTTAACAAGTAACTTAGGAAAATAAATGGTGAAGGAAGTAGCAGTATCCCTCACCATGAAGAAATAAGGAAACACGGTGAGTCCATTTTCTCAAATACAGGACCTCACAATCATCCTCATGAGTACAAGGATTGACCTTGTCCCACTATGCGCAAATTCCTTGATCCTTACTAGGAGGAACCAAAAGTAAAATATGAATAAGAAGCTTCATTCTTCTATTGGATGGTCGGATACCATTATTTGAGTAAATATTACAAAGGGCGATTCGATATCTAGGATTACATTGAGATCCCAAAAAAATATCAATCCAAAGGGAGGCAAGATGATTTCTTCCAAGAACCATGAGTTGAAGAATACCATCATTCGCTTGAAGAAGCAAGAGACAAGGACCAATCATCCATCAAAGGAGAAGAGAAACAATCTACCGAAAAAAGAACCATGGGGTTCCTTTAGTGAATGCAGTGATCAGAAAGAAGAAAACATCATGCTAAGGTATGAAGGTAAATCCCATTTTTGTAGCAACAATGTTTTCTTGCATCAATCTAAATAATTCCCCATCTCATGTGATGAAAATTATAGCATAGAGTTTTTTAATACTAAGGTGGGTGTTAAGGATGAACTTGGTGTTGTGGGTTCATGCCACAAGAAATTTGATAATACATTGCATCCAGTAGACTCCATGAACATGATCCTTCCTGATGAAGGTTGTACAAAAATTGAGAACGCCCCTTATTTCATTACCAAGGAGATCGAACAAAATTGCGACATGGAACGCCAAGACACAGTTCAAGAGGTTGTTGACAGTGTGGAGAAAGAATCCACTCTTTGACACCCACGAATCTTTCTTGATGAGTTTTAGATCACTACAAGGGAGGTTGAAGATGGGATTGGTGGAATTAAAACATCTTCGGACGAAGAGAAAAGATTATCTCTTCAGACATCATTGGAACTTCATAATGAGGAAAAGGGAAACCACACACTAGTTGGGAGCAAACCTAAAGGTTTGATGGAAGAACATGCCTAATGAATCTTCCTCGTGAGGAAATAGAGGTGACACAAAAGTATTATTATAATTATGATATTTGAAATCCTTTGATAGAAGGAACTTCTAGTAACAAGGTTGTCATGGTAGAGTATTCCACCATTGAGACTCAAAACTTTGGTATCAAGGAAGCATACAGTAAGATAGTTGAATTTATAGATGGAATCATGCATGACTCTCAATATTTGCATGAGGAAACATGTAGTATCATACATAGTACTCTTAAGGAGCCATTGAATGAATTATAGAACCAACTCTTAGTCATTGAAGAAAGGATACTACAAGCTTTGTCCTTAAATGATGATGCACAAGAATTATCAAAAACCTTATTGGAAGAATTCACTTGGAGGAGAGATAAGGAGTATTTAAAGAGAGATTATCTAATTATTACTATGCATCATTAAAATATATCTAGAAAAGATGAAATAATATTACTTGCAGTTGTTTATGGATAGAGATATTGCTCTCAAATTTGTCGAATAAAAAGCACTGGAATTGGACTAGTTTCATATGTAATTGGGAGAATTGCATTCCCTTCACAAAACCACATGTGATTGTATGTGTTTGGATGATTGCACACATGACATTTTGGAGCAGCCTCATGTGCAAGGTGAACATAAGGAGTTTTCAAAGTTGCAAGTGCATGTAGGAAGGATTGACATAAATAAATATTGCCAAGAACTAGTTTCGCTCTAGAGAGATCATAAGCTTTCTCTATGTGAGAAATACATGATCATGGAGGAGACTCTTATGTTCATTCCATTAGGACTAAGCAGCAAAGAATTCTATGCATCAATAAATTGGGTGAATAGATACATTGCATAACTAAATACTCTAGACGATAAAAGTTATTTCTATGTTGATTATGGATCATTTAATGCATCTCACATTGTCATGTTTTATGAGTATCAACAAAGGTACATGTGATTGCAATATGATACCTCCAGTTCACATCCATCCTTGGATTGGGTGGAAAGATACATGGAAAATTTGGATTCACCCTACCATAAAAAATCTTCTTACTCTCCTAGTACGTGGAATGCATCAATGCAAGCAAGATGTTTGATGGAACATGAGGAGACACACATATATTCTTTTTAATTTGATCCTAAATTTTTAGATATCCCATTATGTTTGATAGATACATTATTTTTGTTGTAGTCTTGTGAGCAACATAAGATTTTGTGGGTGATATTTGATGCTTCACTCATGCATGACAAACAATGGGAGCTCCACTTGAGCCATTTGGGTGGAAAAAATGATGGTAATGTGATCCATTGGACCAGAGTGCAGTTGGAACGAGAGGAGATTCATGTCTTAAGGGAGAAGCTCATGGATAGTTAGTTCAGCATAGCTTGGAGTGATGGTGATCATTGGAGGATTACAGCCCAAGCAATGGGATCCTACCATTGCTTGGTGTAGCAATATGGTTGATGGCATTAGAGAGTGAGTCATCCATGATTTCCAGGATTCCATCTATGTGGAGCATTAATTCAGTTTCCTCATTATGAAATGTTATGATGGTTGGACATGCTATTCACTTGCTTGTTGATTTGGGAGCCTTCACAAGGTTCCTTGTGTGGATATTATGCATGGAGAGGGTGATTGTTATAGATAACTTGCATTCATCAGGTTCATTTGGGACCATAGGAATATTCTCAGTTGTTTCGGCTGGGATGAACGTATAGTTACATTTACATAGGAGATAGAAATATTCCTTGGGAAGATGGTGTAGCAAAAGTATGGTGAATTATTTTTTTAGTTTATCTTGGGATTTGGAATTCCAATGTTATTTTATTCGGTAGAAGTATATCTTAAGGTGAGAATACATTGGTTGTATCCATGATTATTGTTGGATTTTATTAGTTTTACTTGAAGACAAGCAATCTTGGGAGCATAGGACTTGTAATATCGCCAAATTTTGATAAGGACCAAAATGGTTGTAAGCAGGAATATTTCACCTTTTGCAGACAGAAGTTGTTCCTCTGGTCTAAGTGGTTTAGATCCAGAACAAATGAGTGAACGACAAAGGATGAATACCCTCCCTGGATGTTTTAGACACCTGGAATGCTGCTTTGATAGTGAACCTGTGTACCTGCAATCAAATCAAACACGCAAACACATCAAAGTTACCAGAACATCATCTACTTATCCATGTTAGTGACTAAGGAATCTAACAACATGTACATGCAAAATCAAAACAACAGTAATGTGGGACGGAAATCAGCTTTGCATTAAGATGAATGGAGAAGTTTACAACCAATTAAGCCTTAGTGTCGACATGCATCTCCATGAAACCAACACTTCATCGCCATAAGCTCCAACCTTTCTCTCTATGCTCTCAAATGGCTTGGGCCAAGTGGTCAATCCAACAGCATAACAATACCTCTATAGTTCTCCTCCTCAACCATGGACATGAGCTTGTATTTATAAGGCTCAATGGATAGGAATGGTTGAGATATTTGTGGATGAGGTGGCCTCTAAGATCCTATGATGGGGGATCTCGAGCTCAACTGACCCACAATGATAGGGATAAGGGAGGACATGAGGCTCATGATCTAGAAGCCTTGAGAAACTTATCTTTTTCCCATTTTACCCAGGGGACCGCTTTTCTCCTCTTACGATAGAGTGGTTTAGGTTAGAAACGCCTATGGACAAAAGGCCATAGGCGGTGGCACCGCTTATGGAAAACAGGATTACAGGCGGTGTGAGCAAGGTACCGTGCATTCTTAACAGGGAAAGCGCAGTGCTGACTATTTTCATGTAAGATTGAAAAACAACGTAGGTTTCCACTCCAAGTGCTAGGATTAAGGGAAAATACGTAAGTCAAAGGTCTTATCACATGGTGATGACAGGATTTGGGTGTAACAGAATGCCCCCCAAAGCGTGAGTCTTAGAGGGATACGATAAACGAGAGCTTTGAGAGAACAAGTTGTCACTTCGAGGTAAAAATGTCAGCTCGATCGCAGCATGTCATCCAGTAGGCATCTGTAGTACATCAATATTTGTGAATCATATACACAAGTAACCAACTCATCGTTGCAGACCAATGCAAGGTAGATCCATGGGAGGAATAAACAAGCATGGCTACTAGAATACAGCGTAGATCCATGTGACAGAGGACTCAAACTTACACATAGCTACCAGACATACAATGTAGATCTATGTCATACAGATGCAAATTTGAGCATAGCCACGACCATACAAATGTGGATCTATGCGAGATATACAAAAATCCATCGCAACCTGGGGAAAGCAATGAGCGCTTAAAACAAATACCCAGGGTCTTTGTCTTGTCTTCCCCAAAGTATGATTCTATCCATGTGATTACAATGATCTAAAGTCAAATATGGTAGAAACCACTTGATTACTAGCCAATGATGTGAACCATTAACAAGTGCAAGGGAGATCACCATTGATGTCAATGATTCCCAAGGTACCCTAGTACAATCTACTAAGTGTGAATAGATGTCCTGATGTCGAACACCCAGTCGATTCTATCGATCGAAGGTCAATGATGTGAACCTATGTCGAGAGCAAGAGAATTTGTCATTAAGGCATACAGATTTCAAGGTACTAATTTTTTGTTTCTAAGATGATTTCCTGAATGATGAGTTGATGTCGACGGGAACAGTCTCGTCGAAGGAGGGCCATGATGAATCCCACATAGACGACATGAAACTTGGAACATAGTTTTGGAATGATGTGAATGTAGTAACCATAGGACTGAATCAAAAGTACTGACACAGAGACTGGTTTGACTGCAGAGGTAAACTTCTTCAATTTCCCTTTGAACATCGAGCAGCACAACAAAAGACTTGGGAACATGACTAAAGGGGACAAACACACAATGCGACAATGGACAATGCATTCTTTTGAAAGACTCAAAGGAGTGACATGACTCATGAAAGTGGATCATCACAGAGATCAGTTGAATACCCAATTGACTGAAATGATATGCAGACAAGTGCCGTGTTCAAAGGTAACGAAAAACTACTGCCATTTATTTGCAAAATGATTTCCTTCCCATTTTCCCCATCATGATTGATGAGTGCCTCTTTTCGGTTTTACGAGTTCAAAGAGGGTAACAAACACTCAGTATAGCTCATCCGAAGACAAGTCCAAACTCATATGTTTTACGAACCTGAGAGAGGAGGGGTTCATTCCCAAAACTGCTCTCTCAATGTTTAATTTAATGAGTCCAATGAAAGAAAACTCGGTATCGTTCATGTTTAGAGAGTCTGAATGACTACGAAAGAAGACTCCAAAGGGGTCCTTTTTCATAGGATTTAGTCCCTAAGGCCCGAAAAAGTGTAAAATTATACCTTATAGAACTCTTCTAGTCATGATTGGCTGGAGTGTTCCTTTTTCATAAATAGTCTATCCAAACCAAAAAATAGATAACCTACCATCAAAAAGACGACTCTTCGAATGCTTTAACGAGCATGAAGAAGACAATATCGCTCGACAATATTTTCGTATTTAGGGAGCCTAAAAAGAGTTTAAAGAGGACTCCATGAGGTTTCTTTACACAATGTTAATTTTTACGAGCCTGGAAAGAATCGAAAATGGACTCGACCATCTTTTCGTGTTTAAGGAGCTTGAAAAGAGTTAAAAGAAGACTCCATGAGGTTTCTTTACACAATGTTAGTTTTTACGAGCCTGGAAAGAATCAAAAAAAGACTCGAACCTTTGATACTAGGTTTCAAGAGCGTGACCAAAGTGTCATAACAAACGCTCATCGACTTTTTCCATTTTATGGTAGTACGAAAAAGTCATAAACAACCTCTCAAAAATTTACCGCTATGGTTCTTCTATCGTGCAATTGACTCAAAGAACAAGTGTTAAATGGGCTCATAACTAACATTAAGGGATTACGACTGATAAATTTCGAGTAAAAAGCGATTTTAAATCAAAACTATAGCATGTCAAACCCAAAAATGTGTATAAAATTCATGTAAATAGTGAAAAATCAAATTATTTTACTATTTACCCATTGCGGAGAGCATTTAGAGCATTTTCCTTGTCAGACCTTCAGTTGCTGATATCGGGAGTTTCCATCGTCGGTTTCAAGTGCCGTCAGTTCCAGGTAACAGTTAAAACCCTACTCTTCCTTTTTATAGTCTTAATTTTGATTTTTGATGGGGTTTTGGGCCTATATGAAAAGCCCTAAAACCATGGGAATGGGCACCGCATTTATCCCTTGCGAGATACGCGATACCTCACTAGAACCGCGCCGAAAACAAGGCTCACAGGCAGTGCCACCTCCTATATTCAATAGCACACAGGCGGTGCCGGCCGTGGAGATTTAAAAATGATAACACAAGAAAAAATAAATCCTTTTTTTGAATTTAAATGATTAAGGGTGATTCTAATATGTGTTATGATTGTTTTTGGAAGGCTTTTGCTGATCAAAAATGGTGATATGGAAAGAAAGACAACATGACAATGATGACACTTTCGCTGAAAGCAATGCGGGTTGCATAGCCGCATTACGAGACTGTGGGCTCCTAAAATTCTTTCGGACTCCTAGCATGGTATCACATGAGCGGTTGCTAGAGCACATACTCTGAATGTGGAATCCAGAGCAGCAACACTTTGAGGTTGGGGCTCATATTCTGATAGTAGAGGTATAGGTCATCTACTTCTTGACTAGACTCTCGAGACGGGGTGCCCCCATCTCGCTGACAAGTTCCCGAGGAGGGGATATTTCCACACAAGAGTTGATAGACCGTCACTGTATCCCAGGGATGAGGACATCGGGGAAGAAAATCCCCATAAAGACAGTGATGGATGGACCTCTACAAACGGTCTTATTTAATATGCAGAGAATGGCCGGGAGTGAGGGAGTGCACCAAGCTTTTAGGGCACACATGTTGTATGCCATAGAGTCCATGGCACCTACAGTATTCAACTGGGAAGAAGCCTTGCTTCTGATATTCAAGGATCAGCTGACTAAGTGTCGGCAGGGGGAACTGAAGCAGTTTTGCTTTGGTTCCATTCTATCCTGCTTCTTCTTTGAGCGGGTACCACAGATGAGACCTCAGGTGGTCTTCACAGAGCTAAGAGCACGGGACCCCCGTATGTAAATGTGGGTCTAAATTATGGCTTGAACTGGAGCAGGCAGGGGGAGGGTGAAGTTCAGTGACCCGTTCTTCAGATGGCTCCGAGATCAAATCCTCATGGTGGAGGATTATGCTTATGCGGGTACGGACTTCAGCGGAGACCCTAACCTATCGCTCCCACCTGGAAGACAGTGGGGTGACATCGGTAAGAAGTAGGAAA
>LPNX011226125.1:0-19565 GCA_001517045.1 Pseudotsuga menziesii | reverse complement strand
GTATTTTACATGAGTTTTATGTGTCTTTAATTGTTTATTTACAATGAACCATATTTGATTTAACGTCATGAATGGGAAATATGCCAATCTAGGATGTAATTAGTTAATGAGTCAACAGCTACATTATGTTCCCTAGGGATATGCCTGTAAGTGATGATTTCAAATGATCTTTATAACAAGCGTAACCTCCGAAAAAGGTGGAGAATCACAGGATTTCTAATGGTATAAACGTGGGTTAGATGGAAAACCACGAGTTGTGAGTCCATCAAGACTACCAAATTGAAAACATCTTTGGAGGAAGCTTTAGTCAAAAGACCTATGACTGCTTGATACTCGGCGATGTTATTGGTAGTGGGACCAATACAAACTACTCCTGAATTGGCCAAATCTTCAACCGAGGAATAGAGGACCCAAGTAGCTGAGGCAAGATTCAAGGTGTGGCGGCAAGCACCATCAGTGAAGCCATAGAAAGCCATCTGCTTTGCATGACCAAAACATGGTATAAACAAATGCGGACACTAAACTCAAAACCATATTGAAAATACTAAAAGCACACTGAAAGTCAAGCAATATACATATATACAAGATACTATCCAAGAAATACCTAGGCATAGTACCTCTTCAGGTACAACCCATTGCGAGGTTGCCCTAAAGGGATTCCATCGTAGTCAATGAGCTCGTAGGCCCCTTTCTCTAAAACTTTAGAAATGACAAAAGGACCGTACCACATGGACTTGAACTTACCTTTCCCTAGTTTGTCATATCTCTGGTCGTAAGTCAAAACTAGGTCACCCTCGTTAAAGGCACGAGGTTGGATGGATTTATCATACTGCACCTTAGCGCATTTCTTATGTGCCTCATTAGCCAAGGCAACATCTCTTTGAGTCTCGTCAAGGTTATTCAAGTACAAAAATCTTTCTTCCTTTGCGTAAGTGTCTGGGAGAAGTTCGATGGCAAGTTGTAAAGATGGAATCTGACATTGAATCAGTAAGACAGCTTCGAGTCCATAAACAAGTTGGAATGGCGTGAAACCAGTAGCTATTTTCACCGAAGTGCTAAAATCCCAAAGAGCGAAGAAAAGAATGTGGTGCCAGTTGGATTTATGATCTCCAACCATCTGACGAAGCATAGTTTTCAAAACTTTATTAATGGCCTCTACCTAACCATTAGCTTGTGGATAATATGGCATAGAGTTTTCATGGAAAAAACCTAGCTTGGAACTCAGTTCCTCCATCATTTGATTATAGAAATGTGATCCGTGATCAGTAACAATGGACTGCGAGACTCCAAATCTAGCTATGATATGATTGAACAGGAAGCGAGCGACAGTATTACCATCTTCTGCATATGTAGGCATGGCCTCAGCCCATTTTGTAAAATAGTCAATGGCTACGATGATGTAACCATGCCCCCCGACTGAGGTAGGCATACAATGCATAAAATCATTCCCCCATTTGGCAAGCGGGCCAACGACAATGATGGGATGTAGCAGAGTAGGATGAGTGCACTTTTTGGGATAAAAATGTTTACAAGGTGGGCATTTCTTCACAGCCTCATGACAGTATTTGAAGACTGAGGGCCAGAAATAGCCAGCGCGAAGGATTTTCTGGGATGTACCATCCCAGATAAATGATCGCCACATGCTCCAGAGTGGAAATCATTCAACACATCTTCAGCCTCCTCATGGGTGAGGCATCACTGAAGAATAGAATTAATCCCATGTCTATACAAGGTATCATTCAGGATGAGGTAGTACTTCGCGTGGTGATGGATACGGTGGAAATCGTTACAGGATAAATGCGGTTGAAATCGTTGTGTTTGGAGATAAATAAGAAAAGCTCCATACCATGGATCGGTAGTGCTAGTCAGGAACAGGAATTCATCCGAAAATGAATCACTGGGCTCAGATTCCATCGAAGCACAGGGAAGATCACACATGAGCTCGGCAAAGACTAGGGATTTCTTTGATGTGGATTTGGTGAATTCTAGATCAAACTCCTGTAGTATGACTATCCATCAGAAGTACTTTCCCTTGAGCACTTGACGAGTCAGGATGCAATACATAGGGTTCTGGTCTGCCAATACCGTGGTTGTGCGGAGCAAAATGTAGTGACGAAATTTTTGTACAGCAATGACCATGGCCAATGCTAACTTCTCCACACGTGAATATCGGGTTTCAGAATCCATAAGATTCTTACTTGCATAGTAAATCACGTGCTCTTGACCGTTGGGATTTTCCTACACCAAAACCATAGCAATGGTAGTAGCAGAGGCAACAATATACAAGAGAAAGTCCTTTGAATATTCTAGGGGATGTATCACGAGTGAATGAGTCAGAGAGTGTTTAAGATTATCAAAGGCACGTTGGGATTGGTCATCTGAAAATAACGGGTGTCCTTTTTAAGGAGACGCATATAACCATGCGTTTTCTCTATGAAATTGCACACGAAACAACGGAGAAAGTTTGCCTTCCCTTGCAAACTTTGGAGTTCGAGTAGATTAATTGGGGCTGGTAGAGCTAAAATGGGGGCAATTTTCAAGGGGTCAATCTGGATGCCATCCTTAGAGATCACAATTCCTAACAGACATCTCGTCTCAATGCAAAAAAAAAAAAATTAATGCGAATTGAGCCATATATTATAATGACGGCATCTTAGGAAAATATCTCTAAGATGACCAGCGTGGTCCTCCCGTCGTTGTGAATGAGTAGGGAGGTCATCAAGGTACGGTTCAACAATATGTATAATATCATGAAACGCATAGGACATCACACGCTGGAATGAGGCTCCAACATTTTTCAAGCCAAAAGATAACTTCTTATATGCAAAGGTTCCCCATGGGAAAATGAATGTCGTCTTGTGCTAATTGGTGGGTAATATCTCAATCTAATTATAGCCAGAGAATCCATCCATAAATGAGAAGATGACACTTCCAACACAGTTGTCGATAATCTAATCGATGTGCGGAGTAGGAAAGTTGTCCTTGGGACAAGATTTATTCAAATCCCTAAAGTCGATACAGACTCTAATGGTGCCCTGCTTTTTATTGACAGGGACAACGTTCGATACCCATTCCATTAGGGGCACGGGATAAATAAACCTAGCTTTGAGAAGTTTCTCTATTTCAGCTTTAATAGCTGTGGCCTTCCATGGATGGACTTGCCTTAGTTTTTTCCTAACAAGCTTGGTCGTGGGATAGGTTTTAATCTCGTGGACCACAATGGATGGGCCAATCCCTGGCATTTCTTCATACGACTAGGCAAAAATATCACGGAATTCTTTGAAAATTGCCTTATATGCTTCAAATTCATCTACCGAGGAGTTATGCCCAACATGAACATGCTCAATGGTACTAGGCTTGGTTGATATGTCAATAGGATTCATCTCAGTAATGTTGCAAAGCTTTCCTTTACAATCTGTGTCTTGCAACAATATGGGACTTTGGGGTACGTTGAAATATCAGCAGGAAATAGGGATGCGTAATCATGGTTAACCAAATTGGTGTTGGGGAGGAACATGGATCTATGATGGTGATCCTCCCAAATGGACTCGTCTGTACTCATGATCTCCATAATGGACTTGTTGGAAGAAAAAGTCACAGAGAGATAATCTAGAACAAGAAGAGATGGTTCTAACCGGTAAGGTAAATGGTAAGGATCTGAAGCCACTAGATGAAGGTCATTAGTGTGATCATTGGAAAGGGTTTGAATGGTGTCATACATTGCTTCATGTGAACTCAACAAGGTGGACTCAACAAATTGTTTGCCATTAGGCTCACAATCAAATAAGGAAATCATATGGACTATCGTGGTATCCGTGTTAGGAGAAGTGGGTGGGAAAATCCCCATAAGGGATGAATCCTTCAACATGCCTACCCCAATCGACTGGTAAGGAGGAGGGGACTGGCCTAACATGGGGATGTTATTAGCCATAGAGGTAGTAACATCTGGCGTACATAAATCAAGCTCGTCAATGGTAACAATTCTCCCTAGATGCAGAAATTGGACTGTTCAGAATACTGTCGAAGCAACAACAGTCATGGCATAAAACCAATTTCTTCCTAGAAGGAGGTTGTAATCTAACGGGGAATCTACCATTTCTACTTGAATAGAAATGGTTTTTCCCCCAAGCTTGACTGCGAGGGATGATATGAGACCATGGGGATAGAAACCTTGTCCATCAAAGGCCTTTAGAGTCATAGGTGATGTTACAAGCTCGGGAGAGCCGAGAGATTTCCAATAAGACAGAGACAAAACCGAGGTCTAAGCTCCTTCATCTAGTACCGTTCTGAAAACTTTCTTTCCAACTACTTTCGTAATGATCTGAAAAGCAAGTTTATGAGGTATCCTAGACTTATAGTTCTCAATATTGAAATGAATCAAATTAGTATTATATGGTTCTAAAGCTCCTAATGCCATTAACAAGCTTTTGCTTTGTGTAGGACAACTTTGGAGTACTTCTAAGGTAGACATTGTACAAGGTTCCTGAGCGATATCTTCAACTACACTATAAAATTGAGCAGCTCGGGCATTAGGGCTAAATACAGCCTTCCAAAGAGTACTCTTGGGTGGACGTAAAATCATGTCGAGAGTAGGCTTCTCAGTGGTTAGCCTGGACAGTAGATGAGGATTCTGGAGAACCAGTAGAGGGACCTTTCCCTGAAGAAGAATGGTCTTCTTTCTTGTCTACGGGTTTGTCATAATTCTGACTACGAGTTTGTAGACTAATCGTATCTGAGGACATCATACGAATTTCCTCTGACGAACTAGAGTTACCCTGATTAGACATGTGGTCTATCAGTTTTTGTTGAGAGGGAAAAGGATCCATGAGTACTACGGGTGCGGGATTTGATTTCAGAAATTGGGAGATTTTGTCCCGATGGGGACACTCTTTTGTGAAATGGTCACCTCCGCATAGCAGACATGGATATTTTTCTTTTCTCTTCCCTTTATCGTTATCATCGTTGGTTGGTCTTGGATTTTCCTGTTTGTTTCTGGGTTTTTTATTCTTATTTTTACCTTTCTTTTTGTTATTACCTGAGGTTTGAGTACTTTGAATAGAATTGACCTCGGTGGAAACCTTAGGAGTTGAAGGAGCATGGGTGGCAGCCTAGGTTTGCTTGGCAGGTTTTGCTACTAACGGGGACTGGATTGAACCAACAATCCCATCAATAGGTACCTCTATTCGTGGCTTTGCAGGATCGGTGCTTGGGAGAGGAGCTTGAGGAATCAAGTCATAAATATTTCCAAACTAGGAATAGACCAAGTGTAGATACTGAGCTTGACTAATAGCATGCTCTTCAGTAACGGCGCCATCCATAGCCACATCTCGGGCAATTGGAGGTAACAAAGATTTGGTGAACCAATCAGCTAATAACTGATCCGGAATAAGGGCCTTAATAAGCCTTCTCCACCTTCTCCACTCATGGATATGATTGGATATGTGGATGGAGGTGTTTTGTCATAGAGAAGTTAAGAGATCAGTATTCATTTCATAATGGATAGGGAGCTGAAAGTGTGTAAGAAACACAGTTGCCAAGGAGCCAAAATCCACAAATGAATGTTGTGGAAGTTCAATGTACCACTTCGTGGCTGTACCAGTCAAAGTTCGCTGAAAAAGTCGTAACCAAACTGAATCATCCATGAGGGAGTTTGAATAACACCACATATGGAATTTCATGACATGGTTTTTCAGATCGTCTCCCTGCTTCCCATCGAACTTTGGGATGTCCGATGGTAACTTTACTGGAATGGGAGGCCATGAGAGATTGTGTCGAATGGGGTCATTAATCAACTTGGACAAGTCAGGAAAGTCCAAATTTGCTAGGAAAGGTAACTGACAGTTAGGTTGCACATACTGTTAATATTGATATGGCATATAATTACCAGTAGGACCGTAAGTAGACTGATAGACAGGTTGTTGTGACGAAGAACTACCGAAAAATCCGCCCACATGGGGTTGATTTCTGGGATCAGGACCGTTAGGATCACCAGGGCCTCCGAGAGGAGGACCACCAGGGCCTATAGGACCACCAGAACCATTGGGAACACCAAGACCACTGAGACCACCAAGAGGCGGACCACCAAACCCTCCAGGGCCACTGGGAGGTAAGCCTCCAAAGCCTCTGGAACTACTAGGAGGAGGGCCACCAGACCCTCCAGGGCCATTAGGGGGAAAGCCACCAGACCTCCCAGGACCATTAGGACCATAAATAGGAAATCCACCAGGCCCTCCAAGACCATTAGGCCCCCCAGGGGGAGGGCCTCCATGAGGCAGTCCTCCTACACCTCCCGCAGTATGTATGGGTATCCTCCCCATAGCTGGCATGTAAGACCAATTAGGCTGCCCCCATGGTGTAAAAGTATTACTAGGGTATGGAATTCTGGAATAAGGCATTCCTGTAGGATTGGGTGGATAATTAATATTTCCTACAGTTATTTGACAACCATAACCTCCAGAATATTGAATGGTTACAGGTTGTGCCCCCAAGGGATGACCTGAACTGGATGGGGGATTAACCACATTAGTATGGGTGGGAGGGACATAAACTATAGATTGTTCTATATTAGAGGTCTGTCCTTGACTAGGTACAATTCTGGTTCCAGATAACGTACGTCATGTCGGGGGTTTCCCCCCAGCACTAGAAGGTAATGACGAAACAGGAATTGAAGGTTGAGCCCCAGGTGCTGAAAACCTGGGAGGATTAGGAACAGATGTAACATGGGAGCTGGTGGGGTTGGAATTTTGTCCTGGGTTGTGTGGAGTCACTGTACGATCTATAATTGGTTCAATGGGTCTCATAGAATCGGCAAGTGAACGATATCCCACAGGCACAGCTGTGGAACGTAGTGGTGGTGTGCCCAATATATCATCTATTTTCCTCTCAATCTCCTGTGCACGGAGAATGGATGTGTGGTATTGTCTACGTTCTTCTTCATCTGGAGAAACTTCTTCAGAAAATTTTAAATGGGTGCCAAATGAGGCAATGGCCTATCCTATAGAGGTATCCCAAAATGGAGCATTGGGACCATAATATGGACGGGTAGAATCATCAACATGACCTTCTATGGGAGAATGGAATGAGGTATTTCCCAGAGAAGGTTTTTGGACCAAGGGAGGTGAGTGTAGAGAATATAGTCCTCCACTTTCTGCACCCACATTATCTCCCACTTGGGAGGTGGTAGCAGCTCCTTGGTCGATAGCTTCCATTGGATTTTCTCCTGAAACAAGAATAAAATTGGGTGGCAAGCCCCGTACTCTTCTGGACTGTCTTAGCTCAGCCAGTTTGTACAGTTCCTATCTAACCTAGGGTCTGAAAAACTAGAAAACACACACACACACAAAATTCCCTACTCAAGCTATATGTCAAACAAGCAAACTTAAAATGACAGGAGGAGTTCAGATAATCAGGTCTCTCACCAGGATTTTCAAGAAGGTGTCACTCGTGATATGCCTCTAGGGTACGTGCGTAGTAATCTCCTCGAATGTTCTTTTCGGTGTGTGGCTCCAAGCAGGATGGCCAAAGGGCTTTTCTTAGATGGATAAGGTATCCTAGTGGGGTCTCCCGATATACTCAAGGTAGGTGGGAGATCGAATCGATAGTAGTTCTGTCTAATGCATAATTGTACACAAGGGGCCTTTCGATATACAATCAAGTACGTGAAGTACCTTTCTATATACTTCAAGGGTACATGAAAGGTCGTTCGATATACCGATGGTACATGGAAGAACCACGCGAGTCCCGAGATGTAATGCGGACAAATAATGACAGCTCCTACACTTAACAATGCTCGAACATGTCTCTAACCTATCACTCCAATTGCTATGTAAATTTTAACCTATAACTACCGTTAATTTTAAAGTCGACAGTTAGGTGAATGCATGGTGTTTTGACAGAAAAAGTAAAACCGTTCAGTATGCCTACCTACGAGAGGGAAAGAGAGTATTTTCTTTTGTTTCAAAACCAAAAATATTTCCAAACAACAATCTTGAACACAAAATCAAAGACAAGCAGCACTTTCCAAACTGATTTCTCTTTTCTGAAACAAATAAGAAGGGAAAGAGTCTATTTTCCTAAAAGAAAAACAAGAAGCACACTACATGCATATGCACTCTATTTTTCAATTTTTCTTAAAACATAGATAAATCTAACTTAAAACTACCATATTTTTATTTTGATGAGATAGTACTAAATGCATAAGAGACAAAAGAACATAAAGAACCTAAAAGCTTGTAAGGCCAATCAGAGATCCAATGTCTAATTCCCAATGATGATAACCTAATCTTAGTCAAAAAATTTATTTTTTAAAGGAAGAAAAAGAAGTTCTCTATGAAAACAAAAAATGAAACCAAGACGCTAATTAAATGTTTTTCTTTCAGTCTATATAACAGAAATGAAAAGATATCTTACTAACACCCTAATCTTTTCAAAAAACAAGAAGTCCTTTCACAATCACAACCAACAAGCACAGAAGTGAATGAAAAATCAATAAGCCTAATATAGCTTTTGAATTTTCCAATCAAACCAATCTTTAACCATAAAATTTCAAACCACAAGCATCAAATTCTAACACACAAGCCTGTCAATGTAGGGTTGAAAGCAAATCAACTCAATTTTTTTGCAAAAGATGAGAAAAAGTGGTCTTGGAATAAGGCCTACCTGGCACCGCGCTGCAGGGGTCTTGGCAGAGCGGTTCTGGACCAGCACTGCTTCTCGCCAACAAGACTCAGGCGGTGGCACCGCGTGCTACTAACTAGGATCAGGCAGTGGCACCACGTGCTACTAACTAGGATCAGGCGATGGCACCGCTTCTTTCCAACTGCATAAGAGCGGTTCCCTGTATAAATCCAAAACACAAAGGAGAACGACAAATCAAGTCAAAAAAAGATCAGATCAAGGTAAAAACTAATAGATTGAGAATAAAAAAGAGCACAAAAGGTCAAAATAATTTAGATCTAGACAGATCTGGAAGTTTCAAACCAAAATTCACTGAGTCAAATAGCAGATCTGACTGGAGAGAGTTGGAGATGGAGCTTGGATTCAGACAAGAGTTGAAGAACTGAGGAAGATCAGATCAACCGATACATATATCTAAGTCCCCAGTGGAGTCGCCAGATTTGTAAGTAGGAATATTTCACCTTCTGCGGATAGAAGTTGTTCCTCTGGTCTGAATGGTTTAGATCCAGAACAAATGAGTGAACGACAAAGGATGAAGAACCTCCCTAGATGTTGTAGACACCTAGAATGTTGCTTCGATGGTGAACCTGTGTACCTGCAATCAGATCAAACACGCAAACACATCAAAGCTACAAGAACATCATCTACTTATCCATGTTAGTGACTAAGGAATCTAACAACATGTACATGCGAAATCAAAACAACAGTAATGTGGGACATAAATCATCTTTGCATTAAGATAAATGGAGAAGTTTACAACCAATTAAGCCTTAGTGTTGACATGCATATCCATGAAACCAACACTCCATCCCCATAAGCTCCAACCTTGCTCTCTATGCTCTCAAATGGCTTGGGCCAAGTGGTCAATCCAACAGCATAACAATATCTCTATAGTTCTCCTCCTCAACCATGGACATGAGCTTGTATTTATAAGGCTCAATGGATAGGAATGGTTGAGATATTTGTGGATGAGGTGGCCTCTAAGATCTTATGATGGGGGATCTCGAGCTCAACTGACCCACAATGATAGGGATAAGGGAGGACATGAGGCTCATGATCTAGAAGCCTTGAGAAACTTCTCTTTTTTCCACTTTACCCAGGGTACCTCTTTTCTCCTGTTATGACAGAGCGGTTTAGGTTAGAAACACCTATGGACAAAAGGCCACAGGCGGTGGCACCAATTATGGAAAACAGGATACAGGCGGTGTGAGCAAGGTACCGCTCATGCTTAACAGGGAAAGCACGGTGCTGAGTATTTTCATGTAAGATTGAAAAACAACATGGGTTTCCACTCCAAGTGTTGGGATTAAGGGAAAATATATAAGTCAAAGGTCTTATCACATGGTGGTGACAGGATTTGGGTGTAACAATGGCCTAAGTCACTTAGCCATGTTCATGATAGTTTCTCAAATTGATGCTAAGGGTGAAATATTTTCCAAGTATAATGTCCAAAGTTGGAAATAATGCAAAATTGAAACTAAATCGAAAATATAAGCACATGAACGAGATGTTTTCTATAGTCAACTCATCAATTAAGCTAAATATCCATGTGGTCAAAATTATTGATTAAAATAATCCTAAGGTTGGCAAGGATTACAAGTGAGAAATCCAAGTAGAAAGTACAAACTCCTAACCAATGTGAAAGAGGAATTAATGATACAAGTGCAATTATAAGCCAAGTGGAAAAGGTGGGCCACATGACGAAATATATTCCTCAATATTAAAGTGTGCACATCCAATTCAAGTTTGTTTACCAAGTCATATAATATTGGACCAAGTAACCTTTGAAAGTAAGATAAAAGCCATTCTCTCATGAATGATTAATTATGAAAAAATTATTAATGAATTTATAAGAACTTAGAGGAACCTAGGAAGGCTGGAGGGAAAAGATAAAGTGGGCAAACTCAATCCCATAGAATAAGGAAAGGATAAGGAAAGTGGTTCCTTAAATCTAGGAAATATGGGAATAAGTGGCTATGATAAGAAAACTGGACAAACTAGGTTCCACAAATCAAGGAAAGGTGGTAAGACATGGACAAAACTTATATTTGACCAAGGAAGGTTCCTTAAATTAAGGAAAGTAGGTGGAAGGCACTATGGGCCACTTGCAAAGAAATTATGACCCACACTAAGTGGGAACAAGACGTGTTCACATTTTGCTATGGAATTTTGGCGAATTGGATGAGGACGAGGATCAATTTGCAAACCATTAACTACATAGTCAATGGTTTTGGGTGCTCTTTTGTATTTTCCACTAGTATTGACTAAGTGGACAAACTAGTTTTGACTAAATGGTTTTCATAAACCCATAGTATTGGGACCTTGTTGGCGCATTGGATGAGGACAAGGATCAATTTGTAAACCATTAACTATATAGTTGATGGTTATGGGTGCTTTATTGTATTTTCCACTAGTATTGACTAAGTCGACAAACTAGTTTTGACTAAATGGTTTTCATCAACCCATAGTATTGGGACCTTGTATGGGAACCAAGTCATGGTTTCAAGATCCTTGTATGGGAACCAAGTCATGGTTTCAAGATCAAAAGGGAAGAAATTAATAGGAGGAGGGAATATTAGCGTATTATTGATTTTGATTGGGAAGATATATATTTCTATGCTTTGGTGATGAACCCCTTGCAAGAAGTAGGGAGACGTTCCCCTTTGTCTACTACACTAGTTGAGAATTTCAAGTAGAGATTGAGGAGGAAGGATTTATCATTGAGGTTTATTACATGTTTTCCATGTCATTTCCATGTCTATTGTATTTCCATTTAGTGTGTTAATGTTCCAAAAGTTTCGAGTTCCAATTCCAGTGTATAGATTTGTAGTGTACTAGTTGTAGCATGGGATATTGATGGTGTTTGCTCAAGTATGATGTGGTCATTGTACTTGTAGATATGATATGTAATCAATTTCCTATTGAATAATAAAAATAATTATTGTGCTTCCATTATGCATATTTCACATTTATCTTCTATGTAAAATTTCTCCTATGCACCATTCATTGTCAAATTTGAGTAGTTTTAAGATTTGTTGTAATAATCATACGTGTTTGCTTCCAAATATCACTCTAAAAGTTGTTACAAAAAGTATACAAATAATTGGACCCTATACATGCTTCATACCTGAAATATTTGGCTCAAGTACCCTTAGAAATCATTTGGAAACTACCCGATTGAGTTGTCCCAAATTTGAACTTTCTCCTAGTTTACAAATTTCGCATAATAACCTCCAAAGGTTAAGTCCAATGTTTCCATAGTAGGTTAGGGGTGTCATAATAGAAATAATTCCATATTTTCAATAGAATCCATTGAGTTCCACATGATTCCTAGGGATATTTTCTCTGTTCACTTTTGTGGTCTACCCAAGTGTGATGCACTCAAAGAATGTGCAAACGGTCAAAATAGAACCTTGAGTATACCTTCCCAAGTCATGTTGCCATGTTACAAAGAGTGTTACAAGATTCCCTAAGAATGTAAGGGACCCTAGTGTCTGATTTGGGAAAATATGAAAAAAAGGGTCTCTAGGTGTTTTCGTTGGAAAAATCTAACTTCCCTTGGTTGCTTTGAGCTAGTGTTCCTATTTTCTTGGGTTTGATGTACTCGGAGAATGTGAAAAATGACGAAGTGGAACCTTGATTCTACCTTCTCAAGACATTTTGGTATGTCATAAAGAGTGTTGCATGTTTCCATAAGCATATAAGGGACCCTAGTGTCCAGTTTGGGAAAATCTGAGAAAAAAGTCACTATGTGTTTTCATTGGAAAAATCTAGCTTGCCTTGGTTGCTTTGAGCTAGTGTGCCTATTTTCCCACTTAGTTACATTACATAAGTTTTTCAATTCAATAGTGATAGAAAGGGGGAGTAAGGTGGTCTATCCCATCAGGGATATTTCCCAATACTATTTTACGGGCATCATCTTACATATTTATCTAGTCATCTTGAAGGAGGGATTCGTCACTTAATACCATCACATTGGAAGACGATTTGGCGAGTTTATCAGGAGGAGGAGAGGTTTTAAGACATAAGGGAGTAATGACATATTTAAGACCCAAACAGGAGGTTCTTTTTTCTATTGAGCATGATATTTTAGGACCTCGGAGAGGGGCATTGGTATTTTAAGTTTTATCAATTCATCCTGAATATCAAAAGAAGGACTTAGGATGTTTTAGGACCTCAGAGAGGGGAATTGGTATTTTAAGTTTTATCAATTCAGCCACAAAGTTCCTAGACTTCGGGATAAGCCAAGAGCTGAGAACCAACAAGAGAAGGACGTGGAAGTCGAGGGGCTTGGTCCTAAACGTTCAAAGTAAATAACTGAACATGGAACAGATCTGCAAAATTTTGAAATTTTGATGTGCAAATTGTATATGTATTCCTATGTATTGGAACAACGACGACGGTGTTATTCCAAGGGGGAGGGGATTGTAATACCCTGGTTTTGACCCCGTTTGCATTAAAAGGTACATGATGGATATATTGTAATTAATTGTGGTGAGGAGCTAAAGGCAAAATCCCCACCATCGATTTGGTTGTGTATGTTTCGGAAATAGGGATCGTTGCCGATGTTATATCGTGCCATCCAACACATTATAGTTTTGGCATCATGTAAATATGCACATCAAATAAAATAAACCCACAGCCAGCTACGGAGGTGCAATGTTAAATGAAAAGGGCATGATTCCCAAGGTTAAGGGGGGGGGGTTGTCTAGCCCATGGGGACCATTGGGAGTTAGCCATGTGTCACCACCCTGATGTTCTGTTGTTAGTTGGGGGCATCTATTTGCTGGAAGGGAAAACCACCACCATGCTCATGCCTGCACTCTCTCCATGACGTGCCTCTTAATGGCCTACTTACTAACCAGATCGTGAATCGGTTCATCTTCCCTCACGCTGAACAAAGTTAAAATGGGGCCGTAATTCATTGTTGGGGGTTCATTCTCCCTTTTTCTCCGGGATTGTTAGTATGTGAGATATTCACTCTCACGTAGAAGATCGTTTCCTTTTTCCCTTTTTCGGACTGTGAGATGTTCGATTACTTCATCGCTCAACCAGGGTTGTTGTTCTCCTCTGTTCATTTGGGTGCTGTGGGTCCCTATGCTGTGTGGGCGGTGGTTTCTTTCCCAACTTTAGTTAACTGTGTATTTTTCTAGACAGTGCAATGTTTTCGTGGTTTCCATCATGAGGTGTTTCCCTCCTGTTCATGCAGAGAGAGAGAGCATGTGTTTAATCCACCCGTGCCGACTGTGAAAATGTGATGGGATTTCCTTGTTGAGAAAGGACCATTGTCCTCCAGCGTTGCTAGTTAGGTATGGATGGTGTAGTGTCCTGTCACTTCTCCATGGAATCCTGGCTGTGATTCTTCACTGAGCGGTGGTTGCTGTGAAAGCGTGTTGTGGCTTCATTGTTGAGGGAGGATCGTTGTTTCCCATCGTTGTTGCCTATGTTTTCTTCCACTTTTTGCTTTAGTTGTGTCTTTCTCCCTTGCGTACAAGTTGAGAGTCTGTTCTTTCCCCTTTTCTTCCTGTGTAAGTTCTCCATCAATTTCATTGGGGATTGTGTGTGTTGTGGGCTCATGGATGTTGGCTGGCTATTGATTTCCACTTTTGTTGGCTGAGTTTTCCCCTGTCCATGTTGGGAGTGCGGCGTCTTTCCTTTTTGTGAACTGGGTAATGTTTCCATCGTTTCATTGTAAGTTTGGGGCTGTTGACTTCCCCTGGTTTTGGGTTGTTGTGTATGCAAGTACCTTTTGGGTTGCTACTGAGTTCTTTTGGCCACACTAGGGCCAAGAACAACTCTGATTTGTCTTGAGGACTTGAGCTGTGTTCATCCTTTTGTTTTGGGTTGTCACACGGTGGTCTTCATCTTCTTCACAGAGCTGTGAACCGTTTGTTTTGCTACGGTATGCAGTGGTTGGTCTTCAGACTGTTGAGAGTAGGATTAGAGGCTGGGTATGGTTAAGAAAACTGGTGTTTGAGGCCACTAGCTTAGCATTTATCCTTTCCTAGCTCCTTGATGGCCTAATAAACCCTACTATATGGGCTTGGCTGATTGGTATACCTTGGCTATGTGTAAGCCTGCTTTGACCCTTATAACTTGAGGAATCATGCCCAGCTCGAGGGTGGCAGTGTTGCTGAGAGATTGATGAGCACGCTAGCCTATGGTTGGGTGGAACGTTGCAGTGATGTAGCTGGTTGCAGGACAAGTTCCTATCAGATGAGTATTCTTGTCCATTTTACTTCTGTAGTTATATTTACTGATTAATGAATATGATGAACATGTGGCATGCTTGAATGAATGTATGTTTGTTTCCGCTATGTATATGAAGGATTATGCATCTTAGTATGTATTATGTTTAAGCTTTTTATTTCAGCATTATATGCCTGTTAAACTTCATGGGGCTGTTTGCCCGTATGTTTGGTGTTAGTAGCGTCCTCTTCACCGGTCAAAGGGTTGAGGATGTTACAGTGTGGTATCAGAGCTCTGGTTGCAGCATGGGCCTGAATGGGCCATGACAGATCAGATAACATAGGCAGGTTTCCTTTTTCCCAGCAGCAATCAGAAAATTGAAGACAAGAAAATTCACAAAATTTTCTAAGTGCCAGAACTATCGGCCCGTTGGAGCACTTAGTGGGAAGGCCACCCGACGGATAGTTGATCCGACAGCCGATGCGACGGAAGACTGCGGAGGAAAATTTTGGAAAATTTTGAAGTGTTTGTTCATCGGCACATCAGGACACTTAGACGAATGGAATGTCGATGCTTAGCCGATTAACCGTCGTCGTTGCGGATGGCTAGACCACTATGCCTCCGACGGGTAAAGCCTCCAACCATTGATGGCGCAGAATTTCTGAAAATTATTCTAAGTGTTGACTTCATCGGCCATCGGAGCATCTTAGTTGATGACGTCGCTAATGAACATCGGAAGGGGTTAACAATTTGAGTGATGCCATTGCGGCTGCTTAGTCAACTATCTCGTTGATGCACTAGTCCTTCCAGTCACCAATGTCGAGGTGTTAGTAAACAGGAGCTTCGAGTGAAAGCGACAAATAGATGTTTGACTAGCGATGGATAGAGGAAGTTTTCACCGACAGATAAGAAATAGATTGACAGAGAATAAAGGATGGTTGAGCCGATGAAGTTCGGAAAGGAAGAGAGAGAAAAACTCGAAAATTTTTCTAAGTCCTAGAATCGTCGACCATCGATAATGGCTAGTTGATCACATCACCGATGCTCAGATGATTCATTCGCCGATGAGCTACGGTTGGGTAAATTTGTTGGTCGAACATCTGTCATTGTGGAGGTCGAGAGGACTAACCACCCGACAAGGAATGTGTCGGAGCGTCGATGCTGCAGCTTCTAGGGGTTCCGATCACCGATAGACTTGTGGCTGCGGAAGACTTGGGGATATTTTGGGCCGATGTTGTGGAAATATTGATGACTAACCGTCCGATGCGTAGGGCACCCAGCAGTCGATGCAATAGGTTAGTCTATGCTATCGTCAATAAGACTCAGAACAGTAGACCACGACAGGGCTGATATGGCAGAATAAAATAGACGAGTAACTCACCGATACAGCGGAAGAATTTATAATTTTCAACCACCAAAACACCAGGGAGTTAGCAGGGAAGAGACCCGATTAGAAGAAAACTTTGAGGAGTATAAAAGCATCAAAAATTTGTTAACGATCAGATCACCGATCGGAAGCTCAGCCAGTTCACCGCAAAAACTATAGAAAGATATTTTTCCACCGTTGCGGCTGCTCAAATGACTATGCACCCAATCAACAGTTGGTTTCCTCGCCGATGCAAATTGGAAGTCTAGTTGTTTCACCTGCCAAAATGCCGGAAAGGAGTAAGCAAACAGACCGTCGATGAACAGTTAATTTTTTCACCGATGCAGATCGAAAGTGTAGTTGGTTTGACCACCGAAATGTCGGAAAAATAGTTGGAAGAAGGTCCGATTGGGCCTAAGTAATTTCTCAGTAGTTTTTCCTGCAGTTTTCGACTGTCTTCCAGTAGGTTTTCAGTAGATTATCAGTGGATTACAGAGTTGAACAAGAGATAGAGAAAATTTTGTGTTTTAGCGTAATTGTTGTTTTATAAATTTCCAAAGGAGATTTGGTTTTTTCAAAGGAACTTCTCAGTAATTTTTCAAGCAGTTTTAAACTGTCTTTTGGTAGGTTTTCAGCAGATTCAGCAGACTGTCAGTGGTCACAGGGATGAAAAGGGAGAAAACCCTAGGTGACTAAAGTTAGCATTCCTGACCAAAATACAGTTGTATGTTTTCCATCATTCTAGAAGTAGTGTGGTTTTCACACCCGAGGTCAGAATGAAGCATGTGGATAGGCGTTGGAAAGCTTATCCAGCCCGGAACAAGGGAAAGTCACTAGAAACTGAGTATGGACAGAAAAGTGCTAGTGATTACTTGAAAGAGAAATGTGTTGTTGTCAATATAGACAACTCTGGGGAATTGCATGCCTAGAGGTAGCAAGACCATGAAGTCAAACTAGCTGTTGTGTGGAATAGGAGTTCCATGCAAGGATGAGGCACTTAAAAAGGGAAGTTTCCCTTAAACCCTATCTTGCTGATTATAACTACCTTTTTTAATTTTTATACTTGAAATGTATGAGGATATGCTTTGCATGCATAGGATATTGAGGATTATACATTTATAATAAACCACTAATGATAGTTATTGCATTGGTGTTGGCATTAGTGGAAAAACCAATGACAACATGGACATGGTTGAATATGTTGATGATGCTGACGAAGGTGACTAGCAACCTTCTGGAAAAAGGGATAAGGAAACAAGTCCATAATCAAAAGTTGGTGAGCAAATTCTGCAATCTCCTGCAAAGGACCAACCAAAATGGTAATGTCAAGGGTGTAAGTAGGACCCATGAAGGTAAGAGCTTTATTATGACAAATTCCATGGAGTGGTAAAGGTAAGAGACCTCATACCATGTGGATATTTGAATGTTATACTGCATTCATATAGAAATGTGCCATGCCTGTATATGTTGATTGAGCTTAGTAGCCCAAGGAAAGTAAGTACTGATGATATTGATTATAGTAATGCATCCTATATGAAGTAGTCATGGTTAGGCCATGCATGGTATTCCTGAATCAATGCAAGGTAGCTTCAAGTGGATATGCATTAAAGGATTTTATAAATCTTGAAGTTATGCACTGAATGGATGCATATGAAGGGTGTAAGTAGTCGATTACATAAGTATGGGTGCAAATGTTGTGATGCATTTCATAAGTGCATTGAGATAGTGCATGTGATATTATATTACTAATGGATGAAATGATGAATTGATGACAATTCTGAAACCATTCCAAAGGCTGTTATGAATGCAGGATAGTCATGATCGATTGGCTGCCAGAATGCTCTATGGAAGGGCAAGGTGGTACAAATGATACACTTGTGAAGTAAGGAGTATCTAAACATTTCATTTAAATAGCATGAATGATGTGACTGTACCCTGTAATTTAAAGTATGATAACGATTGCGGGAAGTAAATGAATTCAGTAATATTGATGTGATTAACAGTTGGAAGTACTTGAATTCTGAAAATGCTTCAGTGATTGTTACAGCAATGAAGAGGTTATATGCATCAAGACTTACCAAGTGTTTGGCTGATCGAAGTTCAGGCTTCAAGTAGGCTGTTTGGAGCATGGAAATGAGAGTAAGACCATGACAAAGGCCAAAATATACCATGTGAAAGAGACAAACCTCATGAAAAGAGTCTCATGGCTGTGATAATAGTTTGTATGCATAAGGAGTTGTAAATTTGAATTCGTGAATTTCAGATTTGAGAAATTGTTGACAACTACTAATAACTATTGGCTTGCATAAGATTGTGTCACGTGGATGCATTGTAAGTGGGTATTCATGTTATGCTAGTAATCTTAAAATTATAATGGGAATAGTGGTGTTGCTTACAAGAGACCCACAAATGAGGATCACCTCATTGCCAAGAAAACCAAATTCTGTAGTAAACAGAGTTGAAAATTCTCATTGAATTTCATTAATAATGTTATTGCTTGGTTATGGAACAATCAAATTTCGATCGTATTATCAGATAATGATGGACTGTTTGGCTATTTGATGAATCTGCTAGGGGTATACACTACAGGAAGATCATGTGTAATGGCCTGCAGGAGCCACACTTCATGGGAAGGCTTTCCCTTATCTTGGAAATGGGTTTCGGGTGAAACTCCATTGGACATTTTGGAAATGTCTCATCTGCACTACATGTTTGGTAAGCAACATGAGTGAGACGGTATAGATTATGTCGATAAGACATCTGTGGATGGAATGTGAGAGGAATTGGGATGGCAAACTGGGGGACTCACTACTACATTTCGACCCAAAATCCGACGGCCGTCATGTCGGATTTTCGACACTTTCCTGTCGCATGTACGACACTTTGATTTTTTCTTAAGCGTCGGACACGTGGCATCGGTTATCCGACACTTAACTAACCGTCGGTTAAGCGACACTTAACTAACCGTCGGTTAAATGTCAACCGTCGGATAAGCGACAGGTATAACCGTCGCATAAACCATTGCTTTAGAGAGTGGGCATCGCAAAAACGACAGATACAGCTGTCGCTTAAGCGACGGAGATGAAGACGAGGCGTCGCATTTGCGACACCTATGACTAGTTTTGGAGTGCCACGTATCACTAAAAACCGTCGCATTTGCGACAGATAGCATGGGAAGGCGTTGCAAAAACGACAGAGATAGCTGTCGCTTAAGCGACGGAGATGAAGACGAGGTGTCGCATTTGTGACACCTATGACTAGTTTTGGAGTGCCACGTATCACCAAAAACCGTCGCATTTGCGACAGATAGCATGGGAAGGCGTCGCAAAAACGA
>LPNX011226119.1:5318-30687 GCA_001517045.1 Pseudotsuga menziesii | reverse complement strand
AGTTGTCCTATCTATCTGTTATACGCTGCCTTGGGTCATCTCTGTGTCGTGCTCACTGTTCAAGGATTCTTCCCACTATCTGATTTATAGCTTGATCCAATCACTGTTATATCTGTTATCTTTTTACTTGTGTCTACCTTCTTTTGCCTAGTTCCTAGTCACTCTTGTGATCCGTTGGAGGATCTATTGCCTTCCCTATCACAGCATGGTTCAGTTTCAGCACTTCTTGATGACGACGACCTAGAGTTTGATGGTAGTACCTCTGGATTCACTTTCATCATTGGTGAACTCCTTTGCTTCAGTTGTCAATTATCATCTATTGGTTGACAAACTGTTGAATCCTTTCCATGTTCGACTTCAGCTTACCCTTATTCACATGGCTTGGATTGTACTTGGTTCTTTGGGATCCTGTAGGAAGACCTTAGTTCCTCACTTATGAACTAAGTTGCGCAAGACTATGTCCAGTTTCTATCTCCAGCTTCCAGATTTTTTGAAGACTCATCATTATTGTATTGTGGCTTTGATCCACCTTTGTACATACGTGGTTTTACCCGTATTATATGATGTACTCTCATATTGTAAAGGAGCTAGTGTTCCAGTAAATTGAACATAGCATCCTCAGATATAGCTTTGTATATGACATTCTTATGTATTGGTTTCAGGTACTCCTTCTGCTCCATTGGAATTCTGAGTTTCTCCAGAGTTATATATTATAATGTATTTCGGCCATCGTTCCCCTCTGACCTCACACATTAGGGGGCATCTGTTATACAGCTGAATGGCACCTCTCCGTCCGAGTGCTGATATCCCTCATGTCGGCACACAAAAGGACACTTATGGATAGAGGTTTTCCCATTTCCACTATACCTTGGCTCATCAGGAAATACATTGCCTATATGCCCAGCTGATTACTTTGCCATTTTGTGATTTTGAGTTGCATACGCGACTATCTCTATTGACATGTCGCGCATCATGCGCGAGTCTCATGTTTAGCAGGTCGCGTATACTTGTATGCGCGGTTTGCCTTTGTATAGGGTCGCGTATCATACGCGGGTTGTCTTATTACAGACCCGCGTATGCCTTCCTCAAAATTAATATTTTAAAACACGAGTTAATGGGAGGTTTGTTTACTCATTTACCTTAATCCCATTAACTGCTATAACCTCCCTAACCTTCGAGAACTGCCTCATTTCCTTCAAATAAATAGAGGCCTTGGGGAGGGTGTTGAGGGTAATACTTGGAGAGCAAAGTTATGCTGGTGGATTGTCTACAGAATCTTTGGAGCAGAGAAACTCAGAGTCCTTTGGTGACAGAGGAGTCCCTTGTTCAGACATTGGGTTGTAACCTAAACTCCCTCTATTATTGTTAATAAAGCAGAGAACTTCTTCCATATTGTGTTTCATGTGTTGTGGATTAGTAAATGTTTACATTTCATTATAATATATGATTTGCCTAACCTGCATCTTTATATATGAATCATACTGTATTTGGAAGAATCTATTTTAACAGGTGAAGGAGGAACTATCCTGGAGACTTGGGAAGAAGAACAAAGGAGGAAGAAGACAGCTTGGATCAACCTTCGTTTAATACAAGTAAGTCCTGCTACTTTCCTATTTCCTGTTTTGTACTTTCATAAGTCAAATTGTCTGCAAGTGTTAGAGTATGTTGGTAACCCCCAGACCTAGGTTATTAGGTGAATTATCCATTACAACAGAAGGCACTGGTGAATTTACTGTCCCGATCACTGACAATGGTCTTGGGTAGCCCATATAATCTGAAGACCTCTTTGAAAAATAACTCGGCAACCTAAGCTGCAGAGTAATCAGATGAGATAGCAAAGAAATGGGTGAATTTGGTCAGTCGATCAACCATGACATATAAGCAATCTCGCCCTTGGAACTTGGGAAACCCTATAATGAAGTCCATGGAGATAGTTTCCCACTTCTGTTCTGGAATTGGTAGTGGTTGAAGTAACCCTGCTGGATGGATGTGCTCGACCTTGTTCTGCTAACAAATGTTGCATTCCTACACGTGTTGCATAACCTCCCTCTCTCGAATCTGCTTGTAGATCTTCAAGAAACCCTGATGTCCTAATAATGGAGAGTCATGTGATGCATGTATGATCTTCTTTTTTAAGGCTGATTCTGGGACGAGGTATATCCTACTCTTGTAATAGACGATGTCATCAATAATTCTGTACTTGTCATCATGAATCTATCCATCCAATAATTCACAAGAAAATTTATTTTTGGAGTACTCTACTAAGAGAAGAGACCTCCAATCTGTGGATATACTCATGAGAGATAATGAAGCGGGTCGTCTGGATAATGCATCAGCTACTATATTGTTCTTACCCTTCACATACTCTATCTTGAAATCGTAGGCTTGCATCTTGCTGACCCATTTATGTTGGCACTCATTTAGCTCCTTCTTCTCCAAGAAGTACTTGAGGCTGTTATGATCTATCTTGATATTTAACTTGTTTCCCACCAGGTACTGTCTAAATTTAGTGAGAGCATGTAAGATGGCTAGTATCTCCTTGTCATATATGGAGTAGTGACACTCATAGTTTTTCAGTTTCCTGCTCTTGAATGCAATTGGGTGATGGTTTTGCATCAATACTGCCCCTAGCCCTTCCCTTGATGCATCACATTCTACTACAAATGGCTATGAGAAGTCTAGTAGTGCTCAAACCAGGAAAGAACACATGATGAATTCCATCTCCTCAAAAGTTTTATGTGCTAATTATGTCTAGGTGAATACCCCCTTCTTTGTGATATCAGTAAGTCATGCATAAAATTGGGAGAACCTGTTAACATACCTCCAATAATATGTGCAAATGCCTAAGAAGCCTTTCAGTTTCGTGACTGTTTTTGGCATGGGCCAATTTCTGATAGCTCGAATTTTCTCCATATGAACCTGTACCCCTTCTGCACTGACGATGTGCCCTATATACTATTAGAATTTGAATGCCATTTAGATCTTCAAGCAGATAGATCTAATGATGTTTGTAGAAAATAGATGGAGAATGAAGATACAAACTGAACAAAACAAACCACACAGGAAATGAACAAGTATTGCTCAGGAATTTACAGTATCATTCACAATAATAATATCCGGTGTTACAATAGTTTACATAGGAAAGAATTCGAATGCATGGGTTATGAATTCGAATATCCCAAGTGGATATGACTGTATCTAACTGAATCTCTAACTCATGGTCTCTCAATCAATATCGGAGTCCAACAAATCAACTCCCAGATGTCCAACAACTCAAACAAACAGTGACAGCTAGTTAAATCAGTGCAACTGAGTGTGGTAGGTGGGAAAAGGCGCCTACTCCACATGCATCCATGCATTATCCATGTAAGACATGCACTAGCTAACTATTTGTGAACTAACTGAAAGTAACTGGGGGCTAACTAAGACTAACTAGTACTAACTCCAACTAACTGAAGTAGGTTGGTGCCAGGACTCCCAATGGCTCCTAAAATGTAGGGATTGGTCTAGGAGGCACCCAAACTAATGCATGCACATGCAGTAAGTGGCAGTTAACCTATAGCAGTGTTCCTCACACTCATGTAACATGTGGCCCCATTAGGCCAAGCAGACCCAATTGTACTAGTGGACCCAATTAATTAATTAAGGTTCCTAAGTTAGGAAAAATTAATATAATAGACAGTATGGTCAAGGGAGGATTAATAATCCTAACACCCCCCATGAATCCCAACTTGGAAAACTGTGGGCCCTGGTAACAAGACCATAGGTCAACCAAATACAATCTAAAATATAGTAAAAAATGTTGCTTAATACAACCGAGGAAATAGGGGAAAACCTCATGGGAAATCCCCCCCTCAAAATAAGCAGAAATACAAATTTTGAAAAAAATTGTGAAAATATTTGTTGCTACTATGCAACAACAGTATCTTGGTTCTTCTATGCAGGTGAACCCATGAATCCAAACAACATTATTATGTCTGGAGGAATCTTCCTCTTTTGAAGAAGAACAATGTACCCAATTGAATCAGAAATATAAACAGCTGCATGTGAAAACTGGACCCATGTAGAGCAACTGAAATCAACTGAAGAGAGGGTAAAAGTTCTTGATAATTCAAACCATGTGAGGAACACCCAATAACCTGATATATGTTAGCCTTGAACAACAAACCATGAGTGGTAAAATCAGCCCCAAGTGTTAGGAGCAAGTGTCTAGGCGGATGCAGAATGTCTCCCTCTTTACTAGTTTTGTGAGGAGATGAGCATGTGACCAAAGGTAGAGAAGCCTTGGGACTATGGAGAGAGAATGCTTGAGCTCCATAATCTGATATATCTTCAGAAATATCCAATAATTCACAAAATCTGATATCATCAAATTCATAAGAAAGAACTAACATCGATTCCTCAACAACAAAATTGAAAGAGACTTGCGGTGCTTGATTTGTCACACCAAAATTGGTGAAACCAGTTATAAGCAATACTGAAAGCTATTGAATATTGAAACTTGAATCACATGTTATAATATCAGAAAATAAATCAGATCCAAAAAATTCATATCAAATCCAAAACTTTGCTCCACCGAGACAGTAGATGCACAATTTTCTCCTTCAAAATTCTGATTTTTGGTGCACGTAATCCTGTAGGAATTTACTGGAAGCTCTAGATTAATGAGAGTGAATAGATAACTCTTATAATCTGATATTATTTCCATAATATCAGTGGTATTACTGATATACACACCAGCATCATCATTATATATAGAGAAATCAAATTCCTGTACCCTTTCTGAAACAGTCACCGGTAAACTATGAACAAAATTTAAAGAATTACTCGAGAATTTTTGCAAAGAATAGGAAGAGTGTTTTTCTTCACAAACAGAGATTTGAATGTATTCTTCTAGATCAGCCATGTGAGGAGGTGAGATATCAGAGATCTCATACACTTCTGGAGCAGCAGGAGAAGGAGTCACTTCAAGGAGACTTTCTTCCATTCGAATTGACTATAGGGAAAAATCTGCTTCTTCTTCATCTTCAACAATTTGCTTTTCTGTAGGAGAGGGCATGAAATAATCATGCTGGATTTTATCTGAACCCCTCTCAACATCTGGGATTTTAGAGTCATCTCCCATATGACTACTAGGTCCTCCTGATAGAGGGAAGGTGATGAAGGATCCCCTGGAAGCAACCATGTGGTTGTATGCTCCAAAATCTATCACATAAGCCTTCAATGGAGAGAGGCTTGCATGCAAGCATATCTCATCTTCTTCAGTCTGCTCTTCATCATCTGACATCACTGCCCTTTGTGGAAGGGCAATATTGTTTTGTACACATAGATATTTCATTTGGTCAGGGGTCTTCTTCATGCATGAGTCTTATGGATGAAAACCCCTCATACAGTAGGGACACTTTTTCTTTTTCTTCTTAGAGCCGGAGGCTCCTTTGAAAGTTTGTTGATTTTGTTTAGGCTTCGAATCAGCTGCCTTTGGATCCTTCTTCTTTGATTTCCCCTTTTCTTGCGCTTTGGAAGAGTCAGAAACTAGGAGATCTTGATCTTTGGATGTCTTGATGACTCCCATTCGAATCAACTTGTCTTTCTCCTTGACTAAGGACCCGTAAAAAGAATCTAATGAAGGAAACTTCCAATCAGGAAATCTTTCCCTATTGGAATGAAATATGGAAACAAATATAGAATACTTAGGGCCTAGTTTGTCGAGTATGGAAAGGACACTATGCTCATCCTTCCGTTCTATTCCGCATTGTCTGCATTGAAGTACTAGAGACTTGAATTTAGTAAAGAATTGCTCAATAGTCTCGAAACTACTAGGATGTAAAGATACCAAATCATTCTCCAGAATGTATCCTCGAAGCTCGCTTGTTTGTTAAACAAGCTATCAAGCTTCTACCAGGCTTCTCTGGGAGTCCTCAAGCCTTATAGGTGGAAGAGGAGATCTCTGGATATATAAGTACAAAAGCACCTGAATGCTTCATCACAATGGTTCAAAAACTTGTTTCGCTTTACCGACTGATAAGGCTCAGGCTCCCATCCATGTATGATCCTATGGTAGCCATGCTTGTGTAAGGCCAGTTGCATATCAATCCTCCAATCAAGATAATTGGAAGTTGTGAGGATTTGTGGTTCAGGAGTTTGAGAACTCATAATTGCTCTGGCTGTAAGTACTACAAAACTTCACACAAGCTATGTAGCACTTGTAAATTTCACTGCAATAACACACTAAAACATATGAACTATTAGAATCATGCTTTTCCTCCTAGCATGACCCCGTTTTCAGGGTCCGCCACGCCCTCTCTGCTGCTCTGAATAAATCTAGAGCTATCAAATTTTCATAGGGGACTTTTGTGGAAACCCAGCTGCTTCTGATGTTCAATGGGGAGAAACAAGCATGAAACTTGCCTGAGAAGGCTCTGATACCATATTAGAATTTGAATTCCATTTAGATCTTCAAGCAGATAGTTCTAATAATGTTTGCAACAAATACATGGAGAATGAAGATACAAACTGAATAAAACAACCCACATAGGAAACAAACAAGTATTGCTCAGGAATTTACAGTATCATTCACAATAATAATATCCTGTGTTACAATAGTTTACATAGGAAAGATTTTGAATGCATGTGGTATGAATTCGAATCTCCCAAGTGGATATGACTGTATCTAACTGAATCTCTAACTCATGGTCTCTCAATCAATATCAGAGTCCAATAGATCAACTCCCAGATGTCCAACAACTCAAACAAACAGTGACAGCTAGTTAACTCATTGCAACTGAGTGTGGTAGGTGGGAAAAGGCACCTACTCCACATGCATCCATGCATTATCCATGCAAGACATGCACTAGCTAACTGTTTGTGAACTAACTAAAAGTAACTGGGGGTTAATTAAGACTAATTAGTACTAACTCCAACTAAATGAAGTAGGTTGGTGTCGGGACTCCCATTGGCTCCTAAAATGTAGGGATTGGTCTAGGAGGCGCCCAAATTGATGCATGCACATGCAATAAGTGGAAGTTAACCTCTAGCAGTGTTCCCCACACTCCAGTGACCGGTACATGTGGCCCCATTAGGCCAAGTGGACCCAATTGTACTAGTGGACCCAATTAATTAATTCAGGTTCCTAAGTCAGGCAAAATTAATCTAATAGACAATATGGTCAAGGAAGGATTAATAATCCTAACAGATACAACATCTCCTTCATGCCAAATTCACACTTAGACATCTTCACGTAAAGCGAGTGCTCTCCTAGAATGCTCATTACTTCGTCTAAATGTTTCAGATGTTCCTCCCACGTTTTGTTGTAAATCAGAATATCATCAAAGAGTACTAGCAAATACCTACGTAACTGAGCTCTGAAAGTATGGTTCATGCATGACTGGAAGGTGGCTGGAGCATTGGTGAGTCCAAAAGGCATTACCAAGAACTCATACTGACCATAGTGGCAATGAAAAGCTGTTTTATAAATGTATTCATCCCTTACTTGGATCTGGTGGTACCCTGAGCGAAGATCAATCTTTGAAAAGTATTGGCACCCCGCAGCTTGTCCATGAGTTCATCAATCCTGAGAATGGGATACCTGTTTTTGATGGTATTTTTGTTGAGTTCTCTGTAATCAATGCACATTTGCAGTGTGCCATCCTTCTTCTTAACTAAGACCATTAATGATGCAAAGGGACTAGAACTGGGCCGAATATATCCTAGCTCTAGTAATTCCTTGATCGTCTTCTCGACCTCATCCTTATATCTTTTGGGATACCGGTAAGGAGTGGTGATGACTGCTTTTGTCCCCTCCTCCAACTCAATGATGTGTTGAAATCCCCTATCTGGCGGTCTACCTATTGAAAGGTCCCGGAATACCTTTTTGTGCTTCAGTAATAAGGCCTGAATATCTGCTGGGTGTTGGGTGTTGTTCTCTGGAGGTTTCCTAAAGGTGACAAAAAATTATGCTGACCATTCTATGTCATCCTGCCTGAGCACTGCCTCCATTCTCTGTGAAGAGTCTAGTTTTGGGGGATAAGTGTTCATGCCCCTCAAAACTACCTATTTCCCATCTGGTCCCTGGAATTCCATTTCCATTGCTCAGTAGTCTGTAGTATATTTCCCTATTAATAAAGCCATTGAATGCCTAATACTACATGTGTATCTACCACATCCACTACATAAAATGAATCTGTCATCTGGTAGTTTCCTATTGTAACATTTAGTTTTGGAATCCAATAGTTGCACTCCATGGTAGAGTTTCTAGCTACTGCTACAGTAAATCCCTCAAAATTCTCTGTTGGAATACCCCTCTTGGCTACCCAAGTTGCATTAATGAAATTGTGGGTTACTCCCCCATCAATCAATACTCCTACTCTGTGGCCCTGTACTACTCCCTTGACCCTGAGAGAATGGAATCTAGGTACTCAAGATAGCATAGCAATAACTCCCTCTGGTGTATCACCCTAGAGTGACTCCTCCTCTGCTGCCTACAATTCTTTTATTGTTTCCTGCTCGTAGTCCTCCCCTTCACTGTCTGAATATACCTCTATGTAGTGGGCCTTGGCCTTTCCTGTGCACCTGTGTCCTGCAACCCATGGTTCTTGATAAGTAAAACACAATTTCTTCTATCTCAAGTCTTTCCTAGTGTCATCGTCTAACCATGTTTTCTTCGGTAAGTCATGCTGGAAAGGTTTCTTGTCCTTGTCCCTAACCGAAAAGTTGGTCTTGAGTGGGAACCTGTTCTTTGGGACCAAGTCTCGGAGATTTTTGGCTCGACTGATGGCAACCTGTAGAGTGGAGAGTTTGTAGGCTTTCACCCACCCCCATAGTACCTTTGTTAAGGCCTCATGAAACAATATAGTCAACCTGCTCTTTGACACATCTGTCACCATAAAAGCTACCCTTTGGAACTCTGAGATGAAGGCCTCGGCACTACCTGTTTTCTTGAGTTGAGCCAACTCTCTGAAATGTATCTCTGGATATTTCCTGTGGAACCACTCCATGAGTTTCTAAGTGAGCTCACTCTAGGAGTGGATGGTGTCGTGACCCAATGTTACTAATCCATGGTACCACCACTCATGAGCCTCTCCGTATAGGTGGAGTGTAGGAAATTTAATGGCATCTGTCTCTGTCATGGGATTGAGTTGGAAGTAGGTATCCAATTTTTGAACCCATATATTTGTTGAACCTTCACGAGCCCCATCAAAGTTTGGGATGGTTGACCTGCCTAAGGTTTTCTGCAACTCATAGTTATGATTGAATCCCTTGTTGAAATTCCTGGGCCTGTTCCTACTCTTCATGTTGTAAAAGTCTGAAAAAGACATGGCTGCATGAAACTCATCCCCTAAGTCTATGTATTCCTGCAAATAGGCCCCAAAGGGTTCTTTAGGCTCTACCTGCATGACTGGACCTGCTACCGCATCTACTAAGAAGTGAGGCATAGTAGGCCTGCTAGAAGGTCTATTATATATGTGGGGTGTGTTCTGCATATTGGTGTATGCATGTTTCCCACTACTGCTTGTAGACCCTCTATTTATCGGTGAGAGAGGTGTATTGCTATTACCTGGTTCTGGTTTCGTCGATAATCTGTTGATTGCATTAAGTACGTCCTTTTGCTCTTTGGCTAAGTCTTGCAATGCGCTTACTAGGTTGTGAAACTCCATTATGTCCTCATCTTCTCCCGTTTCTTTTCCCCTGTCAGAGTGTATACCTGTTGGGTCCATGTATCAGTTGATATCTTCTAGTTGGATATCCTCAAATTCCTCCGTGTACCTACTCCTTCTTTTCCTATAGGTTACAAAAGTGTCCTCTTCTGTATTCATCTACTTCTCATGTTCAAGCCCACAACTGGCAATGAACATGCTTTGATACCACTGTAATATCCCAAATACTGATATTCTCTAATGTTCTATGATAGTGCTGACTCACACACTCAATCTCATACAACTTTGCAAAATAACTGTGCATGTAAACTTGCCATGCAAAAATGCCCTAAAATATAGTTGAATTAGGGTTAGGGTTTTGCATAGAGAAATTAACACTTACCACTGATATTCCGGCTGATAATGACTCCAGAGATAGTTGCATGCATAAGGATCCGGATGGGTGGTCTAATAATTCTCTTTTCCTTCGGTGTTTTTGCCCCGCAGTACCGTAAGCACCCTCCATACCGAAGGTGACGTTTTTGTAGGAGGAGAGGTCCGTTCAGGATGAAACTTTATGAGCTTGTCCGTCTGCTGATGCCGGAGAGATGGACTGGCACATGCAGAGGTTTGGTTGCCTCTAAGTGCCCTAGCAAATTGATTGGCAGTTATGCTGCTCGTGCCCCCAACTGATTTGTTTGGCTGATAGTTGCTCTAGGTGAGCAAACTGGTGGCTGATAATCACTGCATACCGTAGGATAGGCCTGCTGAGAAAGAGGAAGCTGACATGCAGAGGAAATACTAGGTTTTGTGGTCCCAACGAATCCTTCTGTGTTTCCCTTCGGAATGTGCTGGATCTCCGAATATTGTAGTATATGATGGATGCAATGGATAAACCTGGATGATCTATCCCAATAAGAGACTAGAGCAGATATCTCACTGCCGAACCCTCGCTAGCTGAAGACATCGTCTCCAACCCCAATTGCCGCGGCTGCACACTGTGCTGCTGCTCGAAACTCCAAAATCAATCAACAATAGATATCTTCTTTAGTCTAATAACCCTCTTAAATAGAATCTCATGTACTTTTAGGGTTTGCATGTCACTTTTAGGGTTTTCGCTTCACTTTTGCATGCATGAAATTGTATTTTGATGTTGACTTTTAAGCCTAAAGAAACAAGGCTTCTTTTATCCGATCGACGACTTGAAACTGAATGAAAGTCTCGTTCTGCTCTAAGTATCAAATGCCCTTAGTCAATTCCCTCTCATGCAGTACCCGCTCGAACCTATGGGAATTAAGTAGGTTAGCGGGTGTTTTTGGATGCTTAATTAGAGGGGGAAATTACACACTTATAAATCCAACATAAATGACTAAGATAACAACCAACACCCATTCATTTGGGAATGATTTTCCCCAAAAGATGAAGTAGGTATCAAGGCTCCAAAAGATTCATTAATTGGTATCTATCATGCCCCCCTCAAGCTCTCATCAAAGCCACTATAAATATTCAACCTTTTCCATTGACATTGGCTATTAAGTTTGCACAATTCATGCTCTCCACTACTAATGAAAGGTATGAGAGTGAAAACAAAGAGAAGTCTGATAACAACAAACTCTTTGCAAGCCATGGTAACTAATATTGGAAGGAGAGATTGAGATGTAGATCAAGTGTTGAGATTATAGAAAGTTTGTTTGAAAAACTGAGAAGTAGAAAATTGAATCCCAAAACATTACATAGGGCATACATGAAGTGGCAATATAAGGTGAAGAGAGCACAACACATTACGATGTGTTACTAAAGGCATGATCTGTAGTGTCTTTAGGGATACCAACTCAAAGATGGGCATGCTCATAATTAAAAGAAAATCAAAGTGCAAGGACAAATTTGATGTGGATTGTGTAACAAAGGTAAAGGTGATGAGATTACAATTGCCTAATTCATAAAACACAAAAAGATTCAATCCTTTAAGGTTGTTATGGTTTTTCTTCACCTTAATTCATTGGGATGTGGTTGAGTGGGTGAGACCATAAATAACTACTTATACATTAGAATAGACTTTACTATGAGAATGAAAAGTCAATGGGTGAGACAAAGCATCATCGCAATAGTAACCTAAGTTTGAATTAGAGACCATAAATAACTACTTATACATTAGAATAGACTTTACTATGAGAATGAAAAGCCAAAACTCATAACCCTTGATTATGTTAAAAATGCTTTTTATAAGACAATATAAGGGAGATGCGAAATAGATCCATGAAATAGATTCATCATAATATAAGATCTATTAAGTTCCAAAGAACATCAAATTCATAGAAATACAAACTTCTACTCAAACTTTTGCACCTTCAAAATATTCGATCCCTCTTAACACTTAATAAATCTAGAATCATAATAAACCTAAATTAACTAGAAAAAAAACATTATTATTCTTAAAACTATTCATTCATAATATTAAATAATAACAATAATTTATTTTTAAAATTAAAACCCAATTAAATAACTGAATTGAATTAATAAAAACTCTTGTGATGCTAGGGAAATACGTATCCTACACCTTCCAAATTCCGAATTTGACCCTTTGACAAGAAAACACATATGTTTAAACATTAGTTGAACTTACATTGCCCAAAACCTTCCTATTAATAACGTTTGTCAATAATATTTACTCTTTACCGGTTTCGGGGCAGGGAAACATGGCGCTATCAATGAACGTGGTAACCTTCGTGACAGGAAACGCGAAGAAGCTCGAGGAAGTTAGAAGGATTATCGGCGATACTATACCTTTTCAGTCCGTCAAATTGGACTGTGAGTTCCATTCCCATTCCCATTCTTTTTTATTTTATTTTATCAGTCCATCCAATCATTATTCAATTAAATAATAAACTCAACATGGCATCATACAACAATCTTCGCAAATCTGTCCGCACAATACTATTCAATTAAACAATAAACTCAGCAATGGCATCATACAGTAACCCGGCAAAACTAGTCCGCCCAACACCTTGATATGTGCTTGTAAATATGGCGAGTTGCCTTGATTGGTCGTTTTGGCAGATTTTCCCAGCTTAGCTGACGTTAGGTAAACAGAGTAAGAGATTTAAAGAAGTGCCTCTCCCCATTAAAGTTCAAACCAAAGACTCTCAAGCTTTGACAAGTATGCTTTGCTTGGACTCCACTTTTTCTCCCTAGTATGCTTTTTTGGACTCCACGTTTCTCCCTAGGGATTATTACACAATTTAACAAGTTATTTTTTAAATACCTGCCCTTAGATTACCTTCATGATCGCACTGACAGAAGTGGGTGCTCTACAGCCCGGGGGGAGAGGTCTGTGTTTGCATATCTTTGCAAGCGTGTCCATCACTAATGGAATCAATTGAAAAAAAATCCAGAAAAGAGCACTAGTAAAAGTAAATTGAAAAAAAAGAACCAATGTCAAAAGAAAGAAAAGCTATGAACCCTATGCCCCATTAACAGGAGTACAACATTTTCTTGGCCTAATCGTCTACTCATCTCCTCCATGGGGTTTGAACATGGGCGAACCCAAAGTTCTCGTTATGAAATTTCATGTAATTGGAAAATTAATGCAAAAATGAAATTTCACCTTCTTCCTAAAAGACTTCTCAGATCTTAGCTCTATAATTTTTAGCCTTAGGACCAATGTAAATGAAAGTATAAAACAGCAGTAGAAAGGTTACAATAATTCACTTTAAACAGCCCCACATTTCATGGCAATTCAAGAAGAAAATACCAAACAAACAGAGAGACAAGTTTCAGCCCCACTAGGGCAACTTATCAACCAATAATTAGATCTGAAAGTGTACTTTTACAACAGCATAACGACAATAAAATCAACCACTTATATTTTTCCCTTGATGTCAAAATGTTTAACAATTTGCCTCTTATGTCAAATCAATAAGACATAAATGTCTGTAAATAGCAACACATAAAGAATATATATAGCTGAAATTCAAATTTGAAAATTGCATTATAGATAGACAACTCGAAGCTTCATTTATTAGCTTAAGATGAAGTACATACCATAGCCTTCTATCAAGGCTAGTACAAAACTCCAACTATCCAAAAGGCCCTAGCTAGGGTAAATCAACAAATCCTAGCTCAACCTAGAAGATCCAGTGTGCAGTAATCCCTCCAACACATCTTCAAAGACAAGACATCCTCTTTCTTCTTCTCCACAAATTCACCCCAAGTTTTATCACCAAACCCTAATCTTCTTGCTTTCTTAGGGTAGAAACATTAACCCTAGGATTCTCCAAGAAACCCTAGCGCTCCAAGACAAGAGAGTCCGAGTACATAAGAAGATTCAAGAGAGAGAGGAGTGATCATTGCAACATCTTCTTCACTGTTAGATTTTATAAAGATAGCAGTATAATTTCACTTGCATAACAATAATAAGATCACTAAAAGAATAACTTGTTGATTTTTCCTGAGCAACATTGAGAGCCATTCTTTTAGGGGAATGGGGACATCTAGTCAAGGACTAGGATGTGGAACCAGTCCAGCACTGGGGGAACTCAACCTTGAGTTGAGTAGCCATTTTGTTGAATGGGGACATCTGGTCAAGGACCAGGATGTGGAACCAGTCCAACACCGGGGGAACTCAACCTTGAGTTGAGTAGCCATTCTGTTGAATGGGGACAACTGGTCAAGGACTAGGACGTGGAACCAGTCCAACACTAGGGGAACTTAGCCTAGAGATGAGTGGCCATTATTTGAATGGAGGCACCTGGTCAGTTACCGGGATGATGAACCAGTCTAGTATTGGGGGACTCAACCTAGGCCGGGGGACATTCTTCGGGAGAATGGAGGCGCTTGGTCAGTTACCAAGTATTTCACCTTGGGTCAAATTATGCAAGCTATGGCTGAGGCACCTGGTCTGTTACCAGGATATCACTTAAAGTCCCAGACCGGGTCTGGGCATGTGAGACACTCCTACCCTCGATCTGTGGGCTTTGTGATCTTCTCGAAGGCTTAGCTACCCTTGGTTAGGACACCTAGTACCCGATCTTGGTGGCACAAGGAGTGTGAGATAAAAGCATTACTAATTCTCTCTATTTATGATGATGTACTTTGAGTGGGGATGAAGGACCCCTATGACCACTTGTTTTGATCACAGAGCACTTGAAGAAGGCTAAAGGTAAAAGTCAAAAATACATAAGGACCTTTAGACCACTAAGGAGTCAAAGTGAAAGTACAAAAAGACCTTTAGTACCACTAAAGGTAAAAGTAAAAAAGTTAAAAGAATATAATATTATTATTTTGTTCTTTTAAGTTTTGGTCCACATCTAGGTGATTCAAAGGCTATAAAAGAAGATCAATCCATTTCATTTTATACACACACTTGCTCATCATCTTACAGCTGCTCAAAGGAAGATTTTCGCTGGTCTTGAGGAGAAGAACAATTCTTGTGGTTATGCCCTAGCATGGAGGTTTCTAGCTAGGGCACCCACTCTTATTACAGTCAAACCCTAAACTAGGGTTTCACTCACGGTGATCACTAGCAGCAGAATATTCATCCTCTTCACGAGTTAGGGCATCACCAAACCCTCATGGCACTTGAAACATCTCTTCATGGGCAACATCATTCCATCCCTGGGTAGGTTCGGATCCTTCACGGGCAGCATTATTCCACCCTTGGGGAGGCTCAGATTCTTCATGAGCAACCTCAACCAGCTCGGATCTCTCACGGGAAGCCTCCTCTTGGTTGCTATTTGTCCTGGGCAGCCTCAACAGGAGCTCGGGCAGCCTGGTACAGTCTCGGGCAAGCAGGTACAGAGATCCGGTTAGCAGCAACAGGCATCTGGGCAGCAGCAGCAACATCCGGGCAGCTCTGTACATGTTCGGGCAGACAAGTACAGGCTCGAGCAACAGTCTGGGCAGACAACAACATATCCAGGCAGTCATAGGCAGCGAGAAATTTATCTCGAGCAACAGATCTAAAATTGTTGGGCAGCTAGAAGAATTAGGGCAAAAAGCCCTAATTTGGATTTCTTTGTAAAACTCATCTTTTGTGGATTTTCTGATCTGTGGTTCAAACCTATTAGGGTTTGAGAATTATTGAAGGACATTCATCTCAGAATTCTGAGAAACTCAAGTCATCTCATTTAAGAGATGAATTACTAATGCTTTTGGGGTTTTTGTCCTTTAAAGGTTTCCCCGTGAAAAGCTCTTGTGTTCATTATGTGATGTTTTTGATGCATCTACTGCACTTATCTTTTGTTATCTTACAGTCTACAAAATTTTAACAGAATTCATGCTAATTCTAGAATTCAACATGGTATCGGAGCTTAGCATGTGAAGACCCAGTAAGAGGCAGATTACTGTTGTCTTCCTAGACCTTGGGATATTTTGCAGACTTGGACAACTGACTAGTAGTAGAGATGGCTACCAACATTTTCAGACCAGAAGAAAAGCTTGAAGGTTCAACAAACTACAATTCTTGGAAAGCTAGGCTTACAGCTGTTATCACATATATAGTAGTCGGGCTACCATATTCTATTTTTCAGATTCAATACATTTTTCAGTCAGCTCCCCTACATATGGGATGCTGAGATGAACATTTGTGTTGGATCAGTATTTATTTGATGGACCATAGTACTCTCCCATGCCAGGATTGAGTCTCAGGACACTCAGATCTGAGGACTGATGTAGCCATTTAGCCATGTGCAGAGCAGTTAGCAGTGCCCAGATTTGCATTAGTGTTTTTTCAGATGTTGTTTCAGATGGATTCTTTACATGCTTATGACTCGGCTTATATTTTATTGTGTTATGGTTATCATTGCTCTTATACTCATTTTTGTGACATGTATTGGCATTTAGTGTCCTGATTTGGCGGTCATATAAATATGTGGCTTTGGATGTATTTATATTATGTATTGATGTCCCTACTTAGACCTGGAAGTTTTGATCTATATTGATTGGTTTTACCTTCCTTAGGGAGAATAGATGTAGTCATTCCCACCATACTTTGGCTTGCTAGTGCTGGTTTCATCATCCATTGTCTCCACCCATCCACTACCTTCCAATTATGTTTTAACCCGACTTACAACTTGACTTGTGGCATGGAGGACCTTTCCTCGCCAGAGCCTTTGTTGGACAAGCTTCCCTGTTTATTTGTGTCTCAGCTCTGAGTTGCCTAGGATGTGTTTGCTTGCCTGAAACAAGTAGCGCTGCCATCAATACAATGTATTTGGAAATGAAATGAATATCTTATGAAAAAATCCATTCATGAAAAGTAGTGTTTTTAAACATACGCAACTGCAAGGCTAAGCCTAATGAAATTGGCTTTGAAAAATATTGCAATGAAATATCTTAAAACATTCAGGAAAAGTAGTGTTTTTCAACATACATGAATGCATAAAGCCTAAATAATAAAAGTTCGTATAAAAAAATACGTGGACCAAGGCTATGGAAAATCAAAGGCCTAAAAGACCAATGGTTCCTAAAAGTTATATCTAAGGATTGCTGGCCTTATTTGTATTGAGTTGGATTGTGAGCATTTGTCAAGGTGAGTAAGCACCTCTGAAGTAACTCACCCATTTGTGAGGCACTGCCATCCCGTTTGTTGTTGTTTGTCCGGCATATGGCTATAGTGAGTATCCCCTTTCCATATCCAAAGTGTCACAATGTTGAGTTGGCAGTCATCCTTTGTCCTAGCCTTGTGAATTTTAGTCTTCACCCTTCACTAGCAAATTGATTACAATTATGAAGTGAGTATAGTCATAAAAGTCTAGTCTAAGTTATAATTAATAAATGAAACCCTATATATGTATTTGGTTGATGTACCGCCAATGAAGTGATTGCTACTTGTTATAATTGTTACTTAAATGATTTGTAGAGCATGTCTTAACTTTTTAACACTTGCAGCAGATGGATGCCAGGTTGAGTTTTATTATTGGGTATCTGGTCATTTACAGGTTATTATTTTGTCTATTGGATATTGTAGATGATCAGGTAGAGACCTGGAGAGGGTATGAGTATATACCTTAGATGGATTTGGACTCTCCGAGTCTAGTGAGACAATTTGTTTTCAGTTCCGGGCACTTACAGAGATGATCAGGCTCATTTTACCCTTCTGGTGCAGCTTTGCTTCACTAGATGACATGTCTGAGCAGGGAGATGATCTTGTTGGTTCTCTTAGGGTGTTGTATGGGGCATAGGGAGTCCAACCGCTTGATTGTACCATAGTACCCCCCTCCCAGAGAGCCTGGTGGGCTCAGTTGGGTAACACAGGAACTCTAGGAGGCTGTTTTTGGCATATCACGTTTCTCGAGGCAGATTAAAAAATAATTAAATGGCTACTGAAGAATTCGATTTGGGCTACTAAGGAAAGGAAATGGCATGGGATGAGTTCTGATGATGAGAGTGATGCCTTCCACCCCTTCTCCAGCAGTTGCAGCACTTGGATGGGCCCACATCTATGTTTCGGGCATTTTATATTATTTTTTGGAGCTTTTGAAGGCTCATGATTTCCTCAAGGAGGCACAATTTCACATTTAAAAAATTATATTGTTTTTATTGTGCCATGGGGACACCCAAAGGGAGTTAGTTAATACTCCCTGGACCCACCATGTGCTTCATTTATTTTTTGTTGAGTGGGATCCCCTCTCCTAGGGTGATTTAGTCCACTTTTATATTATATTATGGCATTGATCCATGTATTGTATGTTGAGCTCCTATCAACCGTTGATTAGAACATTTGTATTTTTTAATCTTAGCCACCCATTTGAAAAGTGGTTAGGATTTTAGTTCTCTCATTCCTATTTAAAGGAGAGAGCTTCTTATTTGTAAGGAGTCTTTGGCTCTTGGATCTGGATAATAGAAAAACTTTTCTTCTGGAAATTCTTGAATCTCCTTTGCATCTGGGGTTCTTAGATGGTGATTGGAAAGTTTTTTTCTTCCTAGCATTCGGGAAATTTTTGTGAGATCTATATATTTTTCGGGAATCATTGTCTTGTCTACTGGAGGGTGACTTCAGCTTGGGTGTTTTTGCAGGGGCTCCTCAACTCGCTTGGATTGGTTTTGCTTGTATCAACGGGTTTTCATTAGCATCATTGTGATCTATGATTGAATCTTGTTATTTTTCTGTAGCATTTGCTTTTTTCTCATGATGCAGCAAATCTGATATGGTTAACGTTTGTTGTGCAGGAGAGAGGGCGCATTGGCTTCTTGGAGCAAAACATTGGACATAGAACTCATTTAAGTCTTCTCAAATTGATCGGGATAGCAAGGATCATCATTATCAAGGCATCTACAAGGTTTTCAAGGTAAGATCTATAGGTTAGTGATTTACTTCCAAATCTCAATCCATTGGCATCTGTATTTCCATTTTTACCTTAAAAAACCCAAAATAATAAAAAACAAAAAATATGACAAATCAAACCGCTTGATCTCAGGCCAAACTGCTTCTGGGTTTTGTAGATCTGGTCATCCCCACACAGAATATGCCTCAACGCTGAGCTAGAAGTGACCAGTGTGCCCTAGATCTAAAAAACTGGCTTCCAAACCCTAGCGCTATCCTCCATTTTGCCATTTCTTCCTGTGATTTGATTTTTCCGGCAAAATACCTTCTTGGGTTTGTAGATCGAGACAATTCCCAGGTGAGTCTCCTCCAACGCTAGGCAGAAAGTGACTCCATTGCCTTAGATTTGAAAGGCACTGATCTCCAACCCTAGCACTACCCCCTATTTTGCCTCTTTTTCCTATGCTGTGACCTTTTCCTAGTGTCTCGGGTGCTTTGACATTGTCATATCTTCCTTCGAGTCTATCCATCGGTACTAGATAGCCCCAGTCCTGTTCTTTCCCTCCTTGCATTGGTTACGTTTCCCAAGGCAGTGGATATCTTCATCTCCTGCTAGTACCTTAATCCCAGATCTAGTATTTACCTCATAGGTCATCTGTGTCCCAACTTGGATCAAATCTCATATCTCCTAAACCCTAATCCAAAGCCTTGGTTCACCTAGTGACGTCATCCATAGATCTACGATTTCCATTTACCTTACACCTTACGTACCTCATGTCCATTTGATCTGATCTGGTGTCAGGTCTGATTTCTCCTGTCGAGATTAGATCTGGGTCTCCCCCATTGTTGTCTTGGGCTAAGATAACATAAAGTGAAGACTGCCTCGATTGGCGTGAGAACCATCCATTTGGTGAAAATTTTCAAACCCCAACCCGGTTTCAAGTTCAGATCACTGCATATGGTTTAATGCCCAACCCCAATATGCATGTACATTTAAAAAATTAAAAATTTTCATTGAAAACTTAGAAACACTTGAGATTCTTTCAACTTTATAAACTCAGAAAATTTCTAACAGTCAAATTTTCAAATACAGAAAATTAAATCAGCCACTCATGAAATTTTTAGAGACTCAGATTTTTGACCAAAAATGGTCCAAGAAAAACCCCCGAGGGAAAACCTGTTCTGGAGAGAGATATTTTTATTCTTTCAGGCAAACTTTAAATAAAAATGCAACAGTACTTATCTTCACCAAATGCCTTGGTAAATGTGCCAATCAATCCCTGAATGGCCTGCTGAAATTTCAGAATTTATTCTTCTTGAACCACGTGCCAGAAAAACAGCCCAGCAAAAATTCTGCACACAGTCTGCCTTGAAAAACGTGCCGTACGGCCTGTACGGATCCGTACGGCTGTACGGACATGATTTTTTTTTCTTTTCAGAAATCTGCAGAAATCACATCGAAAAACGTGCTGAAAAAATCTGCCATCAAAACTGCAAATTCTGCCTTGGAAAACATCCTGTTTGCCTTGCTGAAATTGCTAAAATAAAAGAATGATTCTTCCTTGGTTTTTGTGCTTCTGAAACCTGCAGAATTCTCCTTCTCTCTCCTTCTCTTTCTCTGGAAATGAAATCACTTCAAACCCTTGCCCTCTTCTTCTTCTTGCTCTCTCCTTTCTCAAAAATCTCTCTTGTGAAAGTGAACAAAAGATTCGGTTTGCCTCTCCCCAAGCCTTTTTTGTTCATGGTAACTTCCTCTTTCAATCCAATGGTCTAGATTAGATTAGATTGAGGGTTCACAATAAATGCTCATTAAATAAATAATAAATGACATTTAGTGCACCTCATGTCATTTAATAAAGTGAAGACCCTTCTAATTAATCACTCACTTGACTTTATCATTAAATATGAACTTAGGATAAACCATGACGTAACTTTTAATAAAGTGACTTTAAAAATATAAAGTACTTCTCACTTTATTAATTTAAATGACTAGGGGTCACCTTTTAAAGTGTTCTTGTCCACCCCAAGGCAACACAAGGTGAACAACACTTCCTTGGTAACTTTTCAACACTCCCTCTTACCGAGGAAGCTGTTCTTCACCACTCCCAACTTGTCCCTGAAATGAATATGCTTCCCTCTTCCCAAAGACTTCGTGAGAATGTCAACCACCTGCTCATCAGTAGAAATGTACTGTAACTCAACAGCTCCTCTCTGAACATAATCTCTGATGAAGTGATATCTGATCTCAATATGTTTAGACCTGTCATGAAACACTGGATTCTCAGAAAGCCTGATGCAACTCTGATTGTCACAGTGAATGACTATAGGCCTCAACTCCTGATCAAACAAGTCTACCATCAACTTGTGAAGCATTGATTGTCACAGTGAATGACTATAGGCCTCAACTCTTGATCAAACAAGTCTACCATCAACTTGCGAAGCCACAATGCTTCACAACTAGCATGACTGGCTGCCATATACTCAGCCTCAGCAGAACTCAAAGCAACGGACTTTTGCTTCTGACTGAACCACGACACAACTGCCGAGCCCAAACTGAAACAACTGGAAGTGCTCTTTCGATCCGAAACACTGCTTGCCCAATCTGAATCTGTGAAACCAACCAAGCCCACTCCATCTGACCTCCTGTAGTCCAGACCATAATCTACTGTCCCAGCAAGGTATCTCAAAACATGTTTTGCGGCTATCCAATGCACACTCCTGGGCTCCACATTGAACTGACTGAGAGTGTTCACCGCAAAACTCAAATCTGGCCTGGTGTTGACCAGATACATCAATGATCCAATCAGCTGACGATACAAGGTAGGATCCACCAACTCTCCCTCAGAAGCATGAAGCTTCTTCCAGTTGGTGATCATGGGTGTGGACATGGGTCTGCAATCCTCCATTCGAAATCTCCTCAGAATATTTGCAGCATATTTTCCTTGCCCCAGGAAAACATGTCCATCCTCTTGCCAAATCTCCATCCCCAAATAGTAATGCATCAGCCCAAGATCTGTCATCTCAAACTCTGAAGCAAGGTCTTTCTTGCATGCTACAATCAGGTGCTCCTCCCCTGTGATAAACAAGTCATCAACATATAGCAAAAGAATGAGCAGATCACCTCCAACCACAATGAAATATAGGTTGGGATCAACCTCACTCTTCCGAAACCCAATCGAAAGCAGAGAAGAATCAATCCTCGAGTACCAAGCCCGAGGGGCTTGCTTCAGACCATACAAAGCTCTCCTGAGCCTGCAAACATGGGACTCTCTCTCATGTATCTCAAAGCCTAGCGGCTGCTCCGGATAAACCTCCTCCTGTAGAAGACCGTTGAGAAAAGCGGTCTTCACATCCATCTGATGAATCCTCCAACCCATCTGTGCCACAATGGAGATCACTGCTCTGATCGAAGAAAATCTAGCAACTGGTGCAAAGGTCTCATCATAATCAACTCCCTCTACCTGTGAGAACCCTCGTGCCACAAACCGAGCTTTGTACTTCTCAATGCTGCCATCCGCAGCATACTTGATTTTATAGAGCCACTTGGAAGTCACAACTGACTTCTCCTCCGGTTTTGGAACAATCTCCCACACTCCATTCTTCATGATGGAATTGTACTCTTCCATCATGGCATCTCTCCAAACTTGATGTGGGGATGCCTCCTCATAAGTAGAAGGCTCAGACTCACGCAAGCTAGTCACCACTGCCATGTAACTGGAAAACCTCTCTGGTGCCTTGCTCTCTCTGACCTCCCTCTTGGGTGGCCCCACAGACTCCTCAGCTTCCTTCACAAGCTCCTTAAGCCAACTTGGCTTTTTCTTCTTGGAAGTAGCTTCCTGTGGCAGACCCTCCTCCTGTACCTCCTCATCTGATACCTGTCTCCTTGAAGAAGTACCTGTGGCCTGAGATCCTGTACCTGGTGTTGCATCTGCAACAGTTTTCCCAAAATTCTGAAAATTTTGGGACCCTCCCTTACTTTGAATTAGTCAGTTCTTTTCTTGATTTCAGCGTATTGATTCTGGCCTTGGGAGTTTTGAAGCGTCTTCTCAAAATTGGGTTGCTATCAATCGAATGGTTTCTTCTCAGTTAAATGATTAAGGAATCCCATCTTTAGTTGAGCTCCTTGTCGACTTGCAAAATCTTTCAAAGCTTTCTTGTATCGGGCGTTGCTCCGATTGATGAGTCCGCCGTTGCGGGTGTTTTCTGCTCTTGATCGTTTGTGGTCACGCCGCCGTTGCGGGTGATTTTCTACTCTGGGTTGCTTTTTCCACGCCGACTGTTGTGGAGGTTGTTTACTTTGTTTTACCGTTGCGGGTGGTTGCCGTGTCCGTTATGTTCCTGGTGATTATTTTTATTCCGCGTCGGGAGAGGTTGAATACTTCCGTGGCCGATGTTGAGGTCCGGGTTGTGGTTCTGAGCACCGCCGTTGCGGATCAAGGTAGAATTAGACTTGCATTAACGCTCCGATGTGTGTTTGTTGTCGCCAAATTTGTGGCGGAGCGCTGGGCTATCTTTACTCCTTCGTGCGGACGGCATCATGTTCCGAGCATCCGCCGTTGCGGAGGGGTCCGGGCTCTTGGTCGGCCGACCAAGGTATTCGCCGGCGCCCGACGTGTGGTTATCGTTCGTGCGTTATATGTAGCCGTTCGGGCGATTTTATATTGGGGGTGGTCCGCCGTTGCGGAGGAACTGAAACTCTAGTCGCCCGACGCTGCTTTTGTTTCGCGCCCGATTTAATTGCTCGCACGTGTGGCGTTTTTATATATACGGTGCGACAGTTTGGGGTTTGTATCGTTTTTTTATTATTATCAAGCACTGTCGCGGTGAGTTGAGCTGTCGTGCTTCGAAAGCAGAGAAAGTCTAGCTGTCACTATACCAGTTTCCAGGTGGCGAGGGCAGAATTCCAACTGTCGTCAGCTTGATCATTTCCCCGGTTTGCCAGGTAGGTGCATCTCGTTTTCTTTTCCCATTTCGTTGAACGATTTTGTGTTGCTACCGTGCTTTGGGGTCCCGGCGTTGTTTCCCGCGTCCAGCTAGGATTTAGGCTTGTTAAGTCGGTTATATCTTAACCTAGGGTGTGGGGGGGACGTTTTAACCTTTTAAGTCGATTTCTTTCCGCCTGTTAGTCGTTGCTAGCTCGCAGGGGGTTGAGAGGTTTTAGGCGCAGGCGGCCGTTACGCCGTTTGCGCCAGACCTCGCTACTCGCCGGCGATGGGTAGAGGACTGCGTTTTGTGGAGGATTGTTTAGGGTTCTGTTTTTGACAGGCTATGGTCGCCTTGGTACATCCCTGGAATGATGAACCAGAGATGTTTCACCTGCGGAGTTATGCGCCGTCTCGGGAGGGATTATTGATGAAGCCTGCGATTTGCTTGGCCGGGAGGAATAGGGCTTGAAGGGGTTTTACGGTCGGCAGTGTCGCCTCGCGGCCTGCGTTGATTGTGCCTTTTTCCGCAGCCCCCTTTTTTGCTTTTGGTCGCCTAAACCCTAGGGGGGTCGAAGGGATATGCCGCCAGTTACACCGTGTTTGTTGAGGATAGCATGGGTCGTGTTTGATGAGGATACCCTGTGCAGAAGTGTGGTTACTGCCCGTTGAGGAGGGTGAAATGGGCTATCATCCTATTGTTTTTTTTCTCGGCTACCAGTCGCAGGCGTCTCTTTTGCCATTTGTCTGCTAGGATGTAGGGGTGAAATGTTGGCTGGCTGAAGCTTGATGCTCTTTGCGTATGATAGGCAGTAGAATGATAATTACATGCTGCACCTGCATATAGTTTGCATATATTGTTTTAATGTATCAATATCATGAGAAAATGGCAGGTCACATAGTAATGTAGATTTCATGCTAACACTAGGGTGACTGATAAACTTGTTGCATGTAGAATAGATCATAAGATGTTTCATTCATAAGGCATTGTAAGGTTGATTAATATATGTATTAATTGCATGGGATAACAGCACGCTGCACAATACTGCATGCTAGTCCGGTTACTCAGTATAAGAGACCTATATTTGATTTTATTGAATGATCACAATTATGATACACTTAAGGAAGGATAAATTGATGCACATTGTATAGAAAGTCAAATTATTTAATGTTAAAATGATTACATATGGCAGGACGAATTCACAATGTCCAGAAGGCAGAAGAAGAAAGCCCCAGCCGTGGAAGAGGTATCAGTACTCGAAGCAGAAATAAAAACTGAGTACATCTATGAGGATACCCAATGTGTCACGGGGGTTGAACCTGAATATAAATGGGGAGAAATACACAGGCTGATTTCCCACAGAGAAGTTCCAGACATGGGTCTTGAGGAAGCACCCATTTACGCAAACATAGAGAAATCTGCTATTATGAAGGTCGCCACCAGGCCAGAGCTGTTTCCATGCTCCGAAGTGATGAAATGGATCCTGCCACACACCAACCATGACACAATGCTTATGTGTAATGTTGAAGGTCAGGGCTATGCTGCATTAAGC
>LPNX011226084.1:0-43506 GCA_001517045.1 Pseudotsuga menziesii | reverse complement strand
AATATCATAACCAAATAGATATTCTTTGAAAGAAGTGTTTGTTTTGAAGAACCTCTCCAAGAGGTAGAACTAGTTGAAGCAAATTCTGCTGAAATTCCCTCCTGTTCTACTGATCATTTGGGTGATGAAAGTGGGAGTGAAGGCTCTGATTTTGAATATCTGATATCTGATATCAGTGAGAAAAATATATTATATTCATAATCATATTCTTATGTGCCAACTCATCTTCCAAATTGGGCCAAAAAGAAACTCTCTTCCGCCAGGACAAACATTGGAAGTCATGTTGATCCAAGAAGAACCCGGTCTGATTTTCAAAGAGCAAGTGTTGATATCTCTTGTCATGATTCATTGCTGTCTGAGACCCATTATTTAATGATTGGTTCAGATCCTAATTCCTACTACCATGCTTGTAAATATCCGATATGGAAAACTTCTATGGACGAAGAGTTTAATTCTCTTCGAAAAAATGCAACTTGGGAGATAGTTTCTCTTCCACCTGGGAGGCAATTAGTTCAATGCAAGTGGGTGTTTTGGAAAAATGTTGGTGCAGATGGAACAACCTGTAAGTAAAAAGCATGAATGGTTTCAAAAGGGTTCTCCCAAGTTGAAGGAGTGGACTATCATGATACCTTTGCACCGATGGCAAAGATGGACTCCATTAGGCTAGTTTTGGCCATTGCCACATCCAAGCACTGGGAGGTGCATCACATGGATTCCAAAAGTGATTTTTGTCATGGAGACCTGAATGAGGAGATATACATGAAGAATCCTGAAGGGTATATGTCAAAGCCTTCTTTGGCATGTAAGTTGCAGAAATCATTATATGGGTTGAAATATGCCCCAAGATTTTGGTATGCCAAAATGGATGCCTTTCTACTCTCACAAAACTTCTAGAGATGAAAATCTGATCCTAATGTATATGTGTAGCATTTTGATGGTAATAATATGATCATAGTATTATATTTTTATGATATTTTGAGAACAATNCTCTCACAAAACTTCTAGAGATGAAAATCTGATCCTAATGTATATGTGTAGCATTTTGATGGTAATAATATGATCATAGTATTATATTTTTATGATATTTTGAGAACAAGAAGCACACTTGCTTTGATTGCCTTTATAAAAACTTTTCTTCATGATGCATTTGAAATGAGGGATTTGGGCCTCCTGAAACAATTTCTGGGGCTTGAAATATCACAAGACTTTGATGGGATAATGGAAAAATAGTAAAAATATATTGCAGGACNTGCATTTGAAATGAGGGATTTGGGCCTCCTGAAACAATTTCTGGGGCTTGAAATATCACAAGACTTTGATGGGATAATGGAAAAATAGTAAAAATATATTGCAGGCCTGTTAATTAAGTTTAACATGGCTTATTTCAAGGCTGCACCATTTCCTTTCCTCTTAGGGATCAGCCTTTAAGAGGGAAAATCCACTCCACCCATGGTTGCACTATTTTCCGCCAATTGATCGGAAGCTTTCTATACTTGACACATTCATGAAATGATATTTGTTATGCCATGAATGTTGTATCATGATACACACAGAAGCCTCATGATCTCCATTGGAAGGAAGCCAATAGGATCCTTCATTACATTCATGGCACAAGACCCTACGGCATTCACTATGATGCAGATTCTGAGCTAGAGTTGGTCGGTTATTCAGATTCAGATTGGGAAGGGGATACCATAGATTGGAAGACCACTTCTGGATATGTGTTTATGTTTTTTGGTGGCCCCATTTTATGGTGCAGAAAAAAGTAGGCTTCCATTGCATTGTCTCAGGGGAGTAGTGAATGCTTGCGTCCAAGCTGTTTGGTTGCAAGGAGCTCTTTCAGAGTTTGAGATTGGTAGTGCTTTGTGCACAGCCATATTTTGTGAAAACCAAAGTGCTATCAAGATTTTAATAGATCCAGTTCAGCGGCAGAGGACCAAACATGTTGATATTCACATGCACTACATTAGGGAGTTAGTACATGACAGGACCATTGTTATGCAATACATCCCTACAGATGAGAAAATTATAGATATCTTCACCAAGAACTTTACTGAGAAAAATTTCAATTACCTTTGTTCACTGTTGGGGGTGAGTTCATCAACGTGATCAGTTATGTCTTCATTGTTCAGCTTGATGGGGGGTTTCCCATTGGGTTTTCCCTCTTTCCTCACTTAGCATTTTATTTGAGCATTTTAGATTTACTTTTTTGTATAGGGTGACCAATGGCATTTGTTTCCGGGGCCCTAGCATTTTATTTTACTCCTCCACATGATTATAGATTAAGGGGGGGTTTTGGAGTCATTATCCAACCCACACACCTATTTGGTCAATTTTGGACTAATTAACCACTATCCTAAGTTTATTGACTCAAATTAGCATCATCATTAGCACAAAAACACACTCATGGAATCAGCATCAGCACACCCACACCCTCCTTCAATCATGGATTCCAACTAAGCCTTCTCCTTCAATAAGGGAGGCTAACTAGGCCTCCTCCTTCAATCAGAGAGTAATTATGGGGTGATATGAGTGTCATAAGTGCACCAATTATTTTACTAACTATTGTTTCACCTATCAATCAATTAAGCTGAGTTGGAAAGGCACCTCCCTCATGTCATTTTCTATTTTGGGTTGATTTGGGTGAACTGGAGTGAGTTAATGCACCTCCAACAACTTTTGGTGACTAGTTTCAGTTCAATTCTCTTCATTAGAGATGAATTGAGTTGGTGATGCACCCCCACCTACTGATTGACATGCAGTTGAGTTCTATTCAGTTAGACTCATACATTTATTGCACTCTGATTCAGTTAGGACTTAGTTAGATTCAATCATGGCTAGATTAGTGGTTAAATGGTGTGTTCAGTGTGGCTAATGGATAGTTAATCTACACCCATCCATGCAATTCGAATGAACTCTAGTGAATTCAAATTATCTTGCATGCATGCAAGTTTGTATGACATTGTATCATTGATTTCATTCTATTATTGATAATATACAATTGGAACCTCCTACTGCAGTACTATTATGTAATTTCATGCCTAAATTGTCTTGAATCTCTTGTAAGTGTGTGCTTAATCTCAAGATTGTTGTGACTGAATTTAATAGAATGAAGGTGGAAGGGTGAGTTAACACCCATGCCCTGTGTTTCAAAAGGATAACAAGGGTTCTTAAAGCATGATTTTTAAATTATTTGCATTATGGGGTATGGGGACGTTACAGATGTAAGGCTACTAAATTGTTCTCCAGAATGTGTCCACAAAGCTCATCTTACTTGCCAAACAAGACTTCAATATTCTCCCAAGCTTCCTTGGGAGTCCTCAAGCCTTCAAGGTGTAAGAGGATATCTATGGATATGTGAGTATATATGTAACCAAAATCTTCATCTAAGTGGTTTAGAAACTTGTTTCTCTCAACTGGATGATGGGGCTCGACCTCCCTACCAATTATTATTCTGAATTATCCCTTCTTGTACAAGACTAGTTGCATATATTCCCTCCAATCAACATAATTCAAGGATGTTAGGATCCAAGGTGTAGAAGGTTGAGAATCCATAATTCTCCTACTGGAAAAGACAATATCTTCATACAAGCTACGTAGCTCCTGTAGAAATTTCACTGCAAAACCAAAATCATTTGAAATATGTTAGAATCAATCCTTCCCTCTCGACATGAACACTTTCTTGGGGTTCGTCATGCCTGCACCGCCACTATGAATAATTTTAGAGGAAGAAAGGAACTCTTTGCAGGACTTATGTGGAAACCCAACTGCTTCTGGTGTTCAATGGAGAGTATACAGACTTGAAGCTTACTTGTGATGGCTCTCATACCATGTTATAATTGTTGTTCCATTTAGATCATCAAGAAATGAGTCCAAATTATTGATGCAATGAATAGGAATGAATTATACAAAATGAACAAATCAAATATCACACGAAACAGACAAGTATTGCTCAGAGAATTACAGTATTCTCTTCATTACATAATTCAATGTTACATAGGAAATAATTTGAATCATTAGGGATGAATTCAAATATACCAACTAGATGTGACTATATCTGATTACATAGATAACTAAATATGTCTAAATCACTATCAGAGTCCAATTGGTTAACTCCTTATGTCTAACTAAGTCACACAACCAGTTATAAGCAGTTCACTCAGTCTAACTGAAGTGGTAGGTGAGAAAAGACATCTTATCCACATGCAACCATGCATAACTGGTGCTAACTGAACTGAAAGTAACTGAAGAATAACTAATCTTAACTCGTTCCAACTCCAACTTACTAAAGGAGGTTGGTGCCAGGACTCCCAGTGGCTCCTAAAATGTAGGGATTGGCCTAGGAGGTGCCTAAACTGATGCATGCAAGTTCATACAGTGGAACTTAGCCTTTATTGATGTTCCCAACACTCTAGTAACTGTTACATGTGGCCACATTAGGCCAAGTGGACCCAATGTTACTAGTGAACCCAAAAATTAAATAAAACTCCTAAGTTTGGATAAAATAATCTAATAGACAGTTTGGTTAAGTGAGGATTATATATACTAACAAATATAGGTAGTAACATGAGGAAAACCAAAAAAATATTGGATGATCTCTTTTGGAAATAAAGAGGAATAGGGAAATAAGGGTGCATCCGCAAAACAACAAAGGAGAAAATACTTAATTTGGGATCAAATTTGGAGAATGATTCTTTGCTAGAGGTTTTCCACCCAGCCATAGCCTCGCACTTTAAAAATCCAACCCCAAGTTGAGGGCCTACGTGTGACAAGGGAGGCTCTCTCTCTCATCCCAAACCCAAAACAATTGATAAAAAAAAACATTCATCAAAATCTCCAAACCCTCAGAAACTGAGAAACAAAAATTAACGACTAACGAGTCAAAGAATCTTGCTAGATCCTACACAAGCACAAAGCATTCACAACTCAATAAATTGATAGGAAACCCTTCCTTCCCACAAGCACATTCACTTCACTTACCTTTTTTTCCTTTTTACCACTTATGAAACATGCCCCCCATCATCCCTTCTAAGAAATTGTGCGCTTTCTTTATTTAATAAAATGCATGGGCATATTTCCCTTTATTACAGCTTATACCACAAGAATTATGTAATGAAATAAACTAACATAATGGATTCTTCACTAATTTTCACTCATTTAATCGAAATATAGGTTAACATTACATAGCTTTTGTAGTGTTACAGTTAGAGTGACGCACCGCACTACCAGAATAGGAAGGAGGGAGTGGAGTCACCACTCCATTTTGGGGAAAAACTAATAAACCATGGGAGGGGAGGATAGGAATAAAAGTTAAGAAGAGAATTCCACTAGATTAATTAAGGTTTTAGAGTTTATTAGGATATCTAGGGTTGTAGATTAATTAAGGTAATTCAATTAGGGTTAAAAAACAAATAGGAAAGAACAACAAATTAACAAAGGAAACCAAACTAACTAGGTTCAATTCACTGGACTACACAAGGTGTCACTCTAAAGACACAATATCCATAAAAATGTTTAATGCACATTTCAATTCATTTTGTTAAAAGTTTCAATCTCTCAGGTAGATTCAGCTCATTTGTATTTTATAATCATTTTTCTCAAATATTTAAAATCAAAGTTGAAACAATGAGACAAGCATGTCCACAATAGAAAAACCATACCTCAATATCCTTCATGTCCAACATGTCCCAGAAACAATGAGTTACAATAACCATTAAAGTAACTAAAACAATAATAGTAATAAGAGTAACGATATATATGAGATCTAAGTTGTTAAAGAAAGACAACAGTACATAACGGTAGCATGATATATCAGATCTAAAACAATTATAAACTCAACATAATATAACTTGAAATAAGATGTTAGGGTAGAGCTCCCTTATCCTCATAAAAAATGCTTCTAAATAGACTTCAACATCTAAGCGTTAGGTTACTTGCATGAGATTGAACTAGACAAACAGACCTGTGAAAGGAGAGAACCCAGAACTGAAAAAGATCCTAAAATAGATCATCCAACCCTCACAAATAAAAAATAGTAGCAGAACAATAGTACGACCAGCTCACAATAAAAAATGACTGCAAACTNAGGAGAGAACCCAGAACTGAAAAAGATCCTAAAATAGATCATCCAACCCTCACAAATAAAAAATAGTAGCAGAACAATAGTACGACCAGCTCACAATAAAAAATGACTGCAAAGTACTCCAAAAAAGTCACATATGGTAGCACTATGGTCGATGGCACCTATGGAGGGCTCTTGAGGTCAATGCAAGGGTAGAAAACCCCCTAAGGGGTCACGCTAATCATTGACAAGATATACATCAACATTTAAGGGTTGTATAACTTAATGTTACCATGCAAGGTTCAATTACGAGTCACGACAAGGCTAAACATCACATACAAGTAAACATGCAAGTCAAAGTAACATAACAACACAACATGACATCATACTAGGATCATGCACATCAAGTCAACATGAGGGTAGGTTACCTGACCTTCTCAATTGTATGTGGCCATATGTCTCATGTGTCTCATGCAAAGAGTGGAAGCTCATCATCATCATCACTGGATAAGGAATCTCATGTGGTCATGTTGTATTCATCAGGTTAACTGACGAAGTGGTAATCAGCCCCTTGAGTATAACCATAGTCCTTAGAAGATGTCACACATTATAAAAAATAATCTATGAACCGAATAATACAAATACAAATATTAAATGTATACAACTACATTTTTTTGTGGTTTTTTTTTTTTCATAAAGTCCAAGATGGGGACATCTAATTTGTTGTCATTTAACATTGAAATTGTTATGCCCTATCTTTTGTTGATTGTGTGGGAATTCTCTCCCGTACAATACTTCTGGTGCATCGAATAGTAGGGCACAAAGGTTGCTGGAGAGGGGCATCATCTACAGAAACCAGTAAAGAGATATAGATATAAAGTTTTAGTTATTATTGAGATATGTATTTCATTATTTCCACTATCATTACAATGATATTTACTTGTTGGATGACTAGCTAAGACAGTTAGAGTGTTCATTGGTTTTTCCATTTGTTCCTCTTCCATTTGAGCATGAGCAAGTACATGATCTTCCATTCACAGAAGAAAATTTATTACTACACATCATAAATTATATATTTGAAATCATAATAAATACTTCTATTTTATAGCATACATACCCGAATCATGGCTAGGATGCTCGCCACCAACATGAGGCATCTCCCCACCATCATGTGGTACCTGTTCTGTACCGCTACAATAATTTCTTTTGTTTTTCTCACCCTAAAAACCAAAAAAGAAATTTATTTTTCAATGTAATGATTCATGAATAGATTACGCAAGTACATTATAATGATGGTATTATTGTGAGGAAACTCAATTGTTTTGGTAAGATGTTTGACACGACTAAGTCTATAAAAACATAATTCCAAGTACACCAAGGTCAATCAAGTCACACTATGGGGAAGCTTGAAACTAGTCATATATTAAAACAATTTGTCATATTAAGATCTTTCCAATTCTTAAGAAGTTTCAAGTTATCACATATACAAATTTGACAAAACAAAGAATTCAAGTCCAAAGTAATGTGAGAAAATTGAACATGCACATATGGTTTTATTTACCTCTGTGTGCATCAATGGGGAAATTGGGTTTTGCCCCAATCTTTTTCTGCGTTGCAACACATGTTGAAAACCATACTTGGAGCTGAGCCTCAAGTCTTCTTCAATGACTGATTCTTGAAAATAATCTCTCTACAATGCATAACACCATAAAAAGTATTTGTTCGCTATAGTGATAAATAAATTATTTGTTCGCTACAGTTACAAAAAAAATGGCTGCAAATAATGATTGTTCGTTTCTTACAATTCTTGCTCTTAGTTTTTGATATCCACCCTAGCCCAGTTTGTGCTACCCATGTTTTTCTACCCTTTCCTTTGTCGCTTTATAGGTGTTGGGTATCCTATGAAAGGTTTTAAATATGTTATATATTGCAACTTAAATATATTTAAAAGTAAAAAAAAATATTGAACATTTTTCATTGAAAATATGATATGTGGCATACCTTCTTGAACCGATTGGTCGATTATTTCCTTGTTTTCTCAATTCCTTCTCCTTTGAATCATCCATGAGTGCCTTCCACTCCTCTAGAACCATCGAAGGGCGCTCATACTTAGTGTTAATTTTCAAACTGTCCCTATAATTTTCCCTAACATTTCAAATTTTAGCTAGCTGTTGCGGTGACACCTTTTTTGTTGAAGGTATCACCAAACAAGTCAATCATGTGGTTCATCAAATCATCTTTCAATTTTTCATTTCGGGATTTCCAGCATGTACGAATGGTGGGACCAAAAATATCCAAAGCCTTCTCATGCAAGTTCTTATAAAAAACATTATTTCCTGCAAAAACAATACGATCATTAATTATTCAAGTATGTGACTTTGAATTACATGAAAAAAAAACTGAATTAATTAAATAATACCTACAATATTTGGTATCTTGATTGGAACACAGACCTTGTCCTCCAAGAATGTAATGGGAAACGACCCCTTCCTAACCACGCATATTTCTCCAGGATAGCAACTTTCACATTCGATGCTACTCTCCTCTCTACCTTCCTGTGAAGTAGTATTGGGTGAAGGGCCATGCTAATATCCAACATCCGGTGAGGTCATAGAATCTAAAGGGAATTTCTGGTTAGGAGAGTCAAATATCTTTGTTGGTATAGTATATTGACGTTGTGTTGAACCATCGTTACTACCAATACCGACATCTACATACTGTACTTGATGCACAGGTGTTTTCTCCAAAAATTCCTACAAAAGAGAAAAATTTAATTGATTAGATCATATCAAAAATAGAGAACTAAATTCGTTAGTATAATCAAACCCATAGTTACCCATATTTGACATTAATTAATCATTTTTTGTCTTATTCCTATATTCCTAGATTCCTTACTACGCTAGTTGGCATCGACTTGCACCCATAAGTCAAAAAATTATAAAAATGGCTTATGGAGTGATTTAGAAACATCCTAGAAACGATTCTGAAAACTATGCAGTAATTCCATAATAGAAAAATTGCAGCTCTTATTTTTTTGAAAGATTCCTTTCTTTTAGCAGTTTTAAGGCAAAAGGGNAAACATCCTAGAAACGATTCTGAAAACTATGCAGTAATTCCATAATAGAAAAATTGCAGCTCTTATTTTTTTGAAAGATTCCTTTCTTTTAGCAGTTTTAAGGCGAAAGGGAAAAGCTAGTCTAGGAGTAACTTCCTTGTTTTTCTCCTTACTCATCCTCCTTATTTTTCTCCATCCAAAAGAATGGAATCTCTTTCCATCACTTATCATCTGGTACTTCTCACTCAACCAATTCATCAGAATCTTGAAAGATTAGGAAAGTGATTTATGCACCTATGGGGGATTTTGACTAGTTTAATAAGCCTAATTTTTGTCCAATTCGAATAGCATCCTTGTGCTTTCAAATATATGATGTAATTATATATTTGAATATCCTAATAATTTATTAGGTTGGATAATGTACATTATTCAATACATGATTTTTTTATCCTCCATATTCAGTCTCCTTTTTGTGGAATTTTTCATGTTTCACTAGTGAATTTGTGAATGTAATTGATCTACAGCTTGGGATTAATTTCCACATGGAATAAACGACTTGATATATCAATTTATCTCCTTATAAATTTCTATTTTATGTTCGACATCATTATATGGGAGTGCATTCTGTTGGTTGAAGGGAATAGTCGCTAAGATATGGACCAATCTCAAAAGATCATCTTGACTCCATTCAATGTCTTCGAATGGAAAGATGAGATGGATATTTTGTTGAGGAGGAAATAGCTATACAGGGTTACCATGGAATCTAAGGCAAATTCCAATGCATATGCAGAGAAAATTAAATGGCACAACAGGAGGAATGAGGCCTATGGTCTTTTGTGCTTGAGCATTTCAAGAGACCTCCTCTTCCATCTGATGGACTCACATCACCAAATGATGTTTGGGAGAATATTGAGAATCTATTTGGAAAAAAATATGAAATGAGAGGACATCAACTTGAGATTGAGTTGATCTCATTGAGTCCCAGCAGCTTTGAATCCTTGCAAGTCCACTTTTCCAAGTTTAAGGCCCTAGTTTTGCAATTAAAATAATGTGGAATCGAAAAGAAGGAAGAGAAACTAGTCTTGACAATACTTTTGAATCTTGGTCCTGACTACTCAGTTTTTTTTCAACCTTCCATGGCACCAAATTGACAGCATGAACCTGGAATATGCCTAATCTTGCTGACTTCATGGAATTCCTCACCCATGAGCAAGATAAATTGGTAATGATGGGAACCATCAAAACTTCCAAAGACCAAGATTCTGTTGTTGGAAATTTGAGGGTGGATTCCACATCAAAGAAGAAATAAAATTCAAAGAAGCCACCTGAGAAAAAGAGAGACAAGACAAAGTCTCAAGAGGAGCCCTGGGGCTCCAAGAAGAACTTCCAGAAGAAGAAGAACATAGGTGAAATGAGAAAGTGTGCATACTATAGTAAGGCCTATCATCCTAAGAGCTCTTGTATGAAAAATAAAATTTACATGTTGACCCAAGTCCTAGAGAATAACAACATCTCCCTTCCTAAATGTATAAAGAAGAGGGAAGGAGGATCAAATTCAGATGACAAGGAGAGAGTACATTCCTTGGTTTCTAGCACTTCAAGATCATCCACCTTTGTCATTGATTCTAGAGCTTATAGACACATGTTTCCAATAATAGAGACATTCTCCTCTCTTGATGATTTGAAAGGTCCAAATTTATTTTTGGGAGATGACTCTGTTACTGATAGGATGGGGAAGGGTAAGATTGATCTTTAGCATTGTTATTTCAATGATGTGTTGTATGTCCCAGTTCTTGATGCTAACCTCTTGTCAATGTATCATATGACCCACACTAGGTATCCTAAGAAGGTTGTATTCTCTCCAAATTAAGTTGAAATCTCAGATATTTCGAATTGTACAGTCATAGCCAAAGGTGTTGCAGATCACAATTTGAAGGTATACAAGTTTTGCCATTTCCTACCTTTCTCAAACCCTATGCTCTTCTCACTCATGCTAATGAAGCAAGAAATATTTTCCATGAGATATTTGGCCATCTTAAATACAAATATATTTCAAATTTGAGTGTCAAAGAGATGGTCATAGTTACCAAAGGTCAAGTTTTCGAAGGGAGACTACCAAGGTTGCATCCTAGGAAAACACCCAAAGCACAAGAATGGGATAGCTAGTCACGAGAGAGCCTCTGCACCCCTTGAGATAATACATAGTGAAATTTCTAGTACTATTACCTCATATTTCCATGAGTTAATAAAAATATGTCCTAACCTTCATAGATGAATTTTCCAAGTACTACTGAGTCTACTTCCTAAAACACAAGTATGAATTTTTTGACCTCTTCAAGGTCTTCTGAGCCTTGGTTGAGAACCAGTATGGGAGGAGAATCAAGATGCTCAGATATGATAATGGTGGTGAGTATGTCAAGTATGATTTCATCCATTATTTTTAATATGCAGGTATCCAGATGCAACATTCTATAACCTACACACCTCAACAAAATGGTGTTGCTGAGAGGAAGAATAGAGCACTCAAGGAGACGGCAGCTTGTATGATGGAGTCTAAAACTTTGCCACCAAAATTTTGGGCTGGAGCAATAAACTATGCATCCTATGTATATAATAGGGTTCCTCATAAGCAACTTTATGTAACCACTCCTTTCAAATCTTGGAGTGGGAACAAGCCATATGTGACCCATTTCAGGATTTTTGGCTCAAAGGATTGGGCTAGAATTCCAACTGAAAACAGGAAGGATTTGTAGCCCCAAATCCAAGAGTGCCTATTTTTTGGGTATCCTGAATATTCAAAAGGGTAAAAGCTGATAAAATTGAGCAATAAAAAATATTTCATTGAAAGGAGTGTTAAGTTTGAAGAAGAGCCTTTAGCAGCAATAGAAATTGGAGAGTCCTCTTCATCACCACAACCACTGATTGTAAGTGAAGAGACTAATGAGTTTGTTGATTCTGATATGTATGATAATTATGATTTAATTATAGATACTATCATTCCTACAAGACCAAAATGGGAAGGAAGGACCATTCATGCAACTGGGGAACTAGCTGGGAATCTTAGTGACACTAGGGGGACTAGATCTCAATTTGAGAGTGCCCTTTGTGTGAAAGATCCACTCTTTACTGATAAGTTCTATTTGATGGTTGAATATTACCCTCATACATATGAATATTCATTATATGATCCAATATGGAAAACATACATGAAGGAAACTAGTTGATCTCCCCCCAGGGAGAAAGCTAGTAAAGTGTAAGTAGGTTTATAAACCAATTTTTTTTATTTTTTTTTCTGATGGTTCACTTTGAAAAATAAGGAAATATTGGTATCTAAGGTCTAATCAAAAGTTCAAGATATTTATTACAATGATACCTTTACACCAGTGGCAAAGATGGACACCGTAAGGGTAGCTTTGGTCATTGCAGCTTCAAGGCAACGAGAGGTGCATCACATGGATGTGAAGTGTTCCTTTATAAATGGAGATATGAAAGAAGATATTTATATGCAACAACCTAAATTTTTGTGTATAATCCATATTTAGTGTGTAGGTTAAAGAAAACATTGTATGGGATAAAGCAATCCCCTTGGGCTTGGTATGCCAAGATTGATGGCTTTCTGCTGTCACATAATTTTGTTCGATGCAAGTCTGATCCTAATGTCTGTTTGAAGCTGATACATAGTTATTTAATGATTTTTTTTGTATGTGGATGACCTATTGATAACAAGAAGTTAATATAAATATATTTCCTCCTTGAAGGATGCACTAAGCATTGCCTTTTCCATGACAAATTTGGGATTGTTGAGTCAATTCTTGGGTCTTGAAATTTCTCAATCCTCACATGGAATCAAAGTTCATCAGTCAAAGTATGCTTCATATATTCTCAACAAGTTTAGAATCAAGGATTGAAATCCAAGAAAGACTCCATTCCTTTATGGAGTCAAGCTTGAAGAAGCAAGTTCTTCTCCTTTGCTAAATAATACACTATGTAGGCAGTTGATTGGATTTTTTATTTATCTTACACATAATCGACCTAAAATATATTGTGCAGTTAGTGTTTCTTATAGAAGCATGGATTAGCCTCATGAAATCCATTACAAAGCAGCTAAAATAATTCTGAACTTTGTTTAAGGAACAAGAACTCATGTGTTTTTTATGCAGCAAAACATGACTGTAACACCCCGATTTTGACCTTGATGCATGAAATATACATGATACATCTATATTGTAAATACTCATGGTGTGGAGCTAAAGGAAAAGGCCCCACCATCGATTTGGTTATGTTATGTTTCGGCATTTGGAATTGTTGCCGATAGTATATCAGGATATATGGAACATATTAAGTTGTGGTATCATGTAACTATGCATTTTAATTAAAAGAACCCCAACCAGCTATGTCAATGCAACTATATTGAAAAGGGAATGATTTCCTAAGGATAAGGGAAGGGATTGTTAAAACTGGAACCAATGGGGAAAAGCCATGTGTCAGCCACTTAAGATCCTATTCTAGTTGAAGGCAGTTAATGCTAGGTAGTGGTGGGTGGCAGGCTGCCCCCATGCACTCCACTAGCTGGTTCAATCACACGCACGGGCTGGGAGTGGTTTCCTCATGCACTGTTTGGGATAACAATCATTCTTTCCACTATCTCTATTTGTGGGTTGTTCATTACTCATGCAGAGGGAGATAAAATGATTCATGATTCCCTGTATGGGGGTTTGTTCTCCCTTCTTTCATGAGATTGCTGGCCTGTGGATGCATTTCCCTCCCATTCATGCAGAGAGTCTGTCCCCTTTTCCCATTGTGGATATATGAAATGTTTCAATGGTTTTTCGTTGGGAGTTCGGCTGTTGTCTTCCCCTGATCGGTGGTTGCTATGAATACCTATGTGGTGTTGGCTGTGTTTTCCCTCATGTACAGATTCGGAGTCTGTCTGCTTCCCCATTACAGTCTGTGTAAGTTTTCCTGTGACTTCATTGTGGATCATATGTTGTGATCTTCCTCGTTGATCATGGCTGTGGTATTTTCCACATTTGAGCTATTGTAGGCTATTGTTTGAATCGTTTTGGCCATAATAGGGCCAAGATAAATCAACAAATATCCATACCAAGGATCAGTAGTGCTAATCAGGAACATGAATTCATCTGGAAATGAATCAATGGGCTCAGATTCCATTGTAGCATAGGGAAGATCACACATAAGCTCTGCAAAAACCAAGGATTTCTTTGATGTCTCCTTGGAAAAATCTAGATCAAACTCCTAAAGGATGATGATCCAATGGGAGTACTTGCCCCTGAGTACCTGACGAGTCAGTATGTAGTACATCGGGTTCCGGTTTTCCAATACGGTGGTAGTGCGGAGTAGAATGTAATGACAAAAATTTTGTACGGCAATGACCATAGCCAATGCTAACTTCTCCACATGTGAATAACGAGTTTCAGAATCCATAAGATTCTTACTGGTGTAATAAATCACGTGTTCCTAACCATGGAGATTGTCCTACACTAAAACCATGGTGATGGTAGCAGCAGAGGAAGCAATATACAAGAGAAAGTACTTTGAATAATCTGGGGGGTGTATCAATGGTGAATGAGTCAGAGTGTGCTTAAGATTATGAAAGGAACGTTGGGCCTGGTCATCCCAGAAGAATGGTGTGTTCTTCTTGAGGAGACGCATATAACCATGTGTTTTCTCTGCGAAATTGCACATGAAAAGGTGGAGAAAGTTTGCCTTCCCCTGCAAACTTTGGAGTTCAAGGAGGTTGGTTGGGGCTGGTAGATCAAGAATAGCAGAAATCTTCAAAGGATTGATCTGGATGCCATCTTTGGATACCACAAATTCTGGCAGACGTCCCGTCTCAACGCAGAAAACACATTTATGCAGATTGAGCCATATATTATAATGACAGCATCTCAGGAATATGTCTTTAAGACGACCAGGGTGGTCCTCACATTGGTGTGAATGAGCAGGGAGGTCGTTAAAATACGGTTCAACAATATGTTTAATATCATGAAATGCATAGGACATCACACGCTGGAATGTGGCTCCAACATTTTTCAATACAAAAGGTAAATTCTAATATGCAAAGGTTCCCCATGGGCANATGTTTAATATCATGAAATGCATAGGACATCACACGCTGGAATGTGGCTCCAACATTTTTCAATACAAAAGGTAAATTCTAATATGCAAAGGTTCCCCATGGGAAAATGAATGTCATCTTATGCTGATTGGAGGGTAATATCTCAATCTGATTATAGCCAGAGAAGCCATCCATAAATGCAAATATGACACTTCCAGCACAATTGTCGATAATCTGATCGATATGCGGGGTAGGAAAGTTGTCCTTGGGACAAGCTTTATTTAAATCCATAAAGTCAATGCAGACTCTAATGGTTCCCCAGTGGAGTCGCCAGATTTGTCAGCTAGAATATTTCACCTTCTGTAGACAGCAAGGTGTTCCGTTGGTCTGAATGGTTCATATCCAAAACAAATAGAGGACATAGGTTGAAGACTCTCCTTAGACGCCGTAGATACCTGGAATGTAATGCTTCGATCATTACCCTGTGTACCTGCAATTAGCTTCAAGAAGAAAACATATCGAAACCACAAGAATATAATATACTAGTCTATGTTACTGACTAAGGAATCTAACAACATACATGTGAAATCATACAACAACAATATATGTGGGACAGAAATCAACTTGCATTAAAGAAATATGAATAAGTTTACAACCAAGCCTTAGTGTTGACATGCATCTCCATGAAACCAAGCATTCTCATCCCCAAAAGCTCCAACTCTAGCTCTCTATACTCTCCCAAATGATCTTGGGCCAAGTGATCAATCCAACAACATAACAATAGCTTAAGAGTTCTCCCCCTCAACCATGGCCATAAGCTTGTATTTATAAGGCTTAATGGATAGGGTAGGTTGAGAGATTAGTGGGTGAGGTGGCCTCTAAGATCCTAGGATGAGGGATCTCGAGCTCAATTGACCCACAACAGTAGGGATAAGGGAGGACACGAGGCTTATCATCTAGAAGCCTCAATAAACTTCTCTTTTTCCCTTTTTACCTAGGGTACCGCATTTCTCCTTCAATGATAGAGCGGTTCTAGTCATAACCACTTATGGACCAAGGGCCATAAGCGATGGCACCACTTATGGGCAATAGGGGATGGGCGGTGTGAACAAGGGTACCACTTCTGGATAAAGGGGCAAGCATGGTGCTGGGAATTTTCATAGAAGATTGATCATAACCATGAGTTTCCACTCCAAGAGCTAGGATTCAAGGCAAGCAGGTATGTCAAGTGTCTTATCACATGATGGTGACAGGTTTTTGGTATAACAATATGCCACCCAAAGCATGAGTCTTAGAGGGATACGATAAACGAGAGATTTGAGAGAACAAGTCATTGCCATGAGATAAAAATGTTGGCTCGATTGGAGCATGTCATCGAGTAGGCATCTGTAGTGCATTAATATGTTAACTCATAGACACAAGTAACCAAACTCATGGCTGTAGACCAATACAAGGAAGATCCATGAGAGGAATAAACAAGCATGGCTACTAGAATACAACGTATATCCATGTGATAGAGGACTCAAACTTGGACATAGATACCAGACATAAAATGTATATCTATGTCATACAGACACAAATTTGAGCATATCCATGACCATACAAATGTGGATCCATGCTATATACACAAAACTACATCACTCCCTGGGGAAAAAGCAATGAGCGCTTTTAAACAAACACCCAGGGTCTTTGTCTCGTCTTCCACAAAGTACAATTCTATCCATGTGATTACAATGATCTGAAGTCGAACATGGTACAAACCACTTGATTACCGGCCAATGATATGAAACATTAACAAGTGCGAGGGAGATCACCATTAATGTCAATGATTCCCAAGGTACTCTAGTACAACCTACTGAGTGTGAATAGATGTCCTGATGTCAAACACCCAGTCGATTCTATCGATCAAAGGTCAATGATGTGAACCTATGTCGAGAGTGAGATAATTTTTCAAGGCATACAAATCTCAAGGTACTAAATATTGTTTCCAAGACTATTTCCCGAATGATGAGCTAATCCCGACGAGAATAGTCTCGTCGAAGGAGGGCCATGATGAGTCCCACATCGATGACATGAAACTCGGAACATAGTTCTAGAATTATGTGAATGTAGTAACCATATGACTGACTCAAAGATACTGACACAAAGACTGTGTAGACTACAGAGGTAAAACTTCTTCAAATCCCCTTTGAACATCGAGCAGCATGACAAAAAGACTTGGCAGCATGACTGAACGGGACAAACACACAATGCATTCTTTTGAAAGACTCAAAGGATTGACATGACTCATGAAATTGGATCGTCATGGAGATCAGCTTAATACCCAATTGACTAACATGATTGTGCAGACAAGTGCCATGTTCAAAGGTAATGACAAACAACTCCCATTATTTGCAAAATGATTCCCTTCCCATTTCCCCCATCATGATTGATGAGTGCCTCTTTTAGGTTTTACTAGTTCAAAGAGGGTAACAAACAATTGCTATAGCTTGTCAGAATACAAGTCTAGACTCATATGTTTTACGAACCTGAGAGAGGAGGGGTTCGTTCCCAAAACGGGTCTCTTAATGTTTAATTTAATGAGTCCATTGAAATAAAACTCGGTATCGTTCATGTTAAGAGAGTCTGAACGAATATGAAAGAAGACTCCAAAGGGGTCCTTTTTCATACGATTTAGTCCCTAAGGCCCGAAAAAGTGAAAAATCATACCTTAGAGAACTCTTCCAGTCATGATTGGTTGGAGTGTTCATTTTTCATAAGTAGTCCTATCTGAACCAAAAAAGAGATAACCTAACGTCGGACGGATGACCCTTCAAATACTTTAAACTCTTCCAGTCATGATTGGTTGGAGTGTTCATTTTTCATAAGTAGTCCTATCTGAACCAAAAAAGAGATAACCTAACGTCGGACGGACGACCCTTCAAATACTTTAACAAGTGTGAAGAAGACAAGATCGCTCGACGATCTTTTCATTTTTAGGGAGCTTGAAAAGAGTTTAAAGAGAACTCCATGAGGTTTATTTACACAATGTTATATTTTACGAGTCTGGAAAGAATTGAAAATGGACTCGACAACCTTTTCGTATTTAAGGAGCCTAAAAATGAGGTTAAAAGAGGACTCCATAACACTTCTTTACACAACGTTTATTTTTATGAGCCTGGAAATAAACTTGAAATGGACCCGAAATTTTGATACTAGATTTTAACGAGCGTGACAAAGTGTCGTAATAAACGCTCAATGACCCTTTTAATTTTGTGAAAGTGCAAAAAATCCATAAACAAACTTTCAAAGCTTCTTACTAAAGTTCTCTTATCCTGCAAACGACTCAAAAACAAGTGTTAAATGCATTTAAGACCAGCATTAAGGGATTACGACAGATAAAATTTGACTAAAATATGATTTTAAATCAAAACTATAGTAAGTCGGACCCAAAAATGCCTATATAAGTCAAGTAAATAGTAAAAAATCAAATCATTTTACTATTTACCTCTAGTAGAGAGCACTTGGAGCATTTTCTTAGCCAGATCTTCCACACCTGATATCGGGAATTCCCACCGTCTGTTTTCAACATCGGCAGTTGCAGGGAATAGNACCTCTAGTAGAGAGCACTTGGAGCATTTTCTTAGCCAGATCTTCCACACCTGATATCGGGAATTCCCACCGTCTGTTTTCAACATCGGCAGTTGCAGGTAATAGTTAAGACCCTTATCTTTCATTTCATAGCATTTATTTTGATATTTGGTGGGGTTTTGGGCCCATATGGCAAGCCCTAAAACTCAAAATGCGAGCACCGCGACTACCCCTTGAGGGATATGCGGTACCACCCAAGAACCGCGCCAATAACGTAGTGGATAGGTGGTGCCACCGCCTATCTGCAATGGTGCACAGGCGGTGCCAACTGTGGATAACTTAAACTAATAGTATGGACAATATAACTTCATTATTTTTATTTTCAATGATTTAAGAATGATTATAATGCATACCATTATTGTTTTTGGTAGGTCTAGGTTGCTCAAAACATGGTGATATGGAAAGAAAGAATGCATGACAATGAGGATGCTGCTTCCAAGAGAAATGCGGGTTGTATTGCCGCACTATGGGACTATGGGATCCTAAATTTCTTCCAGAACCCAAGCATAGTGTCGCATGAACGGTTACTAGAACACATACTGCAAATGTGGAATCTAGAGCAGTAGTATTTCAAGGTGGGGGCCCATATACTTATAGTGGAGGTAGAGGATATCTACTTCCTGACTGGTTTATCGAGACGGGGTGCCCCCATCTCATTGACAAATTCCCATGGTGAGGACATCACTACCAGAGAGCTTATAAATCGACACTGTGCACCAAGGATAGGTACACTGGGGAAGAAGATCCCCATGAGGGTAGTGGCAGATAGCACTCTGTAGATTGTTTTGTTTTCCATGCAGAGGGTGTCTGGGAGTCAAGGTGTGCACCAGGCTTCCATGGCACACATTTTGTATTCCATAGAGGCCATGGCACCCACGGTGTTCAACTGGGCAGAAGCCATGCTTCCAATCTTCAAGGATAAACTGACTAAGTGTTGGCAGGGAAAGCTAAAGTAGTTTTCCTTTGGTTAAATTTTAGCCTACTTCTTCTTTGAGAGGGTTCCACAGATGAGACCTCAGGTGGTCTTCCAAATTCTGAGAGCACAGGACCCCAGTATGCTGAGGTGGGTCAAGGTCATGGATCGCACAGGAGTGGGTAGGGGAAGGGTGAAGTTCGGTGATCCATTCTTCAGATGGCTACTAGATCAGATCCTCATGATTGAGGATTATGCTTATGTAGGCACAGAATTCACCAGAGATTCTGACCTACCACTCCCACCTGGCGAATAGTGGGGTGATATTGGTAAGAAGAAAGAAACCCTAAAATGGACAAAATGTTTTTATGTTTTTCAAAGTTTTATATTTTTTATGTTAAGTGACGAGACCTGTATATTCTCATGCAAATGTTGGAGCAGCGAGACCCGGAGGAGCATCTAAGCTGGATAGGTAAGTTGGAGCCCTCTTCGTTCCACAGGGTGATGATATCACTAGGGAGCTAGAGGAGAACCTAGAGAGGTTGACTCTAGATATCCCACATGCTAACATAGATGACCTCCCGATGAGATACCAGAGATCTACAGCAGGAGTACTGGGTCGACTTAGTAGGCTGCTACGTAGGGTAGCTCGAGCAATGATGTGATATCACGAGCACCACTAGTGTATGAGACATGTACTGAAAGCTGATAGCTTTAGGATTTTGTATGATGATTTTTCTTGAAAGCCTACGTGCTTTAGAGGAGGTCTCGGGACCTATTTTTTGTAAACTTTTTCGTGTATATATATATATATATATATATATACAGACTTTTACACGGTGTTTATATGATTCAAATGGAAAAATGCATTTTCTATGAGTTTTATGTGTCTCTGAATGTTTATTTACAATGTACCATGTTTGATTTGACGTCATGAATGGGCAATATGCTAACCTAGGATGTGATTAGCCAATGAGTCAGCAACTACATTATGTTCCCTAGGGATATGCCTATAATTAATAGTTTCAAATGATATTTCTAGCAAACGTACCCTCTGGAAGAGATGGAGGGGCATCAGGTTCCTAATGGTGTAAACATGGTTTAAATGACAAACCACGAGCTGTGAGTCCATCAATACTACTAGATAACGAACATCTTGGGAGGTAGCTTCAGTCAAAAGACCGATGACAACTTCATACTCTACGATGTTATTAGTAGCGAGACCTATGCAAACCGCTCCTAAACTGACCAAATATTTAGCTGGGGAATAGAGGACCCAAGCAGCCAAGGCGAGATTCAAGGTGTGGCAGCAAGCACCATCATCGAAGCCGTAGAAAGCCAACTGCATGACCAAAACATGGTATAACCGATGCAGACACTAAAACTCAAAACCATCTGGAAAATACTAAAAGCACACTGAAAGTCAATCAATATACATATATACAAGATACTATCCAAGAAAACCTAGGCATAGTACATTTTCAGGTACAACCCATTGCGAGGTTGCCCCAAAGGGATTCCATCATAACCAATGAGATCGTAAGCTCCNCATATATACAAGATACTATCCAAGAAAACCTAGGCATAGTACATTTTCAGGTACAACCCATTGCGAGGTTGCCCCAAAGGGATTCCATCATAACCAATGAGCTCGTAAGCTCCTTTCTCTAACACCTTAGAAATAACAAAAGGTCCATACCACATGGACTCGAACTTACCCTTCCCTAGTTTGTCATATCTCTGGTCATAAGTCAAGACTAGGTCACCCTCGTTAAAGACACGAGGTTGGATGGATTTATCATACTGCGCCTAAACGTGTTTTTTATGTGCCTCATTAGCCAAGGCAACATATTTGCAAGTCTCGTCAAGGTTACTCAAGTACAAAAATATTTCTTCCTCTGTGGAAGTGTCTGGGAGAAGTTCGACAACAAGTTGTAAAGATGGAATCTGACATTGGATCGGCAAGACAACTTCGAGTCCATAGACAAGATGGAATGGTGTGAAACTAGTAGTTGTTTTCACAGAAGTCTGATAAGCCCAAAGAGCAGAGAAAAGAATGTGGTGCCAGTTGGATTTATGGTCTCCAACCATCCTATGAAGCATAGTTTTCAAAACTTTGTTAATGGCCTCTACCTAACCATTAGCTTGAGGATAATATGGCATAGATTTTTCATGATGAAACCCTATCTTGGCACTCAGTTCCTCCTTCATTTGATTACAGAAATGGGATCCGTGATTAGTGACGATGGATTGCGGAACTCCAAACCTAGCTATAATATGATTGAATAAGAAGAGAGCGGCAGTCTTATCATCTTCTACATATGTAGGCATAGCCTCATCCCATTTTGTGAAATAATCAATGGCTACGATGATGTAACCATGCCCCCCAGCTGAGGTAGGCTTACAATGCATGAAGTTAATCCCCCGTTTCACAAATGGGCCAACGGTAATGACAACGTGTAGCAGAGCAGGATGGGTGTGCTTTTTAGGATAAAAATGTTGACAAGGTGGGAATTTCTTAACAGCATCATGACAGTATTTGAAGAAAGAAGACAAGAAATAGCCAGCACGAAGGATTTTCTGGGTTGTAGCCATCCCAGATAAATGATTGTCGCATGCTCCAGAGTGGCAATCATTAAAGACATGTTTAGCATCCTCATGGGTCAGGAATCGCTGAAGAATAGAGTCAATCCCACATCTATACAAAGTATCATTCAGGATGAGATAGTATTTCACATGGTGACAGATACAGTGGTGATCATCGCGAGATAAATGCGGCTGAAAATGCTGCGTCTGGAGATAAATCAACAAATATCCATACCAAGGATCAGTAGTGCTAATCAGGAACAAGAATTCATCCAGAAATGAATCACTGGGCTCAGATTTCATTGTAGCATAGGGAATATCACACATAAGCTCTGCAAAAACCAAGGATTTCTTTGATGTGGCCTTGGAAAACTCCAGATCAAACTCCTGAAGGATGATGATCCAATGGGAGTACATTCCCCCGAGTACCTGACAAGTCAATATGTAGTACATTGGGTTCTGATCTGCCAATACGATGGTAGTGCGGATTAGAATGTAATGATGAAAATTTTATAAAGCAATGACCATAGCCAATGCTAACTTCTCCACATGTGAATAATGAGTTTTAGAATCCATAAGATTCTTACTGGCATAATAAATCATGTGTTCCTGACCATGGAGATTGTCCTGCACTAAAACCATGGCGATGGTAGTAGCAGAGGCAGAAATATACAAGAGAAAGTCCTTTGAATAATTTGGGGGGTGTATCACAGGTGAATGAGTCAGAGCATGCTTAAGATTATCAAAGGCGCATTGGGCCTGGTCATCCCAGAAGAATGGTGTGTTCTTCTTGAGGAGACACATATAACTATGCATTTTCTCTACGAAATTGTACACGAAACGATGGAGAAAGTTTTCCTTCCCCTGCAAACTTTGGTTTTCAAGGATTTTGGTTGGGGCTGGTAGATCAAGAATAGCATCAATCTTCAAAGGATCAATCCGGATGCCATCTTTGGATACCACAAATCCTAGCAGACATCTCATCTCAACGCAAAAAACACATTTATGCGGATTGAGTCGTATATTATAATGACGGCATCTCAGGAATATGTCTCTATTGCTGCCTTTCACACACCTAGGTCACGTGGTAGAAATCTTCAAGCCACTCATTGTGTCCTTGGGGGCAAGTCTCGAGTCAAGGCTGTCACCTTGTTCTTGACTCCTCCATTTAGGCTCAACTCCTAACGAAGCCAAGGGGGGTAGACCCTATTAAGTTACTAAGGATGATTTCTTAGTGTGATGATGTTAAACCGAATCAATTACTTAGGAGTTTGAATATTTTAACTATAGACAATTAAAGATGAGGAGATACGAAAATAAACACACGAAAGAACAAAGCTAATACACAATATATATATGAAGCAAAAATGACCAGTGCCTTAAAATGGAGTCAAATCAATAAGATCAATGTGCTTGCATGTGCTTGGAGTGAATGTTTTGCGATTGCATCTTGGTATGTTTTAAGTTAAAATTTAAGTATGAGTTGATTAAATTAAGAAAAAGGGGGACTCCAAAGATACCCGAGAGTACTTGGAGTATGTCCAAAACTAAACCTTTACAGCTACCCGCAAGGAATATGTGGGATGAAATGGACTCTTTGGGGCTATTGTTCGTAACGCACCCGTTAGGGTGTGACAGAGATCGGCGCCCTGAGGTCACTTTTCAGAATTTCCCACTTCCTTTAGGTATTTTCCACCATAGAGGTTTGATCTAGGTGTTGGATTTTCACCTCATCGTTTGTCAGTTGGGGAGAGTGAGTCCTAATTATACTAGTGACCCAAGTGCTTTTGATACAGCTTGACTGATCGGATGAACCGCATCCAAGTGTAGAGCATACACACTGGAGTCTTGTCAATTTTAGTAAGTTTTAAATTGGATGTTCTTGTTTAAAAGAAAAGCCTCCAAGAACCTCTTTCGATCCAAGTGGATATGAATCAGGGAATCGAGGAGGGGTTAATTTTAAATTTTATGATAAACAAATGATGGAAAAAATAAAATAGATACACAGTTCTAGTTTCTTAATTAATCCTACCACGAATCTCTTTCCCCTTTCGGGTCAATCGGGAAATCATGGGGTAAGTGTTACGATTACTTCGAAATGTAAGATATGGAGTATGGAATTAATAAAAAAATCAAGTATAGTACCCTGCAAATTAGATCAATGCTAGTAAAAAATAAATAAATAGAAATTGACGAAAAAGGAACCGACGCAAATCCCCCCAGGGGGGATGGGGAATGGGCTCGAAAGAGCCTATTCCAAAAATGATTTTATTTATTATTGGTTACAGAATTAGTGAAGTGAAATTATTAGAAACTTATTTTTCCTTATACAGGCTGAAACCAAGATTTTACAACTTTGGAAAAAATCTTGAGTTTTTAGTGAAAAAGGAGACCCCTGGGGGGATTTGAGCGCTCCTAAGGCCACTTCAGACAGCAGCTTCCTTTCCTTTCTGTCATACATGCTAAAATAAAGCAAACATATTAGAATAAAAAATGCCCAAAATCACTTTAAGAGTACCTTTGGATCAGCCTAGCTTATCTCACAAAAAATGAAGTTAAAACTAGCTAAACCGACAGAAAAGGAACCAAGGAAAGCAAGCTTTCCTTGGGATCTTGGCTTTATTTTTGTGTAGCCAAAAAATGTGCACTGATATTGCAGAATATTAAATTTTATAACAACGAAAGGAAATATAATGCATGTGATCTACAAGTGTTCCTTTAAATTTCATGCAAAAAGACGATTTCCCTACAGCTAGATCTAGGATGCTTATGAAACTTTTTTAAGTGCAAGATATAGGATATGAGCTATGAAAAATTATATCTATGTATATTTTAATTTTATGAAACATATCCAAACGAAATCACAACTATGAACTGAAAAAGTAATCGGGTAAAGTGTTGATTTTGAGGGAGGAAGAAGAGGAGAAAAGTGTTGGTTTCCTTGAAGATACGCAGTAGAGATTTCAGGTGGAATTTCGAGGGACTATTCCTTTGAAATGTTTTGAAGAGAATGAAGAAGAAATCTAGATCAGAATACTCTCCAAAGTATGAACCTGCAACTTAGCTGAAATCAAAGAACTTGCCAAAAAACCTGTGAAATCCAATTAGTACATACAAAGAGATTCAAGATAACATGCATATAATCTTATAGGACATGCTAAATCTAGATCTCTAAACATGCATCAAAGGAGAGTGACAGTCAATAAACTTATTGAACAACACCTTTCCTATCAAGATTGCAATAAGCTAATTACAAAAGCTAATTACAAATCTTAACCACAGATCTACAATCAACTAGCAAGACATGAAAGCAGATAATCATCCACACATGTAATGGCACCACACCATATTGCCTCCAAATATTTTCTTTATTTCAAATGCAGAATTACAACAATACAATAGCAGTAGCACCTCAATCCCAGTTCTAACTAGCTTGGTAGAGGAGGCTGTGCCTGGATATATACAAATTACAATCCATCTAGCCTAGGGGGGGCGCAATTCTTCATGGAATCAAGTGAAATCAACTGACGGAGAGTTCATCAATGCAGAACTAAAGCTGGACTGAGCCTACTTGTCAACCAGGGGCTTGATTGAGCTGACAAGTCAACCCATACACCGACACATCAGCCCACAGAGCATCCAGGTTAGTCCACGCGTGTGGAGGAGAGAGAGAGGGCACAATTCCCCATGAAGACAGTTGTAGATCAACTCTGGATCTGATTTGATCCCCTCCTTCAATCAAGGATTTGTCAGATCCAGTCAATCTGCTCCAGATCTGATTGATTTCAGTCAAATCGATTGAGTATCCACTGATTTATTGATTTTGGATTTGCTCCATTATTCATCAATTTATGAATTAAAATAATCAATAATTGATTTTTGGGGCTTTCTGACTTGAGTGATGGAAGATCACTCAAAACTTAGGAAAAAGTGGGTCCATGGGTTTACATGGTGCTCTTAGCTTGAAAATGAGCACCTACATGACTGAAACCGATTATTTGGCCCACTTTTATTACAAAATCAATTTTTCCAATTAAACTATTAAAAAATAGCCTAAGTTTTGGAAAAAATAAATTTTAATAAAAAACACTGAAAAAACTAGAAAATTGAAAAATTGAAAAACACCTAGGGGGAATTAGACATGTTCATATGACTCAAAAATGATGTCTAGCATGTCTATACATTGACACATAGACTCTAATAACCTCAATAGGCCCAAATTCCAAGCTGACCACCCCAACTTTGGAGGTATGGAGTGAAAAACTCAGAAATTATCAGTCATTTATTCAACGACCAATAATAACCAAGGGAAAAACACCATGGGCTGATCAGATTGACAAATGAAGTCTAAGAGACCGAGTCTTTTATAGACACTATCATGCTAGAACATTTATTACAATTCCCCCATGGGGTATGAACATGTGATATGATACAACAAGCACTTCCCAGAAGTACTTCCAAAGGTTTTTGAAGTTCGAACAAGTTAACCCTGTCCGATTCACCAGGCTCACTTGATAAAAAACCACTAAGTACAAATTAGGTGGTAACAGTCTCTAATTCCCAGAAGTACTTCCAAAGGTTTTTGAAGTTCGAACAAGTTAACCCTGTCCGATTCACCAGGCTCACTTGATAAAAAACCACTAAGTACAACTTAGGTGGTAACAGTCTCTAATATGACTAGGGAGGTCCTCTCGTTGCTGTGAATGAGCAGGGAGGTCATCAAGGTACGGCTCAACAATATTTTTAATATCATGAAACTCATAGGACATCGCACGTTGGAATGTGTCTCCAACATTTTTCAATCCAAAAGGTAACTTCTTATATGCAAAGGTTCCCCATGGGAAAATGAATGTTGTCTTATGCTGATGGGAGGGTAATATCTTAATCTGATTATAACTAGAGAAGCCATCCATAAATGAAAAGATGACACTTCTAGCACAGTTGTCGATAATCTAATCGATATGCGGGGTAGGAAAGTTGTCTTTGGTACAAGATTTATTTAAATCCCTAAAGTCGATGCAGACTCTAATGGTTCCCTAGTGGAGTCACCAGATTTGTTAGCTGGAATATTGCACTTCCTGCAGATAGAAAGGTGTTCCACTAATCTGAATGGTTCAGATCCAAAACAAATAGAGGACAGAGGTTGAAGACTCTCCCTAGATTGCGTAGATACCTGGAATGTAATGCTTCGATCGTTACCCTATGTACCTGCAATAAGCTTCAACATGCAAACATATCGAAACCACCAGAATATAATATACTAATCTATGTTAGTGACTAACGAATCTAAAAACATACATGTGAAATCATACAACAACAATATATGTGGGACAGAAATCAACTTGCATTAAATAAATATGAAGAAGTTTACAACCAAGCCTTAGTGTTGACATGCATCTCCATGAAACCAAGCATTCTCATCCCCAAAATCTCTGACTCTAGCTCTCTATACTCTCCGAAATGATGTTGGGCCAAGTCATCAATCCAACNGTGTTGACATGCATCTCCATGAAACCAAGCATTCTCATCCCCAAAATCTCTGACTCTAGCTCTCTATACTCTCCGAAATGATGTTGGGCCAAGTCATCAATCCAATAGCATAACAATACCTTAAGAGTTCTCCCCCTCAACGATGGCCATAAGATTGTATTTATAAGGCTTAATGGATAGGGTAGGTTGAGAGATTAGTGGGTGAGGTGGCCTCTAAGATCCTAGGATGAGGGATCTCAAGCTCAACTGACCCACAACAATAGGGATAAGGGAGGACACGAGGCTTATCATCTAGAAGCCTCAAGAAACTTCTCTTTTTCCCTTTTTACCCATGGTACCACATTTCTCCTTCAATGATACAGTGTTTCTGGTCATAACCGGTTATGGACCAAGGGCCATAAGCGGTGGCACTGCTTGTGGGAAACAGGGGATGGGTGGTGCGAACAAGGGTACCGCTTCTGGATAAACGGGAAAGCGCGGTGCTAGGAATTTTCATATAATATTGATAATAACCATGATTTTCCACTCCAAGAGCTGGGATTCAGGGTAAGAAGGTATGTCAAGTGTCTTATCACATGGAAAGCGCGGTGCTAGGAATTTTCATATAATATTGATAATAACCATGATTTTCCACTCCAAGAGCTGGGATTCAGGGTAAGCAGGTATTTCAAGTGTCTTATCACATGATGGTGACAGTTTTTTGGTATAACATGATGCCCCCCAAAGCATGAGTCTTAGAGGGATACGATAAATGAGATCTTTGAGAGAACAAGTCATCACCATGAGATGAAAATGTTGGCTCGATCAGAGCATGTCATCCAATAGGCATATGTAGTGCATCAGTATGTTGACTCATAGACACAAGTAACCAAACTCATGGCTGCAGACCAATACAAGTCAGATCCATGAGAGGAATAAACAAGCATGGCTACTAGAATACAGCGTAGATCCATGTGATAGAGGACTCAAACTTGGACATAGCTACCAGACATACAATGTAGATCTATGTCATATAGAGACAAATTTGAGCATAGCCACGACCATACAAATGTGGATCCATGCTAGATACACAAAACTCCATCGCAACCTAGGGAAAAAGCAATGAGCACTTTTAAACAAACATCCATGGTCTTCATCTCGTCTTCCACAAAGTATGATTCTATCCATGTGGTTACAATGATATGAAGTCGAACATGGTGGAAACCACTTGATTACCGGACAATGATGTGAACCGTTAACAAGTGCGAGGGAGATCACCATTAATGTCAATGATTCCCAAGGTACTCTAGTACAATCTACTGAGTGTGAATAGATGTCGTCATGTTGAACACCCAGTCAATTCTATCGATCAAAGGTCAATGATGTGAAACTATGTCAAGAGCAAGAGATTCTATCATTAGGGCATACAAATCTTAAGGTACTAAATATTGTTTCCAAGACTATTTCCCGGATGATGAGCTGATGTCGACGAGAATAGTCTTGTCGAAGGAGGGCCATGATGAGTCCCACATCGACGACATGAAACTTGAAACATAGTTCTGGAATTATGTGAATGTAGTAACCATATGACTGACTCAAAGATACTAACACAAAGACTGTGTAGACTGCAGAGGTAAAACTTCTTCAAATCCCCTTTGAACATCCGGTGAGACAACAAAAAGACTTGGCAGCATGACTGAATGGGACAAACACACAATGCGACAGTGGACAATGCATTCTTTTGAAAGACTCAAAGGATTGACATGACTCATGAAAGTGGATCGTCACAGAGATCAACTGAATACCCAATTGACTAACATGATTCTGTAGACAAGTGCCATGTTCAAAGGTAACAACAAACAACTACCATTATTTGCAAAATGATTCCCTTCCCATTTCCCCCGTCATGATTGATGAGTTCCTCTTTTCAGTTTTACAAGTTCAAAGAGGGTAACAAACACTCAATATAGATTGTTGTAAGACAAGTCCAGACTCATATGTTTTACGAACCTGAGAGAGGAGGGATTCGTTCACAAAATGGGTCTCTCAATGTTTAATTTAACGAGTCCACTGAAAGAAAACTCAGTATCATTCATGTTAAGAGAGTATGAACGAATACGGAAGAAGACTCCAAAGGGGTTCTTTTTCATATGATTTAGCCCCTAAGGCCCGAAAAAGTGTAAAATCATACCTTAGAGAACTCTTACAGTCATGATTGGCTGGGGTGTTCCTTTTTCATAAGTAGTCCTATCCGAACCAAAAAAGAGATAACCTACTATCAGATAGACGACCCTTAAAATACTTTAACGAGCATGAAGAAGACAAATTACAACATCAAAGTCTTGAGAAGAGGTATGAGGGATATAAATTGGAAGAAGGTGGACTTCTTACTTATAAAGGAAAAATTTATATTCCCAATGTAGTAGATTTGAGGAGAGTTGTTATGGATGAAATCCATCAAGCTCCGTATTCTGGTCACCTAGGATATTAGAAAACCATTTCTACAGCCAGAAAGTAGTACTTTTGGCCAGGAATGAAAAAGGACCTGGATAATACATTTCAAGGTGCATGAAATGTCAACAGGTAAAGGTTGAGCATTAACATCCAGCAGGCTTGTTGCAGCCTTTGCCAATTTTGGAATGGAAATGGGAAGTTATTTCCATGGATTTTATTACAGGATTGTCAATGACTTCAAGACAACATGATTCCATCATGGTTGTGGTAGACAAGTTGACTATGGTAGAACATTTTATACAGGTAAAGTCTACACATAAGACTAATGACATTGCAAAGATATTCATGAAGGAGATTTTCAAATTCCACAGATTGTCGAAGGCAATAGTCTCTGACCGAGATGTCAAGTTCACTTCCGTATGAAGCTTTGTATGGAATAAGGTGTAGGACACCAGTGACTTGGGATAATCCAGTGAGCAGGGTTGTGCTTGGACCAGAATTTCTCAAGGAAATGGAGAAAGAGGTTGTAAAGATCAGGCAGAATCTAAAAGCAGCACAGGACAGACAGAAAATCTATGCAGATAATCATAGAGTGAACATGGAGTTCAGTGCTAGGGATCATGTTTACCTCAGAGTGAGGGCAAGGAAGAACTCCTTGAAACTTGGAAGTTGTGCCAAGCTGTCACCAAGATATTGTGGGCCATTTGAAGTGCTTGAAAGAATAGGGTCAGTTGCATATAGACTTACATTGCCTGCTAGTACTAGAGCTCATAATTTTTTTCATGTTTCTTTGCTTAAGAGATATATGCATGATCCTAACCATATGATAAATTGGGATGTGATTCAGGTGGAACCCAAGGGAAAGTTCCAAATCAAGCCAATGCACATCCTCGATAGGAAGGTCACAATGCTCCGGAACCGAGCCATAGGGCAGGTAAAGGTGCAATGGGAACACTACAGACCTGAAGAGGCTACGTGGGATCTGGAGGATGCCATGCGATTGGGACATCCATTTGTGTTCAATTCTGTGGAACAATGAGGCAATACCAGTGTGGCATTTTGTTCAAATTTTGTAAAGCACTAAGGACAGTGCTATTGAAGGGGGAAGGGAATGTAACACCCCAATTTTGACCCTAATGCATTAAATATACATGATACATCTATATTGTAAATAATCATGGTGCGGAGCTAAAGGCAAAGGCCCCACCATCGATTTGGTTGTGTTATGTTTCGGCATTTGGAATTGTTGCCGATAGTATATCGGGATATACGACACATATTAAGTTGTGGCATCATNGCGGAGCTAAAGGCAAAGGCCCCACCATCGATTTGGTTGTGTTATGTTTCGGCATTTGGAATTGTTGCCGATAGTATATCGGGATATACGACACATATTAAGTTGTGCATCATGTAACAATGCATTTTAATTAAAAGAACCCCAACCAGCTATGTCGATGCAACTATATTGAAAAGGGAATGATTTCCTAAGGATAAGCGGGGGGATTGTTAAACCTAGAACCCATGGGGAAAATCCATGTGTCAGCCACTTAAGCTCCTATGCTAGTTGAAGGAAATTAATGTTGGGTAGTGGTGGGTGGTAGGCTTCCCCCACGCACTTTCCACCAGCTGGTTCAGTCACATGCATAGGATGGGAGTGGTTTCCTCATGCACCGTTTGGGATACCAATCATTCTGTCCACTCTCTCTGTTCGTGGGCTGTTCATTCCTCACGTGGAGGGGAGATAAAAGGATTCACGATTCCTTGTATGGGGGTTTGTTCTCCCTTATTTCATGGGATTGCTAGTCTGTGGATGTGTTTCCCTCCCATTCATGTAGAGAGTCAGTCCCCTTTTCCCATTGTGGATCTATGAAATGTTTCAGTGGTTTTTCGTTGGGATTTTGGCTATTGTCTTCCCCTGATCAGTGGTTGTTGTGAATACCTATGTGGTGTTGGCTACATTTTCCCTCACGTATAGATTGGGAGTCTGTTTTCTTCCCCATTACAGTCTGTGTAAGTTTTTCCGTGGCTTCATTGTGGATCGTGTGCTGTGATTTTCCTCATTGATTGTCGCTATGGTATTTTCCACATTTGAGCTGTTGTATGATATTGATTGAATCATTTTGGCCATGATAGGGTGAAGAACGATTTAGGTGTTGGTTTCCCCTGCCCTAGCTGTGAATTGCTTGTCCGGCTGCATGCATGCAATGGTTGGTATTTAGACTACATTGGAGTGGTGATGAGGGCTTGATTTGCTTGATAAACCTGGTGGGTTTGGGAACCACACAGATAGAGCTAGAGGGTTGTATTTCCTCTCCACAACCCCTAAATAACACTGGAAGGGAGTTCGGGGCCTGAGGGATTGTGTAGCAGAGAAAGGACTGATTTCCTTGTGTTGGGTGTGTGTGGGTGTCTTAGAAGTCAAGCTAGTTCTGGTGTAGGTGTCCTTAGCTCTTCAATGAGCTCACCAGCTTAGCATTTATCCTTTCCCAGCTCCTGGATGGCCTGATAAACCCAACTATGTTGGCTTGGATGATCCATTGTTTGCCTAATAAACCCAACTGTGTCGGCTTGGATGAACTATGTATCCTTGAACATTATGTTCTCCTTGGCTATGTGTAAGCCTGCTAGTTCCTTATTCCTTGGGGAATCATGCCCAACTCAGGAATGGTAGCGTTGCTGAGAGATTAAGGAGCACGTTGGCCTATGGTTGGGTGGAACGTTTCAGCGACATAGCTAGTTGTGGGACAGTTCTCATTAGATAAGTATTCTTGATTAATCTGTTTTGCAGTCCTATTTACTATTAATGAATTATGATGATGTACATGTTGAATACTGAATTATATGTTTTTCTTCCGATGTGTATANGTTCTCATTAGATAAGTATTCTTGATTAATCTGTTTTGCAGTCCTATTTACTATTAATGAATTATGATGATGTACATGTTGAATACTGAATTATATGTTTTTCTTCCGATTTGTATATGAACAATTATGCATCTTAGTATGTTTTATTTTTTTAATCATTTTTCAACATTATATGTATGTATTTTCATGTTCATGGGGCTCGTTTCCGGGATGTTTGGTGTTTAGTAGCGTCCTCTTCGCCGGTCGGAGGGTCGGGGACATTACAATGACTTAGAGCTAGTTGGCTTTACTAACAATTACTGGGCAGGTGACAACACAGATCGAAAGTATACTTCAGGGTTTGTGTTCATGCTAGCAGATGCACCAATCAGCTGGTTAAGTAAGAAGTAAAGGGCCATAGCACTCTCACATACAGAGGCAGAGTATAGAGGAGCTATGAATGCAACTACTCAATGTTTGTGGTTGCAGCGAATTCTTGGAGAATGTGGGATCGAATCAAAGACTTCCACTATCATCTATTGTGAAAATAAAATAACCATTCAAATATCTATTGATCCAGTTCAAAGACAACAAACCAAACATATTGAGATCCATATGCACTATATCAGGGATCCTGTGCATGATGGTACCATTGCTCTACTCTACTGCACATCTTCATGTTAGATTTTCTTAAGATCTAATTAGATTATATAGGATCTGTATCTAAAAGAATAACAAGTACAACAAAATTCATAAAATGTAAAATATGCACAAGACACAAGTATTTTCATCAAGGAAACCATAAAGGAGAAAACCCCACAAAATTCTTCAGAATAGTAAGATGATTAAAAGTAGTAATAAGAAACGTTCAACATCTATCTTTCTCTCCTCCATTGACTGTCTCACTCTCTCAAACACCTTAGAGAGTGTGTGAGATATATATAAATGAGGGAGAGAGCCTCCCTATTTATACCCTTTCAAGTCACTGACCAAATATAAGACCCAAGCCTACATGTCATCTCACATGGGGGTAACTTCTCCTAGAGAGACCACACTTACATATTACATGATGTTACACTGGGGACTATTTCCCCGACTTACATATTACATGATGTTATACTGGGGACTATTGCTTCGACTTACAATGGAGGTTGTACCTCAAGATATAGACACAATTTAGACATACCGTAAATGGGTAACACACATACCCAATGGGCGTACAATAACATACAATGATAATATACATTAGAATATTTTTTAAAGTTACAAATACATTAACACTCCCTCTTAACTAGGAAGGTATTCTCTCTCTGCACAATCATGAACACATTTGGTCAGGTCTTCATTGCAACATCATCATCTCAAAGTCACAGAGTCTTCATCATAGCTACCACCCTCATCTTCTTATAATTTGATCATCATCCCATACTATTTGTCATCAGAAGTTTCTACAGTGCCAACCCTTTTTCATGCTAGATGTAGGCCTAGCCTCCATGTAGGTCGTCATTGATAGATCCAACCCTTTTTCATGCTGGATGTCAGCCTACAATGCCACCCCTTTTTCATACTGTATGTAGGTCTCCATCTACAGAGCCATCACTTTTTCATGTTGGATGTAGTGCTTTGCCTCTGCAAGGACTTTTTCTACAGAGCCAACCCTTTTTCATGCAGGATGTGTGCCTTACCTCTAGAAGGACTTCCTATATAGATCCAACCCTTTTTCATGTTGGATGTAGTGCCTTGCCTATGCAATGAATTCCTCCACAGAGCCAACCATTTTTCATTCTGGATGTAGTGCCTTGCCTCTGCAAGGACTTCCTCTATAGAGCCAACCCTTTTTCATGTTGGATGTAGTTCCTTGCTTCTATAAGGACTTCCCCTACAGATCCAACCCCTTTTCATGTTGGATGTAGTTCCTTGCCTCTGCCAGGACTTCCCCTATAGATCCAACCCTTTTTCATGCTGGATGTAGTGCCTTGCCTCTACAAGGACTTCCTCTACAGAGCCATCCCTTTTTCATGTTAGATGTAGTGCATTACCTCTGCAAGGAATTCCCCTACAGAGCCAATCCTTTTTCATGGTGGATGTAGTGCCTTGCTGCTGCAAGGAATTCCTCTATAGAGCCAGCCCTTTTTCGTGTTGGATGTAGGCATAGCCCTCTTCTAGGTCTTTATCATCTTTGTGAACAAGCCATCAAGTAGGTACATCTCAGGACTTATTATATGCCTCTTGCAAAACCTATGTACCCTACTATTACCTCATCATATTCATATAATCTCATCATCACACAGAGCACAACCCAGATACACATAACACAATACTTTCATCAACGACCATCGGAGGCCCAACCTACCACCATGTTGGAAAGGCTCTCAGAACTTACATCCACCAGCACAGTAGGACACACCTACTACCATCCGGGAAGGGCTCATGTGTATCACTTCCCCTTGGAGGGAACCTCGATATGAAGAACACCAAGATTCTCTATGAAGTACTCTAACTTCACTATATCCATTTCTAGCATAGAATCACATCAGGGATGATTACGTCCAAGGATAACCTACGAGCTTCGCCAGGACTGATTACATCCGAGGAAAACCTACAAGACTGATTATGTTCGAGCAAACTATGATCTTTGCCAGTATTTTATGCTCAGACAACCTATCTCACTAGCTATGCTAGAACTCATCACTCCCGCTTTTGATAGATCTCAATATGGATCACATACTAGAGATTCACTACTCCTCTCTGCGTCATATAAAAAATGAAATTTAGATCAATCAAATCAAATAGTAGCTTTTGAAAGAAACATACTACCTCACAAATAGCTAAGAAAGTGGAAACATAACTTCTCTCGACTGTACTCAGCGCCATGCAGGAATGCATCCTGCCAAACCAGTAGCCCATACTGGATCTCAAACTGAAGAAGAAACCCAAGGTTCTCTTCTTCTCAGTAGCGTTACCAATCCGAATCAACATAACCATACAGGTTATTCTTTTGATTCGTATCATACTTGAGCCCATACTCAATTGTATCCTTCAGGTACCTCACTGCCTGCTTTGCTACTAGGTGATCATGTCTCGGATCCATCAGGAATAGGTCATTAACATATAACAGGAGCATCACTGGTCTTCCGCCTTCAACCTTGAAGCAAAGTTTTGAATCTTATTTACTCTTAGTAAATCCTATATCCATTAGTAATATGTCCATCCTATCATACCATGTTGAACCTCAGGATCTTCTGTAGTCACTCCCTCGGAAGCGGAGCATCATTCTCCCTCTGCATTTCATACTCTATTTATTGAAACATTCTGTAATACAGTGACAAGTAGCTTCCTCTTCTAGTAATACTCTATGTATCCATCTAGGGTCACTCGATACCAAGATCCTCTATCTTAAATCTTTTGAAAATTTCTTCTTGCACCCATCCGTGTGCTTTTCATCCTCTATAGGGTTTCCTCTTCAACCTTGTAGAAAAGGTTAAGATCTTCATCACTCTATGTGATCTTCAAGCTCCTCATGTATGTGTTATCCCATGGGTGCCTTCTGAGCTCATACAAGCCCTTATTTAATTTGCACACATGAGTCTTCCTGTCATGTGTCTCAACTCCCAGTGGCTTCAAATTTCTCTTCATAGTCTATGCCTTCTTTCTATGAGAAGCCTCATGCTACGAATGTTTCCTTGTATCCCACGATGTTGCCATTTACTGCATTCTGGATCTTGTAGATCCATTTGGAAGACACTACAGACTTCCCTTCAAGTCTCGATACTACATCCTAGACATCATTTTTCTTGAACTGTTGCTCTCCTTCCCTTTATTCTTGGCTAGTTCTTCATAGTTGGAAGGCTCTGCATCAATGATGTCGCTCAATGGTGTCACATAACTGGAGTTTGTCTGAGGCCTATTTCTTTCTTTGGATTTCTCGTCATACTGTTCTTCATCTTGGATTATTCTTCTTTATATTCTTCTGAATCTCTTTCCTTCAATATGGTGTCTTTGATCCGGGAATATTTAGGTTCCTCTTATAAACTATCACCACCTTATTCTTTGGAATGGTATCCAATTCAAGTTCATTTGCATGATTAGAAACATATCATAATTTCCAAAACATATTAATGCTACAAAATTCATACATATCATGTATGCATACAATAACTTCTAGATGCTTTCTACCCTAATGTTATTAAGAGTGTGTACTACTCCTAATATTCCAGCAAAGAGGTTTCGATCTAGATAAGTAGTAATGGAATGTTTTACAAGATCATTGACTTCTTACCCATCGTGTGCAATTCAGTAGTATAAATGAAAAAACTCAAACATGCATAACACATCAACTGAATACAAACAAATGCATAACCAAACAATATCATGAAATGATCTTTGAATACTTATACTTATTTGTTTTGTGGGTAGACTCCTTCTTGATCCTTCATCTTCATCATCTTCTTCAGTCATAACAACATCATTTATTATCCAAATGCTAATATGGATAAGAGGTTCTTCAAGAATTGAGTCCTTCATATTCCTCATCGCTTGAGGGATCTACTTTGAATCGTGAGAGATTCGTATTCAGTTGCTCCCATATTCTCTGATTCGAGCTTCTTCTTGTGTGCACTCTTCCCAGTTTCTATTGAATGTAATCACTTCCTTCTCGCACAATTTTCTCCAATGAATGAATCCCATGATCTTGGTAGGCCATTCAAGGTGGTTATAACAATATCTTATTCTTCTTCGATTGCTTGTCATACCATAGAAAACTTCATTTTTGTGTCTTCAATGATGAAACATGAGGGATGAGATGATATTTAATATAATTTGCAATTATTCTCTTGGCTCTAGCCTTAGCCTTATCTCCCTATGGCTCTTAGAACTTCCTTACAATTTGAGGTGTTCGTCCTGGTTCTGGAGCTAGATGATATAGGGTTTGTCATAGAAACCCTAATTTTAAAAATTTGGAATTTCAAACTTATTGTTGGGTAGAAATATGGGCCTCTTTGAGGTGATTTTTTCAATGTACTCCTTTTTTGAAAACAATGGAGGGAAGCTCCCGGAACAGGAAGTCCTCGTTTTCTAATTTCTTCAACATAAATGACTGATATGGCTTCTCCTTTATCTCCGCAGGTTTGGATCCTTAAGGTATGAAATTTCTCATTGTGATATCCTGATAAGTCTTCTTTTCAACCCCACAGGTTAGNACATAAATGACTGATATGGCTTCTCCTTTATCTCCGCAGGTTTGGATCCTTAAGGTATGAAATTTCTCATTGTGATATCCTGATAAGTCTTCTTTTCAACCCCATAGGTTAGAGCATAAATGGGTTAAGCAAGTGGGACTTATGCTACATTTACCAAGGTGATTGTTTTGGTTACTATTCACCATAGTGAACTTGTACGGATTTCCATGTGTCACTATTTCAAATTCAAGGTATGAAAGTTTTACCACATAAATTAAAGTTTGTTCCCTATCTGGAACATCTTGTAAAATATTTGGACCTTCGTAGCCCAAGATATAGAAATTCTCCCTAGGTGTTATGTTTAGGGATGAATCCTGGGAGAGGATGGAACCTTGATTTGGAGGACTCATATCTCCTAGAATATGGAGAATCTGAGTCTGAAAACATTTAAACAAGGTACATCATGAATTTATGTTTGGCTTGTAAAAATTTTGGCTCCTAATCCTTCTCCAATATCGAGATATAGCGAATGCACCAAAATGACTAGTTTTAGTATTTTAGGGTTTTCAAGCATGAAACCCTAATTTCCATTAGCTTCCATTGCAATTGTATTTTGACTCTACAGTGAAACTTCTCTGATTCAGAAAATGATACCACCAATAAATGTGCCCTAGTGAGGTGAATTAAACTATCACTCCTTNTTAGCTTCCATTGCAATTGTATTTTGACTCTACAGTGAAACTTCTCTGATTCAGAAAATGATACCACCAATAAATGTGCCCTAGTGAGGTGAATTAAACTATCCCTCCTTTCTTGATGATTTGTGGAGAGAACACCTTAAACTAGGAAGCCCTAGTCCATGTAGTTGCACAGTGCCTTCTGTCAGAGAGGCTATGATACCATGTTAGGTTTTCTTAAGATATGATTAGATTATATGGGATCTTTATCTGAAAGAATAACAAGTAAAAAAAATGCGTTAAATGTAAAAGATGCACAAGAAACAAATATTTTCATTGGGGAAACCATAAAGGAGAAAACCCTGCAAACTTATTCAGAATAGTAAGATTATCAAAAGCAGTAATAAGAAATGTTCAGCATCTATCTTTCTCTCCTCCTATGACTATATCCCTCTCTCAAATGCCTTAGAGAGTGTGTGAGATATATATAAATGAGGGAGAGCACCTCCCTATTTACACCCTTTCAAGTCACTGACCAAATATAAGACCCGAGCCTACATGTCATCTCACATGGGGCCCACTTCTCCTAGAGAGACCACAATTACATATTACATGATGTTACACTAGGGACTATTTCCTTGACTTACATATTACATGATGTTATTTTCATGTCCCCTTAAATTGACCATTAAAAGTGTTGACCATTATAAGTTCCTAGGGGCTCAAGTTGTTATTAATTATTCCTCCTAGGATAAATTTCTACTAATAATTGTTCTAAGGTATGTATTTAATTTTATTTCAGCAATTTTATTTATTATGCACAATAATGATGTGGAATTAACGCTGCCATGTGAGGAGGGCACATTGGGGAAAGATAGTTTCCTTGGTAAAAGTAAGAAAGTCCATGACAAAAGCAAGGAGGAGAATAAAGGGAAGTTTCCTAAAAGCAGAAAAAGCAGACAAAGGTAAAAGCAGGAAAGTATTTCAAAGGGGAGGGCACGGTTTCCTCTTATGGAGCTCAAAGAAGCTGTAAGAGAAAAGCAGGGAAGTTTTTTAAGGAAAGAAAGAGTTTCCTTATGACCCAGGAAAAGCATAAAGTTGTCATAACTCAAAAGAGGTAGATTTTGACTAAGGGAGGGTGCAGTTTCTAATTGTGANTTTAAGGAAAGAAAGAGTTTCCTTATGACCCAGGAAAAGCATAAAGTTGTCATAACTCAAAAGAGGTAGATTTTGACTAAGGGAGGGTGCAGTTTCTAATTTTGAAGGATGATTTGGACTTGGAAACAATTCCACATTGTCCTACTTGCTTAATTTCCCAAAGGGGGTGCTTTTGTGGCTAGGGTTGGGTCACCCATGGGGTTGACTTGCTCTCACAGGTCACCATTGGCCTCAACTTACTAAGCAAGTCATCCATAAGTCTATAAAAGATAAATTTGAACCCATTGCTTCAGTTTGGTTGATTATTTGATTGTTTAATGCTTATGTGAGCATTAATTCTGAGTGTTGTGGATCATACTACTGGGGGATGAGCCCCAGCCTTCCATTCCCCTCTCCTTCCATCCCCTTCTCTTCCATTTCAAGTGTGGAGCACTAGATTGCAGAAAATAAAGGATAATAAGAGTTATTTTCAGCCTCCATCAAGTTTAGTTTGAGCTCCAATGAAGCGCATGCTTCACCTATGCTCACAGCCTCTTGCTGGTCATGATTCGGGCCTCTTGCCCCTTAATTTTGGAAGAATCTTTGTAATAGTTATTCAATAATGTAATTTCTGTTCTGTAGTGTCATTATATTATGAAAATTGCATTTATTAAGTTGAGATATCTCATACCCTAAGGAATATTATCTCAGTTTCATAAAAAGGTCCCATTTTATCAGTGTATGGGGGGGATTGAGTGAATATGATTTTTTTAATAAATAATTCATGATATGGAAGTGATTTAAATACGTATTTAGGTTCATATATATCATATTTATATCTTTTATAAATATCATGTTTTGCAGAATTGGATTTAAGCTGATTTAATAGCTTTTTTAAGACCCTAGCTAGATTACTAGTTTTACTAAAGTTGATGCAAAACAAGCTCTGTAAACTCAAACTGATCTCTACTAGTTCCCGTGGGTCAGTAATAGGACTAAATTTCCATATCAATCTCCATAACCATTTTTTTGGGTCATACCACCCTTTTTCATCCTCCTCTACGCAAGGTTTCTCTTGACCAAAATTGCCAGAAATCCCCAAATTCACGCAAAACACCTTAAACTTTCCAGAACCTCAGAAAACTATCTAAATAACCTTTTTGTGTTAAATTAAGGATGGAAAAAACCTCTACAATTTTCCTGAATCCTCTGTTTGAAACAGACTGAACTACTCTCCTTAGTTTCATGGTTTGGCTGCCCAGAAGCGTGGTAGTAGGTTTCCGCGAAGCGGACTCTAAAACCTAAATAGAACTAGATATAAATGTGTTAGGTGACAGAAAATTATATGTCTTACATATATTTGTTTTCTTCCCACTGATCACTCTTTTCCTCTGCAAAATTTCCCATAAGAACCCCTTATTTTACCCAATCCGAGAAGGCTATGTGTGAACCAATTAAAATTTCAGAATTGTTTAAGTAAAATTATAGAATTAAAGTGTTTAGGTCTGCACACCATACATAGGACATTACAGTGGTATCAGAGAAATTTCCTTGGCTCGGTCTTTGGAAAGTAACTCTCAGTGGAAAAGTAGCTTAGCAATATCTTCAAGTTGCAGTTGTGGAATTAGTTCCCGTCATGGAAGATTTATACTTTGAGTTGTATGAGGAAGGAGAGCACTCAAAATTGAATGATAGAGAATATTTAATGATTTTGATGCAAAGAACATTGAAAGGGATGAAATATGTATCTTAAAGCATCATCCAGTCAGATCAATAGACTATATAATTCATTGCCAAGAAGTAGGAAAGCAAACATGGAGAAGGGAGTAGTAGTGTCTCTCAGCATGAAGGAAATAAAGTTGGAGAGTCTATATTTTCAAAAACATTAATACATGTAGGTTCTCTGAATACAAAGAAGCCATCAAGAAAGTAACTAAGTTGTTCCACTTCTCAAAGTAAAGGGGAATAAAAGAGGACCAAAAGTGAAGATTCATTNTTAATACATGTAGGTTCTCTGAATACAAAGAAGCCATCAAGAAAGTAACTAAGTTGTTCCACTTCTCAAAGTAAAGGGGAATAAAAGAGGACCAAAAGTGAATATTCATTAGAGCCCTCTGCACATGGTTTCTTTGAGAAATTATTTGGGTTTTCATAAAAGAGAGATCAGCATATTTGCAGCATCCATGAGGATGATGAATCACCAAATACTCCATTAGAAGGAGATGAAGAAGATCCATGCACAACTAAATATCTAATAGTCCAACATCTAGTTGTTGGTAACATGGAAGGTGAGATGAATCCAAATTTCTTTGTGGCTGATTTCAAGATAAGTGCAGAAGAGATGGGGCAGATTAATGATGGTGAGGCATCTTTTGTATCTGATCCAAAAGATAAACATGATTCAGATTTACAGTCACCCCTTGAGCCTACAAGGAAGCAAAAATTGATCACATCTCAGTAGGGTGTGAAGTAGAGAAATGGGTGGGTGAACAAGCCATCATAATTCCACCACATGAGGAGAACATCACACATGATGAGGTTTAGAATTCTGGTGTAAAAAATGAATGCAGTATGAAGGATGAAACTTTGAGAGAAGATCTTTCTGGTGCATCAAGGATTAATGAGCACTTAAGTTGCAGCCCAAATTATGTTGTTGAGGACTTAAAATGTGAATATATTGCAGAAACAACTTATGGATCAGATTTCAAAACCTCGAGTGCACTGCATGAAATTGATCCAGTGATGGAAAATGAAGAGGAGGAACATCTACAAGAACCTCATCTTCTTGCGGGGCAATTGAATATGGATGAACAGAAGATCCAAGAGGCCCTAAAAATTCTCCATGACACTCATGATTCAGTGTCAAAGATGTGTTGGGATGCTGCTTTAATGGAAGATCAATCTTCCTTTGAAGTCGTGGAGAATATCTAGAAAGCAATGTCCACAATCAAAGGTAACTTCTCACAATTGCTTTCAGATAAAAATGACATGTTTGAGCTTGTTGAGTTATTGCGGGAAGCATCATTGCATGATGAAGAAAGTATTTGCATATATGAATAAGATAACTACAAGATCAAATGTGATTTGTTGGCCACCCAAGATTCTTTGAGATACACTCAAAGTGCCCTCTTAGAATCACAAATGAAGATAGAACAATTCCAACAAGAGTGGAAATAATTGACTGAATCCTCAATCTTTCCTGAGAGTCATCCATTTTGGGTAAATGGCATGAAAAAATCCATGGAGGAACCTCATGAGTGGGTGGACCATGACGAGCATTCTATTCGGTATGTGCTTAAAGAGTGTGCAGAATAATTTTATGAGGACCAAGCACTTGATTTCTTTCCAAGGAAACTTGAGTTGTTCCTTGAAGACAGTCACTCTCCCATGGAAGAGTGGGATGAGAGAACCCAATTTGGGCCAG
>LPNX011226080.1:145909-367382 GCA_001517045.1 Pseudotsuga menziesii | reverse complement strand
GACGATGGACTATCACCGGGGGGCAAATGTGGAGGTATTGACTCCTTTATCTCTGTAGTGTTAATGAGTTTCCAGCTGCTACTTGAAACTAAATTTTGGGGTAGATATTACAAGCTTAAAAGTAGTGTATTCTCAGATACTTTGTCTTATGTATCCCTTTGTTATAAATTTTATAAATGAGATACATAATTTATATGTGCCTTCTTTTTAGTTCTTGGTTTTCTGGACATAAGTAGTCTCCTTGCAAGGTAAAATATATATTTTAATAGTTTTGAGTGTAACTACTGTTCCCACAAGCATGATAAGCGGTCTAGTATTCTCATGTAGGCTTCCATTAGTAGTTCACAATACAGATTATTAACTTTTATGTTTGGTCATGTCCAAATACATTCTTCTGTGGTGTGCTTTTGGAATTATGTCAGCCCACTTTTCTTACATAAATGACCTTTCCCTTTTTCCCCAAGAAAAACACACTTTTATTTCAAGTAGAAATATGAGCACATTCCTTACAGTCCTTGCATTTGCATAAGTTAAGAGGTGGTCCTCTTCATGCCTAGCAAAACATGGCCTATAGCTACCAAAGACTACATATGGTATCTTTCCAAAAAACAGTAAGGACAAACACGCCCAGTGGACTGGGGCTAGAAAATAAGCGATCTCCAAATTACCTATTACAAAATCAGTCCCTTTATAAAAGATTGTCCAGAAATTAAGGCCTCCAAAACCACCAGAAACAATCCACCAGATCTTCCGAAACAAAATGGACTTAGAAATCACACAGGTTCCCTAAGGATACCTGTACAGACTCATTTACATTGTGAACTAGGACATAAGCTCTAGCTTGAATTTCGAGACTTTGTTTGGATAGAATATCGGCCTCTTCATTTAGTTCCCGAAAAATATGATGAGCACGAACCTGATAAAAAAGGGGAAGAATATCCTGGATCTTCTGTGCCAAAGGAGAGAGTGACCAGTTTGTAATCCTGACCCTTCCTTGTACATGTTGAATAACCATAGAGTAGTCTCCATATAAATTTAGAGATCCCACTCCCAAGAAAAATGCCCATTTTAGGAGGTAGAAAAGAGCGAAGAGCTCACCTCTATTGTTTGTGCCAACTCCAACATGAGCTTTGAACTGATAAAAATTTACATCTGATAATTTTAGGACAAAAATAGTACCACATTTATTGCTATCATCTTGGCTTGCCCCTTGAAACATAAATGTCCTTTCCTGTGAATTCCGACTGTCCTTTTTAGCATATCAAGGATGTGTAATGATAATTATGTCATAATAGTAGCTCTGATAACTGGTGTTGTAGCAGGAAGTCTGTAAATCTATGTCTTCAAGGGGATCCGAAATGTCCTCAACATTCTTCAAAAGAAATGCAAGGAAGCTAAGTGTTGGGACTGAAATATAGTAATACTCCTTTCTAGACTTTTGGTCCACCAATTATTCTTTTTGTTTTTGAAGACTGGGTTTATTCAGTGGTTAATGATCATATAAGATTCAGGTGTATGAGAAGCCTCAGACCTACTTCCACATGGAATTGGTCTTATGGCATTTGTATTTTTTTTTTTAAAACAGTTATAGCCGTGGATACAACGACGAATTTTTTTTTTTTAAATTTCACAGCCGTGGATACAGCGACGGCTAGGCGTGGATATAGCGATGGCCAGCCGTGGATACAGCGACGGCTAGGTGTGGATATAGTGACGGCCCGCCGTGGATACAGTGACGACTAGGCATGGATATAGCAACGGCCAGCCGTGGATACAGAGACGACCAGGTGTGGATATAGCGACGGCCAGGTATAGCATCCCGTCGCTATACCTGGAGTTTTTTCGTCGCTATAGAGATGGCTTAGACATTTAAATAAATATAGAACATTGTCGCTGTATCCACGAAAAATTAGGGGTCGTCGCTATTGCGACGAAACAAGTGCCACGAAAAAAAAAACACTTAGATGTGGCAATATCCATGCTTATCCGTGGATATTGATCACGTTTTTTCCGTGGCAAAATATATCAGTTGTTTTGATCTTCCTCAGTCTGTAACTCTTGCCTGAATCCAGGATCCATTTTCTTCAACTCTCTTTAGTCAGATCTACTTTCTGACTTGTTTCATTTGGGTTTGAAATTTCCAGATCTATTCAGATTTGAGTCATTTCGGTCTTTTATGCTCTGTTTCCATACTCAATTCAACAGTATTTTCCTTGATCTAGTTTTTCTTGACTTAATCCATCATTCTTTTTTTGTTTTTGGTCATCTACAGGGAACCGCGCCTATGCTGTGTACGAGGAGCGGTGCCACTGCCTAAACAAAGTGGGTAGTGAGTGGTGCCATCACCTGTAACCCATTTGCAAGAAGTGGTACTGTCTTGGAAATGCTCTGTCAACACCTACAAAGCTCGGTGCCAGGTAGGCATCATTCCAAAACATTTTTTCCTCATTTTTCTTTGAAAAAATTTGGATTTTGATTGCTTTTAGTTCTGTTATCAGACTTGTGTTACTAAATCTGATGTGTGTGGCTTGCTTGTTTGATGGTTTAAGATTGATTTGAGTGGAATTCCAAAAGTTTGTTTAATTCTTTTGATTGTTCATCCACTTCTATGCTTGTTGGTTGTTTTCAAGAAGTATTTCTTGTTTTTTGAAAAGTTTAAGGTGTTATTGAAATCTCTTTTCATTGCATAAACTAAAAGAAGGACACTAGATTAGCTTCTAGGTTTCGTTTCTTATTGGCATAGTAAACTTCTTTTTCTTTCCTTCAAAAAAGAAAAGTGTTGACTGAGACTAGGACATCATCATTGAGCATTGGATTTGGGTTCTCTGATTGGCTTTACAAGCTTTCAAAACCTTTATGATCTTTCGTCTCTCATGCATTTAGGACTATCTCGATCAAAATATTAAAAAAAATGGTAGTTTTAAGTTAGATTTGCTTATGTTTTTGAGAAAATTGAGAAGTTAGAGTGCATTGGCATATAGGTGTGCTTCGTGTTGTTCTTTTAGGAAAAGAGATTCTCACCCTTCTCATTTGCTTTCGAAAAGAAGAAATCGGTTTGGAAAAGCTTTCCTTGTGTTTGATTTGATGTTCATGACTGTTGATTTGGAATGATTTTTGGTCTTGAAACAAAAAGAAAACACTCTCTTCCCTCCCGTAAGTAGGCATACTGAACGGTAAACTAAAAATTTGCACAAGCATATTGCATGGTTTTACTTTTCTGTCAAAACATCATGCATTCACCTAACCGTACAAGTTAAAATTAACGGTAGTTGTAGGTTAAAATTTACGCAGTAACTTGAGTGATAGGTTAGATACGTGTTCGAGCATCGTAAAACGTAGGAGCTGTCATTATTTGTCAACATTACATCCTGGGACTCGTGCGGTTCTTCCATGTACCGTCGGTATATCGAACAGACTTTCACGTACCCTTAAGGTATATAGGAAGGTACTTCACATACTTGATTGTATATCGAAAGGCCCCTTATGTACCTTGAGTATATCGGGAGACCCCACTAGGATACCTTATCTATTTGAGAAAATCCCTTTAGCCGTCTTGTTTGGAGCCATACACCAAAACAACATTCGGGGAGATTACTACGCACGTACCCTCGAGGTATATCACGAGTGGCACCTTCTTGACAATCCTAGTGAGAGACCTAACTTTTGAAATCCTCCTATCATTTTAATTCTGCTTGTTTTGACCTATAGTTTTTGTAGGTAATTCTTTTGGTGTCTTTTCTAGATTTTTAGACCCTAGGTTAGATAGGAACTGTACAAACTGGCTGAGTTAAGACAGTCTAGGAGAGTACAGGGCTTGCCACCTGATTTTATTCCTATTTTAGGAGAAAATACAATGGAAGCTATTGACCAAGGAGCTGCTACCACCTCCCAGGTTGGAGATAATGTGGTGGTGGAAAGTAGAGTACCATATTCTTCACACTTGCCTCCCTTGTTCCAACAACCTTCTCGAGGAAATTCATCATTCCATTCTCCCTTGGAAGGTCATGTTGATGATACAACCTGTTTGGACTTTGGTCCCAATACTTCTTTTTGGGAGACATCTATAGGACAGGCCATTGCCTAATTTGGCACCCGTGTAAGTTCTCCTGATGATGAAGAAAAACACAGGCAATACTGTGCTACTATTCTCCATGCACAGGAGGTAGAAAAGCAGATTGATGACCTATTAGGATCTACACCAGTATGTTCCACATATCTTCCTATGGGATATCATTCACTGGCTGATTCTATGAGACCCATTGAACTGATTATAGATCGTCCATTAACAACCCACAACCCAGGTCAAATTACCACCCCTCTCACCTCTCATGTTATGTCTGTTCCAAATCCTCCCAGGTCTTCTGCACCTGGGGCCCAACCTTCAATTCCTATTTCGTTAGTACCTTCTAATGCCGGGGGGCGACCCCCGACATGACCTACATTATCTGATGTTGGAATTGTACCTAGTCAAGGGAAGACCTCTAGCATAGAATCATCTACAGTTTTTGTCCCTCCCACCCATACTAATGTGGTAAATCCCCCATCCCGTTCAGGTCATCCCTTGGGGGCACAAACTATAATCGTTCAGTCTTCTGGAGGTTATGGTTATCAAATACCTGTAGGTAATCACCCATCTAAACCTACAAGAATGCCTTATGCTGGAATTCCATACCCTAGTAACACTTTTACACCATGGGGGCAACCCAACTGGTCTTACATGCTAGCTATGGGAGGGATACCCACACATACTGCAGGAGGTGCGGGAGGACCACCTTATGGAGGTCCTCCCCTTGGGGGACCTAATGTTCTTGGAGGATCTGGAAACTTTCCTCCTTATGGTCCTAGTGGTCCTAGTGGTCCTGGGGGACCTGGTGGCTTTCCTCCTTTTGGCTCTGGAGGGTCTGGTGGCCCTCCACCTAGTGGTTTCGGTGGCTCTGGAGGTCTCGATGGTCCTAGTGGTCTTAGTGGCCCTAATGGTCCTCCTCTTGGAGGCCCTATTGTTCCTTGTGGTCCTAATTATAGAAATCAACCCCCCGTGGGTGGATCTTTCAGTGGTTCTTCCTCACAGCAACTTATTTATCAGTCTACCTATGGTCCTATTAGTAATTATATGGCATATCAATACTACCAGTATGTACATCCCAAACTATATTTACCTTTCCTAGAAACTTTGGACTTGCCTAATTTGTCCAAGTTGATTAATGACCTCATTCGACACAATCCCTTGTGGCCTCCCATTCTGGTAAAGTTACCATCAGATATTCCGAAATTCAATGGGAAGCAGGGAGATGATCTGAAGAACCATGTTTGAATTTTCATTTATGGTGTTCTTCAAACTCCCTCATGGATGATTCGATCTGGTTACAACTCTTTCATCTAAATTTGACCGGTACGACCGCGAAGTGGTACATTGAACTTCCACAACATTCATTTGTGGATTTTGGCTCGTTGGCAACCATGTTTCTTACACACTTTCAGCTCCCTATTCGTTATGAAATGGGCACTGATATTTTAACTTCTCTGCAACAGAACACCTCCACCCACATTTCTGATCATATTCATGAGTAAAGAAGGCAGAGAAGGCTTATTAAGGCCCCTATTCCCGATCAGTTGTTAGCTGATTGGTTCACTAAGTCCTTGTTTCCTCCTATTGCCTAAGATGTGGATATGGGCAGTGTCATTACCGAAGTGCGGGCTATTACTTGGGCTCATCACCTAGACTTGGTATATTCCCAGTCTGGAACTATTTATGACCTGATTCCTCAAGCTCCTCGCCCCAGCACTGACCCTGCCAAGCCACCAACAGAAGTACCTGTTGATGCGATTGTTGGTTCAATCCAGTCCTCGTCCACAACGAAACCTACCAAGCAAACCCAAACTACTACTCCTTTGACTCCTAAGGTTTCCACCGAGGTCAATTCTATTCAAAGTACTCAAACCTCGGGAAATAAAAAGAAAGGTAAAAATAGAAATAAAAAACCTGGAAAACCAACAGGAGACTCCATGACCAACCAATAATGACAACCACACGGGGAAAATGAAGGCTAAATATCCCTGTCTGCTATGCGGTGGTGACCATTTTTCAAATGAGTGTCCCTTCCAGGATGAAATCTCCCAATTTCTGAAGTCCAATCCCACACATGTAGTACTTACGGATCCCTTTCCCTCTCAGCAACAACTGGTAGACCACATGTATAACCAGGGTAACTCTAGTTCATCAGAGGAAATTTGTATGATGTCCTCATATACCATCCATTTGAAAACTTGAAGTCAAAATTATGATAAACCCACAGATAAGAAGGAAGATCAATCTTCTTCAAGGAAAGTTCCCTGTACTAGTTCTCTAGAATCCTTGTCTACTATCCCTTTTCTATCGAGAAGCCTACTCTTGACATGATTTTGTGCCCACCTAATAGTACTCTTCAGAGGGTTGTCTTTAATCCCAATGCCCAAGCTGCTCAATTCTATAATGTGGTTGAAGATCTGACTCAGGCACCTTGTGCGATGTCTACCCTAGAAGTACTCCAAAGTTTCCCCACACAACGCAAGAACTTGTTGACAGTGTGAGGAGCCTTAGACCTAGATAACACTAACTTGATTCATTTCAATGTTGAGAACTATAAACCTAGATTACCGTATAAACTTTCTTTTTAGATCATTATGAAAGTAGTGGGAAAGAAAGTCTTTCAAACGGTACTAGATGAAGGAGCTTTGACCTTGGTGTTATCTATGACTTGTTGGAAAGCTCTTGGCTCTCCCAAGCTTGTTACATCACCTACGACCCTTAAATATTTTGATGGATGGGGTTTCCAACCCCATGGTCTCATATTAGCCCTCGCTGTCGAGCTGGGGGGAAAAACCATTTCCATCCAAGTAGAAGTAGTAGATGCCCCTTTAGATTACAACCTCCTTCTAGGAAGGAATTGGTTCTATGCCATGACTGCTGTTGCCTCAATAGTATTTTGAAGGGTCCAATTCCCGCATCTAGGGAGAATTGTTGCTATTGATCAGCTTGATTTCTGTATGCCGGATATTACTACCTCCATCGCTAATAACATCCCCATGTTAGGTCAGTCCCCTCCTCCTTACCAGTCAATTGGGGTAGGCATGTTAGAGGATTCATCCCTCATGGGGATTTTTCCATCTACTCCTCCTAGCATGGATACCGTGATAGTACATATGATCACCTCATTTGATTATGAGCCTAAGGGAAAAAATGTTGTTGAGTCCACCTCATTGAGTCCTCATGAAGCTATGTATGACACCACTCAAACCTTTTCTGACGATCACACTAATAACCTTCATCTAGTGGCTTCGGATCCTTACCATTTACCGTATTGGTTAGAACCTTCTCTTCCAGTCTAGACTATCTCTCCAAGACTTTTCCTTCCGATCAGTCCATTATAGAGATCATGAACATGGATGAGCCCATTTGGGAGGATCACCATCATAGATCCATGTTCCTCCCCAACACCAGTTCAGGGAGCCGTGATTTTGCATCCTTGTTTCCTACTGATATTGTCAAAGTCCTATATTGTTGCAAGATACAGATTCTAAAGGAAACCTTTGCAACATTACTCAAATGAACCCAATTGACATATCAGCCAAGCCTAATGTTATTGAGCACATTCATGTTGGTCAGAATTACTCCGCAGATGAATCTAAAGCATATAAGGCATTTTTTAAGAAATTCCATGATATTTTTTCCTAGTCCTATGAGGAGATGCTAGGGATTGACCCTTCCATTGTGGTCCATGAGATTAAAAATTATACCATGGCTAAACCGGTTAGGCAGAAACTTAGGCAAGTCCATCCTTGGAAGGCCGCAGCTATTAAAGCTGAGATTGAGAAACTTCTGAAAGCGGGTTTTATTTATCCTATACCTTTGACGGAATGGGTATCGAACGTTGTCCCTGTCAATAAAAAGCAGGGCACCATTAGAGTCTACATTGACTTTAGGGATTTAAATAAAGCTTGTCCCAAGGACAACTTTCCTACCCCGCATATCGATCAGATTATTGATGACTGTGCTGGAAGTGTCATTTTTTCATTCATGGATGGCTTCTCTGGCTACAATCAGATTGAGATATTGCCCTCCGATCAGCATAAAATGGCATTCATTTTCCCATGGGGAACCTTTGCGTATAAGAAGTTACCTTTCATCTTGAAAAATGTTGGAGCCACGTTCCAACATGCGATGTCCTATGCATTTCACGACGTTAAACATATTGTCAAACCATATCTTGACGACCTCCCTGTTCATTCATAGCGATGAGAGGACCACCTTGGTCATCTTAGAGACATATTCCTGAGATGCCATCATTATAATATACAGCTCAATCCGCATAAATATGTTTTTTGCATTAAGACGGGACCTCTGCTCGGCTTTGTGGTATCCAAAGATGGCATCCAGATAGATCCTTTGAAGATTGCCGCTATTATTAATCTACCAGCCCCAACCAACCTCCTTAAACTCCAAAGTTTGCAGGGGAAGGCAAACTTTCTCCGTCGTTTCATGTGTAATTTCATAGAGAAAATGCACGGTTATATGTGTCTCCTCAAGAAGAACACTCCATTCTTCTGGGATGACCAAGCCCAATGCGCCTTTGATAATATTAAGCACGCTCTAACTCATTCACCCATGATACACCCCCTGAATTATTCAAAGGAATTTCTCTTGTATATTGCTGCCTCTGCTACTACCATCGTGATGGTTTTAGTGCAGGACAATCTCCATGGTCAGGAGCATGTGATTTATTACACCAGTAAGAATCTTATCGATTCCAAAAATTGTTATTCACATGTGGAGAAGTTACCATTGGTCACAGTCATTGTTGTGAAAAAATTTTGTCAGTACATTCTGCTCTGCACTACCACCATATTGGTAGACCAGAACTCGATGTACTACATCCTGACTTGTCAGGTACTCGGGGGCAAGTACTCCCATTGGATCATTATCCTTCAGGAGTTCGATCTAGAGTTTTCCAAGGCCGCATCAAAGAAATCCTTGGTCTTTGCAAAGATTATGTGTGATCTTCCCTATGCTACAACAGAATCTGAGCCCAGTGATTCATTTCCGAATGAATTCCTATTCCTGATTAGCACTACTGATCCTTGGTATGGAGATTTGTTGATTTATCTCCAGACCCAGCGTTTTCAGCTGCATTTATCTCGCGATGATCGCTGCTGTATCCATCACCACGCAAAGTACTATCTCATCTTGAATGATACCTTGTACAGACATGGGATTGACTCCATTCTTCGGCGATGCCTCACCCATGAGGAGGATGAAAACATGTTGAATGATTGCCACTCTGGAGCATGTGGCGGTCATGTTAGTTTTTCAACATTTAAGCTAGCATTATGATCTTAGGATCTTTTAACTGATAGAATAACAAGCACAGCAATAAAACATAAGCACATCACAAGAGACAAGAGATGCAAAGAGTTTTCCTCGGGGAAACCATAAAGGAGAAAACCCCACAACTTCCTCAGAGATAGAATCAGCACCAAAATAGTAAAACCAGAAAACAGTAAGATGATCTCCTGATAGCAGCAGTCTCTCTCTCTCTCTCACTGAGATATCTTCTCCTTTCTCACTCATGTGCTCCAATGAGTGAGTGTGAGTGTTGCAAGTGAGATAAATAGAGAGGATCACTCTCTATTTATATTCTTTCATTCACTTGAAGTGCACTCCAACATGTCGCCCTCACTTAACAATTACTTACTAGAGCCAACATCTCTAGGAGTGTCTAATAACCCTAGTGCCCCACCACTTGTGGGGACTTTGCCTCCTCCAACCAATAGGAGGGTAACACAATGGTGGGGACTACTTCCCCGACTTACAATGACTCACCTACGGTCGAATTCACTAGGATAGTCTAATAACCCAAGGGCCCCATAACTGTGGGGACTTTAACCCTTGACCAATAGGAGGGTTACCCACAATGACTTGACATGAATTTATCATTATAGAAACTTCCTGGAATAAACATCGGGGTATGACATGACTCAAATACATTACAATACATCCTGGAATAAACATCGGGTTACAATACATAAGAAATACGGATGAATACATTCTGAAGTTACAATTACATCAACACTCCCTCTTAATTAGGAAGGTATTCTCTCGACATAATTTATCAGCACAAGTGTTCTTCTCTGTATCATCTGGGTCATCGTCAGGTCTTCATCATCTTTAGGTCATCTTCATCTTCAAGTAATCTTCATCTCTAAGTCATCTTCATTTGGATATGGATCATCACTTGATCTGGATCATCATCACTGAATCTAGAACATCACTCGATCTAGATCATCATTCACTGGATCTAGATCATTACTCAATATGGATCATCAATGGGCATCCTCATTGGATCTGGATCATCACTGCTAGACCATCTTCACTGGATCTGGATCATCACTCGATCTAGATCATCACTGGATCTGGATCATCATTCGATCTGGATCATCACTACTAGATAATCTTCACTAGATCTGGATCATCACTCGATCTAGATCATCACTAGCCATCATCAATGGATCTAGATCATCACTCGATCTGGATCATCCCTGGTGCTATCTCATGATTCTTCTTGTCACAGGAAGTTCTACAGAGCTAGCCCTTTTTCATGCTGGTTGTAGGCATAGCCTCCATGTAGGTCTTCTTCAACACTTATATCTGACTTACTCGTTAGAAAGGCACGTCCAGCACTTACATCTGACCTACTCATCAGAAAGGCCCAGCACTCACATTCACCATCATGATAGGACACAACTACTATCATATGTGAAAAGTCTTCAGCACTTACATCTGACCTACTCATCAGAAGGGCATAGTACTCACATCCATCCAGGCTGGAACACATCCTGCTCACAATGATGGGAGAGTTCTGCACTTCCATCTAGGACGGAACCACATCTTACTCACAATGATGAAATAACTCTGTTCTTTCACCCAAGATAGAATCACATCCTGCTCACAATGATGGAAGATTTCCTCACTTTCATCCAGGCCGAAACCACATCATGCTCACAATGATGGAATAACTTTGTTCTTCCACCCAGGCCAGAACCACATCCTTCTCACAATGATGAAAGACTCTCATCCAGGTGGGAACACATCCTGCTCACAATTATGAAATGGCTCTACACTTACATCCATCCAGGTGGGAACACATCCTACTCACAATGATGGAAGGGATTGCACTCACATCTGATCTTGTAGGAACCAATCCTACAGTCATATCAGAATGGCCCCCAGTCCTCCTTGACTGAGCTACCTAGTAACTAACTAGGTTCCTCCATTCTCCTAGAGAATGGAAATTGCCCTTACATCTGACCTGCTTGTCGAAATGGCTAACACTCACATCTGACATGGAAGGAACTTAATCCTTTAGCCATGATAGAATGGTTCAGCCCTTACATCTAATCAAGTGGGAACACATCCCTCTATCACATCAGAATGGCTACTCAGTCCTAGACTGAGTGTTCCTGATACCTCACCAGGTAGCTCCATTCAAAGAATGGCAATTTCCCTTACATCTGTCCTACTCGACAGAATGGCCAGCACTCATATCTGACATGGAAGGAAGTAATCCTCTCACCATGATAGAATGGCTCAGCCCTTATATCTGACCTACTCGTCAGAATGGCTATGGATCTTAACACTCATATCTGACATGGAAGGAACGGAATCCTCTCACCATGATAGAATGGCTCAGCCCTTACATTTGACCATGGAAGGAACCAATCCTCTCACCATGTCAGAATGGCTATGGGACTCATCACTTTCCCTTGGAGGAAATATTGATCTGGAGAACACCAAGCTTCTCCTTGAAGTACTCGAACTTCACTATGGCCAATGGCTTCATCAACACATCAGCTATCTATTCCTCCATTGCAACATACTGGAGCTTCATTGCTCCCCTCTGCACCATATCTCTGATATAGTGGTAGTTGATCTTGATATGCTTCGACTTATCATGGAACACTGGATTCTCTAACCACTTTACGCAACTTTGGTTGTCACAATGTATACAAGTAGCATCCAACTGGACATCAAATAAATCAGACAGTAGCTTCCCGAGCCATACTACCTCACAACTAGTTGAACAAGCTGTGACATACTTTGCTTCAGTTGTACTTAGTGCCACATAGGATTTCTTCCTACTAAACCAGGAGATCACACCTGATTTCATACTGAAGCAACACCCTGAAGTGATCTTCCTATTGATGGCACTGCCTGCCCAATCTTAATCAACATAACCCTCTAGGTTAATCTTCTAATTTGCATTGTACTTGAGCCCATAATCAACTATACCCTTCAGGTACCTCAAAATATGCTTTGCAGCAATCATGTGAACATTTCTCGGATCTATCAAGAACTAGCTCAAGGTGTTCACGGCAAAGAAAATATTTGGTCTCGTGTTCATCAGGTACATCAATGACCTGATCATTTGACGATAAATCGTAGAATCAACCGATTCTGATGAAGCATCACTCAATAGCTTCAGGTTTGATGCCATAGGTGTGGCTATAGCTTTGCAGTCCATCATCCCAAACCTCTTCAGGATCTCTACTGCATACTTCCCTTGTCTAAGGAAGATTCCATCTGTACTCTGCCACACCTCCATACCTAGAAAGTAATGCATCATTCCCAAGTCCTTCATCTCAAACTCAGCAGCAAGCTTTCTCTTTGTATCAATAATCAACCCATCCATACCTATCACAAATAGATCATCTACATATAGTAGAAGCATCACTAGGATTCCATCTTCAACCTTGTAGTAAAGGTTGGAATCTGCTTTACTCTTAGTAAATGCTAGAGTCATCAGTAATCTATCCATCTTATCATACCATGTCGAACCTTAGATATTCTACAGTCACTCCCTCTGAAGCGGAGCATCATACTCCTCTGTCTTCCATACTCTATGCACTGAAACATTCTGTACCGGAGTGACAAGTAGCTTCCTATGCTACTAATATTCTATGTGACCATCTAGTGTATAGACTTGCATCTTCAACCTTGTAGCAAAGGTTAAGATCTTCATCAAGCTCATCATATATGTGTTTAAACTCTTAATGGCTACAAATGTCTCTTCGTAGTCGAGGCCTTCTTTTGAGAAGCCTCGTGCTACGAATCTTGCTTTGTATCCCATGATGTTTCCATCTACTGCATGATGGAGCTACGAACTTCCCTTCACGTAATGATACTGCATCCTAGACATCATTCTTCTTGAACTGGTCTTCCATTTATTCTTGGTTACTTCTTCATGGCTGGAAGGTTCTGTATCAATGATGTTGTTGTATATTATTCTTCATTTTGAAATGTCATCACTTGTTCTTCGGAACAAGTCTCATTCTTCTTTGCTTGCAAGCGATTATGTATGCGATCTTTCCTACAAGTCAAATGTGTTTGTATGGTTAGAAACATTTCATAAGGAATATTCATACTGGCAAATTCTTATACATAAATATATGATCATGCAACTACTTTAGCCAATACAACATTCATCCATATCTCACGAAACTTTCTAGATGCCTTCCATCTCTACCAGGACAACATTGAGATTGTGCACTAATCCAATATGTCAGCAAAGAGGTTTCATTCTAGATAAGTAGCAATGGAGAGTTGTATAGCACCATGAGCTACTTACCCATCACATGAATATTAGTAGTATACTGTCGTTAATGCAAACATCCTATCTTGCATAATACATCAACTGAATATAAACAAATGCATAACAAAACAATATCATGAAAATTGAATACTTATCTTTATTTGTTTCGTGGGTAGACTTCTTCTTGAGCCTTCAACTTCATCGTCTTCTTCATTCATAATAGCATCGTTTCTTATCCAAATGCTAGGATGGATAAGAGGTTCTTCAAGATTTGATTCCTTCATATTCCTCATCGCTTGAGGGATCTTCTTTGGATGGTAAGAGCTTGATCTCCAGTTGCTCCCACCTTCTCTTCTCGAGCTTCTTCTTCTTGTGAGTTCTCTTCCCAGAGTCTACTGAAAGTAATCACTTCCTTCTGGAACACATTCCTTGAATGAATGAATCCCATGATCCTGGGAGGCCATTCAAGGTGGCTATCACCACTTCTACATTCTCCAGTTCTTCTTTTACCGCTTCAAGTAGTTCTTTGATTCGAGAGACCTTAGTAAAGTATGACTGTACGGTCTCTGCATTCTGGATCTTCACATTCTTCAATTGGTTTCTTAAGGTCATCTTTTGATGTATGTTCTTCCCTTCAAATAGCTTGGTCAAGGAATCAAACATCTTTGGTGTCTTTTAGGGAAGACACTTGTAGTACAAGTTGATTCGTGACTGAATCAACAATGATCTTCTTGACCTCAACCAAGTTCTTCTTGTGTGAGACTTCTAGCCTCATCTCCCTCTGGAACTGGAACCTCTCTACTCATGTAGATGTCCAATTCATTTTTTTCAGAGAGATCATATACTTCCATGCTTGGAATTTGTCAACTTCACCAAGCTTATCATCAAGCTAATGTGATAGATCACTTTGAAATGAGAACCTCAAATGAAAATAACAAAGGATTAGATCTTACCGATTTGAGGTGTTCGTCCTGGTTCTAGAGCTAGCTAATATAGGGTTTGTCACAGAAACCTTAATTTTCAAAACTTGGAATATTTTAGATCTGATTGGATAGACAGATATATCTCTTCAAATGGAGCTGTCCAATGTACTCCTTTTCTAAAAACAGTGTAGGGAACCTCTCAGAATATGAAGCCCTAATTTTCCAATTTCTTCTGCATAAATGCCTGTTACTGTTTCTATGATATCTCCACAATTACTACTCCTATGTGTCTGAAATTTCTCAATAAGGTAACCTCGCATGTGAATGATCTAACACCACAGGTTTCATCAGCATTAGTTTCACCAATTGGGATTTATGATAATGTTCCCAAGGTGACCTGTTACAGGACTGTTCAGGACATCGAAGTTGTACGACATACGTGTCAGTGGTTCATCTTCTGAGTCTGATATTCAGACCACTGAAATTAAAGTCCATGAAATACTTAGAAAATATTCATAAATTCTATTTGGACCTTTTTATCCCAAGATATTGCAATTCTCCCCAGGTATCTTGTTTAGGGATGAATTCTGGAAGAGGCTGGAACCCTAAATTGGAGGGATCATATCTCCCAAAATATAGCGAATCTAAGTCTGAGTTTTGGATACAGTGTACATCAAGATGTTTTATTCTATCCCTCCAATTTTAAGCTCCTGAGCCTTTTCCAATCTCGTAATATAGAGAATGTACCAAAACGTAGCAGTTTTAGTATTTAGGGTTTTTCTAGCTCGGGGTCAAACTAGGGTTTGACTTTCCCGGAGTTTCACCCAACCAAATTTCTTGATCCAGGTCTCTAAAATTCGGTTTTGATGAGGAGAAGAATATTATGCTGGGATCACTCAAAAATTCCTCTTTGGTAGAAAGCCCTAATTTCCACATCGAAAACTGAAAATGCTCGGAATCGAATTCCGCTTCGATAGAAAGATGCGCCCTTCAATGGAGAGTCAGCCTAGCATACTTTTGCTGATGGATTGTGGAGAGAGACCCAAAAAGTAAGAAGCCCTAGATTTTGTAGCTGCACAATGTCTTTTTCTCAGGTTAGCTCCGATACCATGTTAGTTTTTCAACATTTAAGCTAGCATTATGATCTTAGGATCTTTTAACTGAGAGAATAACAAGTACAACAATAAAACATAAGCACATCACAAGAGACAAGAGACACAAAGAGTTTTCCTTGGGGAAACCATAAAGGAGAAAACCCCACAACTTCCTCAGAGATAGAATCAGCACCAAAACAGTAAAACCGAAAAACAGTAAGATGATCTCCTGACAGCAGCAATCTCTCTCTCTCACACCGAGAGAGCTTCTCCTCTCTCACTCATGCGCCCCAATGAGTGAGTGTGAGTGTTGCAAGTGAGATAAATAGAGAGGCTCACTCTTTATTTATATTCTTTTGTTCACTTGAAGTGCACTCCAACATGTCAGCCTCACTAAAAATTACTTATTAGAGCCAACATCGAGTGTCTAATAACCCTAGTGCCCCACCACTTGTGGGGACTTTGCCTCCTCCAACCAATAGGAGGGGAACACAATGTTGGTGACTATGGCCCTGACTTACAATGACTCACCTAGGGTTGACTTCACTAGGATAGTCTAATAAGCCAAGGGCCTCATAACTGTGAGGACTGTTGGTTGTGGAGCCTAATCTTCCAGATCCAGATATATTATTCAGTTGTGATTGTAACCTAGGAGTACTGTACACTCGTTCCCCTTTCCTTGGGGTTCGGGGATGTATGTTGGCCAATAGTATTATGGACCCATGGTATTGGGTTAAACCTAGAATTTTTCCCATGGTATTTCCCCTATAAAAGAGAGCATTGTAAATCGACTGGATATGGTATTGTATTGTACTGGAAGAGAGACTATGAGAGCGTGAAGAGGAAGTGCAGCGGTTTTCCTGCAGGGTGTATCCCTTCATCTTTCTAGACTGTAATAAAAGGACTGGAAATTTTTTTTGTGGACGTAGCCCATCGTTTGGGTGAACCAAGTTATATCTGTGTCTCTCTATAATGTTTTAATGTGTTTTGCATCTTGTTTATTGATTTAACTGTATATCTATTATTGCTCTGCGGTCCTGTTTTCTAACAATTGGTATTAGAGCCAAAAGGTCTATTTGGTTTGTAAACTCACAGAAAAGAAGGGTTCCTGGTTCGAGTGGGAGCAATGGCGGAAGAAGAAAAGTTTAGGGTCGATAAATTTAATGGCCAAAACTATCAGTTATGGAAGATGCAAATGGAGGACTATCTGTACCAGAAAGATCTGTACCTGTCGTTGGGTGGAAAAGAAAAATAGCCAGTGGCTATGAAGGATGAAGAATGGGAGTTTCTTGATAGAAAGGCACTAGGAACAATACGGCTATGCCTGGCTTCGTCGATGGCCTTCAATATTTCAAAAGAAAAAACAATAGAGGGTGTGATGAGCGCATTGAGTAAGCTCTATGAAAAACCCTCAGCTTCTAATAAGGTATTTTTAATGAAGTGTTTATTTAATATGAAGATGTCGGAAGGTGGATCTGTTGCTGACCATTTAAATGAGTTTAATACACTTACCAGTCAGTTAAGTTCTGTAAAAGTGAACTTTGATAATGAGGTTAGGGCTCTTCTAATCTTCTACTCATTGCCATAAAGCTCGAATAGCTTGGTCATGGCTGTAAGTAACTCTGTCCCTAGTTCAAACACTCTTAATTTTGATGATGTTGTTAGTGTTATTCTTAGCAAGGAAATGCGAAGGAAAAGCACAGGTGAGACATCAGGTAATGCGTTGACCATGGAGAGCAGAGGGAGACAAAACGAGAGAGGAAGGATCCCAGGAAATCACGGCAAGTCTAAAAAGGGAAGCTCCAAGTCCAGATTCGGAAAAATAGAGTGCTGGAACTGTGGTAAGAAAGGACATCTAAAGAAAGACTGCAGAGCACCAAAGAAGAAAGGTGAGAGGCAGCAAGAGACTACCCAGTAAGCTAATGTAGCAGGTGATGTGTTACAAGATGCTTTGATTCTTGCATTAGATAATACTAGTGATTACTGAGTAGTAGATTCAGGGGCTCCATGTCATGCTACAGCCCATAGGAAATTATTTTATGATTATGTTCAAGGTGATTTTGGGCATGTGTTATTGGGGGATGATGAACCATGTAAAATTGTTGGAAAGGGTAAGTTACGGATTAATCTAAATAATGGAAATGACTGGTTGCTAAAGGATGTAAGGCACATTCCTGCTATGAAAAGAAATTTGATCTCAACAGGGTAGTTGGGAGATGGCGGCTGTTTGTCTACGTTTGGAAAAATGTGGTGGAAGGTCACTAAAGGATCAATGGTAATTGCAAAAGGAGATAGGATAGGTACGTTATATTTATGTCCTCATAATACTGATTATTCTATTTCTGTAGCTTCCACAGAAATAGGTGCAGTGTTGTGGCATCATAGGCTTGGCCACATGAGTGAGAAGGGGATGTAGATTCTCCACTCAAGGAAACTGCTTCCAGATCTGAAGCATGTAAGTTTGGAATTTTGTGAGAACCGTGTTTATGGAAAACAGAAGAGAGTTAGATTTCTCAGGGTTGGGAAACAAAAGAAGAGTGAAAAGTTAGAGCTTGTCCATACAGATGTATAGGGACCAGCTCAAGTACAATCTCTTGGTGGCTCTCGTTATTATGTTACTTTTATTGATGATGCAACTAGAAAAACTTGGGCTTATTGCATTAGACAGAAATATGATGTGTTTGATACTTTTAAGAAGTGGAAAGCTTTGGCTGAGAATGAGACAGGAAAAAGGTTGAAATGTCTCAGATCTGATAATGGAGGTGAGTACTGCAGCAAGGAGTTTGACAGTTACTGTTCACACAATGGGATTCGCAGAGAGAAGACAGTCCCCGGAACACCCCAAGAAAATGGTGTGTCAGAAAGGATGAACAGAACGATCATGGAGCATGCAAGGTGTATGAGATTGCATGCAGGGTTGCCCTTACAGTTTTGGGCTGATGCTATAAGCACTGTTGTTTATTTAATAAACAGAGGGCCTTCAAGGGCTTTGGATGGTGGCATTCCATAGGATGCATGGACAGGTAAACAAGTAAAATACTCATTTCTAATAACTTTTGGTTGTGAATCATTTGTCCATATTGATAAAGATGATAGAACAAAGCTTGAGGCTAAATCCAGGAAATGTACCTTTATTGGATACGGGGTTGATGATTTTGGTTATCACTTATGGGATCTTAAAAATTGCAAAATCATTAGGAGTAGAGATGTAGTATTCAATGAAAATGCCATGTACAAAGATCAGTTGCAGGGAAAGAAAGAAGAAAAGGAAAACACAGAGTACACAGTGCTTGAAGAAATCAAAGAAAATGAAGTTCCAAAAGCACCAGAAAATCAAGAGCAGCAGCAGGTACCTGAAACTCTTGCAACTGTAAGAAAGTCTACCAGGTTAAGTAGACCCCCTGAATGATTCTCTCCTTCACTGTATTATTTATTGATGACTAATTCTGGTGAGCCAAAATGTTTTGAAGAAGCAATGCAGGTAGAAACTAGAAAGAAGTGGGAGCAAGGCATGGATAAGGAGATGGACTCATTGGTAAGAAACCAGACTTGGGATCTGGTTAAGTTTCCTGTAGAAAAAAGGGTATTGCAGAATAAATGGGTTTACAGGTTGAAGGAAGAAGATGGAGGAAAGAAGCGGTACAAGGCTAGACTTGTTGTAAAGGGGTTTGCATAAAAGAAAGGTATAGACTTTGATGAAATATTTTCTCCTGTTGTTAAAATGACTTCAATTAGAACTATTTTAAGTCTAGTGGCAGTAGAAGATTTGAATCTTGAACAATTAGATCTAAAAACGGCCTTTCTCCATGGGGATTTGGAGGAAGATATTTATATGCAGCAGCCACAAGGGTATGAGGTCAAAGGGAAGGAGAATTTGGTTTGCATGTTGAAGAAGAGCTTGTATGGCTTGAAGCAAGCTCCAAGGCAGTGGTATTTAAAATTTGGTAAGTTTATGACAGAACAAGGTTGTGATAGATGTCATTCTGACCACTGTGTTTATTTCAAGAGGCTAGATAACATAATATATATTATCTTGTTATTGTATGTGGATGACATGCTTGTTGCAGGGTCTAACATGCAGGATATAAATGTGCTCAAAAGAAAACTAGCTAAATCATTTGCGATGAAGGATTTGGGTGCTACAAAGAAAATCCTTGGTATGAGAATAAAAAGAGACAGGAAAAATCACAAATTGACATTGTCTCAAGGTGAGTACATAGAAAAGGTGTTGCAGAGGTTTAGAATGCAGAATGCAAAACCAGTTAGCACACCTTTGGCAATCCATTTCAAGATAAGAAAGCATATGTGTCCAAAGACACAGGAAGAGATAGATTACATGTCCAAGATTCCCTAGTTATCAGTAGTTGGGAGCTTGATGTATGCCATGGTGTGCACAAGACCAGATATTGCACATGCAGTGGGAGTTGTGAGCAGGTATATGAATAATCCAGGTAAAGAGCATTGGAAAGCAGTACAGTGGATTCTCAGGTATTTGAGAGGTACCACTTCTCATGCATTATGTTTTGGAGGTTCAGACACTGTTCTATAGGGATATGTTGATGCAGATATGGCTGGTGATAAAGACAGCAGGAGGAGAACCACAGGGTATGTGTTCACTGTAGGTGGAACAACAGTAAGTTGGATTTCAAAACTACAACAGGTTGTTTCACTTTCAACAACGGAAGTAGAGTATGTTGTTGCTATAGAGGCTAGTAAGGAGATAATTTGGTTGCAGAGGTTCATGGAAGAATTGGGTAAGAAATAGGAGAATAGTAGGCTATACAGTGATAGCTAGAGTGCCATTCATATTGCAAAGAACTCAGCTTTTCATTCGAGGACTAAAAATATAGAAATCAAGTACCACTTCATAAGCTCTGTTCTAGATGAAGAACTGTTAAAACTGGAAAAGATTCACACTAGCCAGAATCCTACAGACATGTTGACAAAGGGAGTAAGCAGAGAGAAACTGAGTTCCTGCTCAGTTTCTATTGGCCTTAAAGCATGAAGGTGAAAAGAAGAAATTTTCCAAGTCCAAGGTCCAGCAAGTGTAGTAGTGGTGGAGTTGTTGTGATTAGTCTCCAAGTGGGAGGTTGTTGGTTGTGGAGCCTAATATTCCAAATCCAGAGATATTATTCAGTTGTGATTGTAACCCAGGAGATATTATTCAGTTGTGATTGGCCAACAGTATTGCGAACCCATGGTATGGGTTAACCCTAGAATTTTTCCCATGGTATTTCCCCTATAAAAGAGAGCATTGTAAATCGACTGGATATGGTATTGTATTGTACTGGAAGAGAGACTATGAGAGTGTGAAGAGGAAGTGCAGTGGTTTTGCTACAAGGTGTATCCCTTCATCTTTTTGGACTGTAATAAAAGGAATGGAAAATTTCTTTGTGGACGTAGCCCATCGTTTGGGTGAACCACGTTATATATGTGTCTCTCTGTAATGTTTTAATGTGTTTTGCATATTATTTATTGATTTAACTGTATATTTGTTATTTCTCTGCAGTCCTATTTTCTAACAGGGACTTTAACCCTTGACCAATAGGAGGGTTACCCACAATGACTTGACATGACTTTCTCATTATAGAAACTTCCCGGAATAAACATCGGGGTATGACATGACTCAAATACATTACAATACATCCTAGAATAAACATTGGGTTACAATACATAAGAAATACGGATGAATACATTTTGAAGTTACAATTACATCAACAGGTCATTTATCTAGGATGGCTACAGCCCAGAAAATCCTTCGCGCTGGTTATTTTTGGCCTTCTGTCTTCAAAGACTGTCATGAGGATTTTAAGAAATGCCCACCTTGTCAACATTTTTATCCTAAAAAGAGCACCCATCCTGCTTCGCTTCACCTCGTCATTGCCATTGGCCCATTTGCCAAATGGGGGATTGTCTTCATGCATTGTAAGCCTACCTCAGTCGAGGGGCATGGTTACATCATCGTAGCCATGGATTATTTCAAAAAATGGGTTGAGGCCATGCCTACATATGCAGAAGATGGTAAGACTGGCGCTCTCTTCTTGTTCAATCATATCATAGCTAGATTTGGAGTTCCGCAGTCCATCGCCACTGATCACAGATCTCATTTTCGTAATCAAATGATGGAGGAACTAAGTGGCAAGCTAGGTTTTCACCATGAAAACTCTACGCCGTATTATCCGCAAGCTAATGGTCAGGTAGAGGCCATTAACAAAGTTTTTAAAACTATGCTTTGTCGAATGGTTGGAGATCATAAATCCAATTGGCACCTCGTTCTTTTTTCTGCTCTTTGGGCTTATCAAACTTATGTGAAAACAACTACTAGTTTCATGCCATTCTAGCTTGTCTTGCTGATCCAATGTCAGATTCCATCTTTACAACTTGCTGTCGAACTTCTCTCAGACACTTCTGCAGAGGAAGAGAGATTTTTGTATTTGAATAACCTTGATGAGACTTGTAGAGATGATGCCTTGGCTAATGAGGTACATAAGAAACGTGTCAAGGTGCAGTACGATAAATTTGTTCAGCCTCGTGACTTCAACGGGGGAGACCTTGGTATTGACTTATGACCAGAGATATGACAAACTAGGGAAGGGTAAGTTCGAGTCCATGTGGTATGGACCTTTCGTTATTTCTAAGGTGTTAGAGAAAGGAGCTTATGAGCTCGTTGATTATGATGGAATCCTTTTCGGGAAACCTCCCAATGAGTTGTACCTGAAAAGGTAGTATGCCTAGATATTCTTGGATAGTATCTTGTATATATGTATATTGATTGACTTTCAGTGTGCTTTTAGTATTTTCAAGATGGTTTTGAGTTTTAGCATCTGCATCTGTTTATACCATGTTTTGGTCATGCAGATGGATTTCTATGGCTTCGCTGATGGTGCTTGCTGCCACACTTTGAATCTCGCCTTGGTTGCTGGGGTTCTCTATTCCCCAGCTGAAGATTTGGTCAGTTCAGGAGCGGTTTGCATAGGTCCCGCTACTAATAACATCACTGAGTATGAAGAAGTCATTGGTCTTTTGACTGAAGCTGTCTCCCAGGATGTCCATGATCTAGTAGTCTTGATGGACTCATAGCTCGTGGTTTGTCATTTAAACCATGTCTACACCATTAGGAACCTGATACTCCTCCGCCTCTTCTAGAGGGTACGTTTGTTAGAAAGATAATTTGGAACCATTACCTATAGGCATATCCCTAGGGAACATAATGTAGTTGCTGACTCATTGGCTAATTACATTCTAGATTGGCATATTTCCCATTCATGATGTCAAATCAAACATGGTACATTGTAAATAAACATTTAAAGACACATAGAACTCATAGAAAATGCATTTGTCCATTTGAAACATATAAAACACCGTGTAAAAGTCTGGATATATATATATATATATATATATATATACGAATTTTTTTTACAAAAAACAGGTCCCGAGACCTCATTCGAAGCACGTAGGTTTTCAGGCAAAATCATCATACAAAATCTTGAAGCTATCAGCTTTCAGTATACATGTCTCATACACTAATGGTGCTCGTGATAGCACATCACTGCTCAAGACACCCTACATAGCAGCCTACTAAATCTTCCCAGTACTCCCACTGTAGGTCTCTAATATATAGTCAGAAGGTCATCTATGTCAGCATCTGGGATGTCTAGAGTCAACCTCTCCAGGTTCCCCTCCAGCTCCCCGATGATATCATCACCCTGTGGTATGAAGGGAGCTCCGACTTGCCTATCCAATGGAGATGCTCCTCCAGGCCTCACTGCTCCAACATCTGCATGCGAAAAAATAGGTCTCGTCACTTATGATAAAAAATATAAAACTTTAAAAACATAAAAACATTGTCCATTTTAGGGTTTCTTGCTTCTTACCGATGTCACCCCACTGCCCTCTAGGTGGGAGTGGTAGGTTGGGATCTCCTGTAAAGTCCATGCCTGCATAGGCATAGTCCTCAACCATGAGCATCTGATCCTGTAACCATCTGAAGAATGGATCACTGAACTTCACTCTGCCCCTACCCGCTCCTGTGCGAGCCATGACCTAGACCCACCTCAGCATATGGGGGTCCTGTGCTCTCAGACTCTGAAAATTCAACTGGGGCCTCATCTATGGGACTCGCTCAAAGAAGAAGCAGGCTAAGATGGAACCAAAGCCGAACTGCTTCAGCTCTCCCTGCCAACATTTAGTCTGCTAATCCTTGAAGATTGGAAGCATTGCTTCCGCCCAGTTGAACACTGTAGGTGCCATGGCCTCTATGGAATACAACATGTGTGCCCTGGAATCCTGGTGCACACCCTGGCTCCCAACCACACTCTGCATGGTGAACAGAACAATCCATAGAGCCCTGTCTGTCACTGCCCTGATGGGGATTTTCTTCCCCGATGTACCTATACCTAGTGCACAGTGCCTATCTATAAGCTCTCTGGTGGTAATGTCCCCACCATGGGAACCTGTCAGTGAGATGGGGGCACCTCGTATTAATAGACCAGTTAGGAAGTAGATATCCTCTACCTCCACTGTAAGTATATGTGCCCCCACCTCGAAATACTATTGTTCTGGATTCCACATCTGTAGTATGTGTTCCAGTAATCTCTTGTGGGACACCATGCTTGGGTTCAGGAAGAAATTTAAGAGTCCACAGTCCCATAGTGCGGCAATGCAAACCGTATTTATTTTAGCAGTAGCATTCTCGTCATCATGTGTTCTTTCCTTCGATATCACCATGTTTTGAGTCACCTAGACCTGCAAAAAACAATAATGGTATGCATTAAAATCATCCTTGAATCATTGCAAATCAAAAGAATGAATATTTGTTGCCCATATCATTTGTTTAAGATCTCCATGGTTGGCACCTCCTGTGCCCTGTTGGAGACAGGAGGTGGCACCACCTATCCGCTGTGTTCTTGGCACGGTTCTCGGGTGGTACCACATATCCTGTAAGGGGTAGACACGGTGCCCACATATTTAGTTTTAGGGCTTGCCAGATAGGCCAAAACCCCCCCCATATCTCAAAATAGAAGCTATGAAATGAAATATAAAGGTCTTAGATGTTACCTACAACTGACGGTGCTAAAACGGATGGTGGAAACTCCCGGTATTAGCTGTAGAAGATCTGGCTAGAAAAATGCTCCAAGTGCTCTCTGCTAGAGGTAAATAGTGAAATGTTTTGATTTTTTACTATTTACTTGACTTATATAGACATTTTTGGGTCCGACTTACTATAGTTTTGATATAAAATCATATTTTAGTCAAAGTTCATTTGTCGTAATCCCTTAATGTTGGTTTTGAATGCATTTAACACCTGTTTCTGAGTCGCCTGCAGGATAAGAGAACTTTAGTAAGAAGTTTTGGAAAGTTTGTTTATGGATTTTTCATACTTTCACAAAATGGAAAAGGTCATCAAGTGTTTATTACGACACTTTACCACACTCGTTAAAATATACTATCAAAGTTTCGAGTCCATTTCAATTTTCTTTCCAGGCTCGTAAAATACACCGTTGTGTAAAGAAGCCTCATGGAGTCCTCTTTTCACCTCTTTTTCAGGATCCTTAAACACGAAAAGGTTGTTGAGTCTATTTTCGATTCTTTCCAATCTTGTAAAATATGACATTGTGTAAAGAAACCTCATGAATTTCTCTTTAAACCCTTTTAAGGCTTCCTAAATGCGAAAAGATCGTCGAGCGATCTTGTCTTCTTCACGCTCGTTAAAGTATTTGAAGAGTCGTCCGTCCGATGGTAGGTTATCTATTTTTCGGTTCGGATTGGACTATTTACGAAAAAGGATCACTCCAGCCAATAATGACTAGAAGAGTTCTCTAAGGTATGATTTTACACTTCTTAGGGCCTTAGAGACTAAATCATATGAAGAAGGACCCCCTTGGAGTCTTCTTCCGTATTTGTTCAGACTCTCTAAACATGAACGATACTGATTTTTCTTTCAGTGGACTCATTAAATTAAACATTGAGAGACCCGTTTTGGGAACGAACCCCTCCTCTCTCAGGTTCGTAAAACATATGAGTCTAGACTTGTCTTTTGACAAGCTATATTGAGTGTTTGTTACCCTCTTTGAACTCGTAAAACCGAAAAGAGGAACTCATCAATCATGATGGGGGAAATGGGAAGGGAATCATTTTGTAAATAATGGCAGTTGTTTGTCGTTACCTTTGAACATGGCACTTGTCTGCACAATCATGTCAGTCAATTGGGTATTCAGCTGATCTCCTTGACAATCCACTTTCATGAGTCATGTCAATCCTTTGAGTCTTTCAAAAGAATGCCTTGTCCACTATTGCATTATGTGTCTGTCCTGTTCAGTCATGCTACCAAGTCTTTTTGTCGTGTCGCCCGATGTTCAAAGGAGATCTGAAGAAGTTTTACCTCTGCAGTCTACACAGTCTTTGTGTCAGTGTCTTTGAGTCAATGATATGGTTACTACATTCACATCATTCCAGAACTATGTTCCGAGTTTCATGTCGTCGATGTGGGACTCACCATGGCCCTCCTTCGACGAGACTTTTCCTGTCGACATTAGCTCATTATCCAGGAAATAGTCTTAGAAACAATATTTAGTACCTTGGGTTCTGTATGCCTTAATGACAGTTTCTCTCGCTCTCGACATAGGTTCACATCATTGACCTTTGATCGATAGAATCAAGTGGGTGTTCGACATCAAGACATCTATTCACACTCAGTAGGTTGTACTAGGGTACCTTGGGAATCATTGACATTAATGGTGATCTCCCTCGCATTTGTTAACGATTCACATCATTGGCTGGTAATCAAGTGGTTTCTACCATGTTCAACTTCAAATCATTGTAATCACATGGATAGAATTGTGCTTTGTGTAAGACGAGACGAAGACCCTGGGTATTTGTTTAAAGCGCTCATTGCTTTTTCCCCAGGCTGCAATGGATTTTTGTACATCTAGCATGGATCCACATTTGTATGGTCATGGCTATGCTCAAATTTGCATCACTATGACATAGATCTATGTTGTATGTCTGGTAGCTATGTCCAAGTTTGAGTCCTCTATCACATGGATCTACGATGTATTCTAGTATCCATGCTTGTTTATTCCTCTCATGGATCTACCTTGTATTGGTCTGCAGCGATGAGTTTGGTTACTTGTGTCTATGAGTCAACATACTGATGTACTACAAATGCCTACTTGACAACATGTTCCAATCGAGCTGACATTTTCATCTTGTGGCAACGAATTTTTCTCAAAGCTCTCATTTATCGTATCCCTCTAAGACTCATGCTTTGGGGGGCGTCCTGTAATACCAAAATCCTGTCACCATCATGTGATAAGACATTTGACATACCTACTTGCCCTAAATACCAGCTTCTGGAGTGGAAACTAAAATGGTTTTTCATCAATATTTCATACCAATTCCAAGCAACGCACATGCCCCTTTATCCAAGAGTGGTACCCCTGTTTACACTGCCTATCATCTGTTTCCCATAAGCGGTGCCACCGCTTATTGTCCTTGGTCCATAAGCGGTTATTACAAGAACCACTTTGTCATAGAAGGAGAAACATGGTACCCTGGGTAAAAAGGGAAAAATAGAAGTTTCTCGAGGATTCTAGATGATAAGCCTCATGTCCTAACTTATCCCTACTATTGTGGGTTGGTTGAGATCGAGATCCCTCATCCTAGGATCTTAGAAGCCACCTCACCCACTAATTTCTCAACCTACTCTATCCGTTAAAGCCTTATAAATAAGAGCTCATAGCCATGTTTGAGGAGAGAACACTTGAGGTATTGTTATGCTGTTGGATTGACCATTGGCCCAAGATAATTTAGAGAGAGCATAGAGAGCTAGAGTCAAAGCATTTGGGGATGAGAATGTTTGGTTTCATGGATATTCATGTCAACACTAAGGCTTGGTTGTAAACTTCTTCATATTCTTTAATGCAAGTTGATTTCTGTCCCACATATGTTGTTGTTGTTGTGATTTGACATATATGTTGCTAGATTCCTTAGTCACTAGCATAGATTAGTAGATCATATTCTAGTTTCTTTGATCTGTTTCGTGTTTAGCTTAATTGCAGGTACACAGGTGGACTATTAAAGCCTTGTACTCTGGATATCTACAGCGTCTAAGGGAGAGTCTTCAACCTCTGTCCTCTATTTGTTCTGGATCTAAACCATTTAGACCAATGGAACACCTTGTTGTCCGCAGGAGGTGAAATATTCTAGCTAACAAGAGCATGTACTAAATACTGCAGAAGGGTGCTGGTCACCTACAATAGATGCCAAGCTGTTGCAGAACAAAGAATCGATGCAATACCAGAACATGAGCTGTTCATAGAAAAAATACAGAGAAGGTACCAGGAAGATGAGAAAAAAATTCAACAAGTCAAGGATCTAGATGAGTAGATCCTAAAGAATGCAGTAGCTCATGCAGCTGTCAGCATCCATTTACTTGAAAATCAGCTACGCTTAAGTCCAGCAAGAATAGAGGTGGTTAAGAATCAGTCTGCAAAGTATGAAATAAACATCCATTTTCTTGAACCCTCATATTTTGAAAGCATAGTAGCAGAGGCCCAGGCGTGGAAAAAGTTCATCAATGATCAAGCGGGGCGCTCTTCACAAAAGTGCTCTATTAATTTTTTGTTTTAAATGTAATATATTGTATAATGTATGAGCACTCACTACAAGACAAGATTTTGGATTGGAATGTTGGGGAAGCCCAAAAGTCATTTTGGGGCAGCCCAAAAGTTTTTCCTTTTTGTATAAGTATAGGAGAGTTATATGTAGTAGAGGACTTTTTCCTAGATATATTTGTGAGAGTATGTTGTAAGAAGAACTATTTCCTTTTGCAATAAAGAACTTACAAGTTTCCTGTTGGAGAAAGCTTGGTGGAAGGTTTCGAATGCTGTGCTATGGATTTGTTGAATGTGAACTATTTTGTTTTCAGTTGTTGTCCATTAACGATGAGATCATTCTAACTCTTTGAACCTATGTTCTTGTTATGAAAGCGCTCTAGTTTATTCTATGAAATTTCCATTATGAGTAATGAAGGCTTTTCATAAACAATGAGCTATCTTGTTGTTCATACATCTGTAAATGTTCATGTGTTTTGAAATAAGTAACAACGATCTGTGATTTTTATTAATGCATGCACAAAATACATTACTCATTGGTAAATGATAATCTTGCTCCCTAGGGATAGGTTAGATAGTTAGTTTTAGTTTTTCTTGCTATATGTGATTTAGATGCGAGAGAGTTAAGACGAGAGGTAAGGACCTGCGCATCACATTGTGACCGCTCCTTGTATTCTCTATCAATCTGCATTTTTAGATAGGCACTTGCATATCATACTTAAACATAAAAAACTAAAAATTACACACGGTGGACCGGCCCATAACCGGTAAAACCTTTAATTTTGTTACTTGACCTACGGTAGTCAGACCATAAACTGGACGGATTCCCCATACCAAACAGTAACGAGCTAGTTGGGAACGTTTACTGGGGAGAATCCCTAACTGTTGTTGCCTGCAATTTTCCAGGCATTAATAGTTTTTGGTGCTAGAAGGAGGGTCGCTAGTGCATGGCTGGCCGAGGAAACCCATTTCCTTGAAATTACTCAACCAGTAACAGTTCTTAGAGAAGTTTGTTTCCCAATCCAATTCCTGAAGAGAAAGGTAAAGAGTTTTTGTATCTTGTCGATAACGAAGTAGTTGACGATTTGATAAGGATTACTAGGGCTTATGTGAAGAATATTGGAGGATTACCAATTTTTCCTGTCTTACCCAGAAGAAAATATCAGAAGAAAGACCACCCTATATTGGAAGACACAGTGTTGGTTGGAGATTTTGAAGAACTGGTAGAAATAGCCTTACAGGAAGTTTTTCAACCTATGAATCAGTTGGGCCCAGATACACCTTATTGTTCACCTGTTCATACACCTGTTCATTCACCACCTCATTCTCCACCTAGAATCATGGCTCATGCAAATGCAAATCAACCAAATCCACCACCTACTTGGAGGGCTAGATCACCTTTAAACCTAGCACCACCTTTGCATGACTTACCTCAGGATTTTGAGAAAATGTTGCCTAAGTTTGACCCAAATGAAAATATTTTAGTAGATGATCATTTGTAAAGCTTTTACTTGGATATAGAAGGACTACGGGCTGGAGAACATGAAGATGTAGTCTGTAGATTATTTCCACATACCCTGAAAGGAGAACCAACCTCATGGTATTTTTCTCTGCCTACAAACTCAATCATAGACTAGGACATGTTTGAAAGAATATTCATAAGTAAATATGTTGTCTAGAAAACTCATGCAGCTCTAATGAAAGGGTTATGCGCTTTAAAGAAAGAAAGAAAGGAAAAAGTGCATAGTTTCACTCAAATATTTGCTGCTTATCTAAAGAATTTTTCTGCAACTGATAAACCATCTGATAAAGTTCTGATTGAATATTATACTTCAGCTCTAGGGCCTGAATTGGCCATGTTTTCCAAGATGTCAGTCAAACCTACATTGTCAGAAACTTATGAAGAAGCCAAGAGAGTAGAGGCTGAAAAATAGAGCATAGAAGATTATCCTGAGCAGTTGAGAGAAAAAACTTTTGGTAAGAAAGTGTTGTTACTAACTAAACCTAAGGATGAGCAATCACATGATTTTGAAGGGATGGTGAAAATGATGCAGAAGCTATCTAATAGAGTGATAGATTTGGAAAAGAAAAGGAAGCTCAAAAACAATATAAGCCTTACTATAAAAGGAGAGAAGACAACAATCAATCTAAACCTCCTCGACACAGTCCTACATCGATGAATTTAATTGAGGTAGGCATCGATAATTTTTGCACCTTTCATTAGCAGCCTCATTCTGAAAGAAAATTCCCCCCAATGGATCAATTCGATGACATTAGTAATGAATCAGCTATTGGACTCCAAACTAACGAAAGCTGATGATGAGTAAGAAAAGGGTAATAAATCCATAGAAAAACAAGAAGAGGATGATGTTCTGGTTTTATGGGATTGTGTGTCACTTTTTGATACAAAAGAGGAAGGTTCACTGAAATAGGAAGAAACAGTAGAAACAAATGTGACAACAAGAAGTCAAGGTTTGTTAAATAAAGACAATTCAATACTTCCAAAGATTAAGAAATTTCAAGAGAATATGAAGAAAATACAGAAGAACAACACAGCTGAAAAAATACCCGAATTTACCATTACCAGTCAAGATCCGAAACAAGTCAACATGCATGTTAAGCCTATTGAACACAAGGCTAATAAAGTCAAGGAAAATCTCAAAGCACCTAAGATGGGGTACAATATTGTTGAGGACATTAAAAGGGCTAAGACAAATATTTGGTTATTTGAAATGTGTAATGTACCTCAACAGAAAGAAAAATTGATTGAAGTACCAAAGGAAGAGCTTCCCACTAACAACTAACCTGTAGAAGAAATTGTTGAAGCAAGTGTGGGAGGTAAGGCTAGGGTTAAAACCCCACCATTCCTCCTGAATTTTGAGATTTTAAACCATAAGGTGCACAATTGTTTAGTAGAATCAGAGTCAGTAGTCAATGTTATGCCACTTTCAGTCTGCAAGAAGATCAATGGACAACCTAAACTAACTACTTGGCAGGTTACTCAGTTAGACAGGACCAATGTGAAAGTAGTCTAGGAAATGGAAGATGTTCTGATTTGATTATCTACAAATAAAAGGATATGTCAGTACATTGATATTGTAGTAGCAGACATACTTGATGTTTATGGACTTGTTTTGAATTGAGACTAGTCATCAAGACTAAATGGGTACTTCGCATCAGATTGGTCACATCTGTGGTTGCCTCATAAGGGAAGTCCAAATCAGATAAAAATATTAAGAGAACCCCACATGAAGCACAATGTTACTCAATTGGAAGAAAAAAATGAACCAGTGGATTCTGTGTTGGGAAATTATCTAATTGAGCTAGAACCGGGAAACTACCAAGTAGAGGAAGCTAGTAGTACATCAGATACCCAACCCAATCTCCTTCGATTTTCGCGGGCTGATGAGATTGATTGTAAAATAGTAGACTTAGTTTCAAATGTAGTTTTTGTTTCAAGTACAGTAGAATTAAATAATGGATAGGCCTTTTTATTTTGCATTCAAGCCTAGCCCCTCAACTTACAAGTTGCCAAATTAGTAGGGGTGGACAGAGAACTAATCAGTTAGTGTTTTAGTTCTCAAATTTCATTTTCCTTGATTTTTATTTCTTGATTATCTTGTACATAAATAAATTGTTTTGGTTGCTTATTTTTGATTTATTTTATTTCTGTTTGTTTTTAGTTAGATTTTGATTGATTTCAATAAAAGAAGCAAACTTTTGGTTGCATGGAGGGCATCAAAATTCTGGACTAACTAAAATCCTTGATTATAGGACTGTGTACTATTGATTTATCTGGAAGAATTTCTTCTAGTTTAGCAGTTTTTCTAAATGGTTATGAACACATTGAATTCCTACTTAATCATTGTAAAATAACTCAGGATCAAAAGGTCTGGAATACTATTTCGAGGCTCCATCCATCTCACATTTAAAAATGTCTTAGGGGGGTGACAGCAAAAGACCCCAGGGTAAACTGTATATTATATATAAATAATCCCATGCCAAGAATTGAAAGCCAAAAGGAAAATAAGAGTCAAAATCTCCTAAGAAAGCAATGTGTATGAAAACAAAGTACTGAACCATATGAGTACAAAATCACCAAAGTTCTTCTTCGTCCGTGAGCTGAAAATTAAATACATCTCTCACACAAAAGGACACTATGGATAGAGGAGCTTGAATAAAAAATTCAGAAAGAAAGGCATGCAGGAGGACTCGAAAACGAAAAAAAAGTCCAAAATCACACAAAGTGCAAAATGGCATGGGAATGAGAAACAAATGAATATTTTTGTTTACCATATGTTACAATCCCATGGTGTCCAAGCTGGAAGCTACCCGAAGACAGAGGTAAAAAATGAAACTCATATTCCTGGCCTCAAAAGAGTTATCCTAACTTTGAAGTCTTGGTTTCCTTTTTCCCAAATTGGACTATCATCAATGATTAAAAGTACATATATTTTCCATTTGGGAAATCTAGACATCTAGAAGAATTCAACATGTTGGTTTTATTGTCAAATAGTATGTTACTTAAGGAAGAAATTGTCCAGAGATTTGTGTTCACCAGGTAGTCCTCAATTGTTGTAGTTGCAACAATTTTCCCAAATTTTTAAAATTTTGGACCCTCCTTTTAATTTTATCTTTCCTAGATTTGTTTTAGATTCCTGAGCTCTGTTGTCATTCTGCTACAAACTTGGATTTTCTTGAGTTTGATTTGAGGTTAACTATTTTTTCTTCTTTTCAGAAAGCTCCTTTTTGTCTGCCAATGCTTTTTTACTGTGGAACTTGAAGTTTTGATTTATGGATGTTTTCATCTATCACTGTCGGAAGACATTTGAACAGTGAGTTGGGGCCGTAGTTCTCTACGTAGCCGCCGTTGTGGAAGCTAAACAATGAATGACCCGATTGAAAGTCCTGTTTTTCACCGATGCGCTTTTATCTCTTTGTTTCATTTTACTGTTGGTGTTTTTTGTTTTATCATGGTCAGAGCATTATTCTATTTTGTTGCCACCATTTTGGATGGTAGATTGCAAGTACCCCAACGGAAAGCCCATATCTTTGCCGATCCCATAGTTTTTTTTGTTTTAAAGTGATTTGCTTTCTTTTCGCTATCAAAACAGTGTTTGACATTTGATCAGAGGACTAGTCCTTTGTATCATCGATGCATGATCTTTAGTTGTTCCAATCGTCAACGTTTTCGTGATTTGTGGGGTCCATAGTCAGTTTTGCATCCATCATTGTGGTGGTCATTCGCACTATCTTTCCAACATTTTAGTTCGTTCATCTTTCGATGCTTTATTAGTTAGTGGTTCTGATATCCAATGAGTAACTATGATGGTGCTTAGTGTTTTGTCTCATCGATGTTGTGGATATGTTTAGTTCTAAGGTCACCTATTCATAATCCTCTGAGCTTCCAATCACCGATGATTACGGTTGGTCATGGAGACCATAGTTTGTCCATCACCCGCCGTTGCAGGTCCTTAATGAACTAATCGTCTGATGCAATAGTGGTTTCGACTACCGTTTGAGTTTTTTCCCGCTGTCTTTTCATTGAAAGGTCTATATATATGGGACAAGGGATTATTTTATTATTTATCCTTGTAAAAAACTTGCGCTTGTTCTGTCCCTGTCGAGTTGAATTGTACCAATGTGCTTAGCTATTGGGATTTCGTTCATTTGGAGCGATATCATGGAAGTTTCAGACCTTCCCTTCGACTGCACAGCTTGCTTGCCAGGTAGGCCAACCATGGTTTCTCATTTCTCTTGATTTTATTTGGTGTTTTTGGGAACTAAGGTATGCTCCTAGTTAGGTTTTTCTGCGTTTGTGTAGTAGCCTTTTAATTTGAGTATGTATCCTTGCGATGTAAGGCATCGGTTAGATGGACAATTTCTTTAAAAGTAGGGGTTTTTGTGAACCTGGGTTTAGAGCCATTATGGTTTTTTCATTCATCCCTGAAAGGTTAGGTAGTTGGTGCAGACAAGCATTACGCTATCTGCACCGACTATTTCGGGGTTGCTTATGGCCATCTGGGGGGGTTCAGTTTTCATTTCGCTAGAGGGTTTGTTGTTCGGTCAGGATTCGATTTCCACGTTTTTTCAATCACCGGATAGGGCGTCATTTTTTGAAGACTAGCCTCACCAATAGGGTGGTTCGTTTCTAGCGAGGAGTTTGAATGCAGTTCTGTTAAGTGATGCATTGTCAATCATGGTCATGTTTAGTTGCAGATGAACTTATAAGTTTTTAGACCCAGCTTGCAGAAGTTCCTTTTTCCTGTTATTTTCTATTATGCATTAATATTTTGATAGTTTATTGGTTAAAAATGCATATGGAAGAGGTAAATGTTTTGATACATTTTTTCTTCATTCTGAGAACACTAACTAAAAGCTCCAATGGTTTAAGAACATGTTTGGTTTATGACAGGGTAACTTCTTCAAAGGAGATATGTCTAAAAGACAAAAGAAGAAGGCTATTGTTGCTGAGGGAGAACCAGATGTGGAAATCATTACTAAGGTGGAATACATTTATGAAGATACCAGAGCCACCACTAGAGTAGAGCCAGATTACAGTTGGGGTGAAATATATTGGATGATTGCAAATCAAAATGTGCCTGATGCAGGGTTCGAAGAACTAACTATATACGCCAACATCGAGAAATCTGCTCCGATGAAGGTAGCCACTAGACTGGAGTTGTTCCCATGCTCCGAAGTGATCAGCTGGATCCTTCCTAGGGCAGATGTGACCACAATGATCTTAGAAAATACTGCCAAATAGGGTTGTGCTGCATACAGTCCTAGTTATGTCTCACTGGCATATCACCTACCTCCTAATCAAGTATATTTAACTGAAAGTTGGTTGAAAGAAATAAATTTGGACTTGGTCGAAACGGTTAAGAGAATGATGATACTAGGAAGAATTTTTGAACCAGGCCATCATGAGAATATGATACAACCACTCTCCGAACTCCTTATAGGTTTATAGCACTGATGTTGAATAGAGTTTTTGGGAGAGCTCATGGTAAAAGTTTCAAACTGGGATGGATACCCATCATTTTCTATGTGGCCACTCAGGGGACTATATTCAATTGGGTAAACATAGTGTCCAATAGCCTCTCACCCTGCATATCTTCAGCTTTGGGAGGGGTGTCACAGAAGAATTCAGAGTTCTATATGAGCTCTATCTTAGTGGACTGTATATTATGTACCCAGTCATTTCCAGCTTTAAGGTATAATTGGGACAGGGACAGGACCCCTATATACATTGCATACAAACTATTTTGGGCACATAAATATTATAGCCATGATAAAGAGATATGTGAACATTTCATTATGCCTTTGTACACTTAAATCTTCCTGACATAATGCAATTGCATGTCCGAGGAGGAATTCAAATTCATTGAGGAACATGGGAGTTACTATTTGACTAAAGAGGGAATGTACATAAGAATATATGGTTGCTCTAGGGAACCTTCCATACTCCCTAGGTATGCCACTGATTATGTGGTACATAAATAAGTAGTTAGGCAGGTATATCTTGATGGTGTAGGAATCTTCTTGTTTGAACATAAGAAGGAAGCCTATCCTGCCATACCTTTCTAGCTGGGAAGTTACAAGTTTTCAAAGGTCAAAAAAACTGCAGAATTTGTACAGGAGTTAGAGCACTTTCATTTTGGGGAGATGAACTTCCACAGGAATGACTCCCAAAATAAGGTTGCAGAGCATTGCAAAGAGGAAAATGCTCACTTCAAATACACAAACTTATGGGACAAGGATGAATAAATATTCAGAAATGAAAAGAATATGACTGCATTGAAGAAGAGATTTAAATAAAAGATCACCATTGTGGGCGGTAAGGGAAAAACCGCATAGAAGAAATCTGAAGAAGAAGAAGCCAAAAAGAGGGAAGAGGATGCTAGGAGGCTAGCACAAGAGGCTGAGAGTTAGCTCAAGAGTGAAGAATAAGAAAGAAGGAAAGCTGCAGAGGAGGTGGCAAAGAAGGAAGAGGAGGAAAGAAAGAAGAAGGAAGATGAAGAGATGAGGAAAACAACAAGAAGAGAGTGAAGGTTTGAGATTAGCAGGAGCTAAGAAAGACCAACAAACTACTGAACAAATAGATTCAAAAGGGGCACATGATCACACAGATCAAGGCCATGGACAGGATAATCTTGATCTTCAGGAGCCTACTGCAACTTCTGGTAGCACCCAAGAACAAGTCATTTTTTCTGGATTGGATTTGATACCTTTTATGCAGAAAGAAGGAGAAGAGGTCCCTGATTTCAGCACTATCTTCTCTGATAAGGAAAAGAAAAGGATTGTTAAGAGAACTAAGAAAAAGGTAGAAACAGGAGGAAAATCAAGTATGATGATTACTGATAAAACTTTGGTGCATGTAACAGATACAGATCCACGACTGATAGCCAGATTTGGGGTGGAATTAACCCCGGCCACTGAAGACAATGTGGATAGACTTATGACAGACCTTGAGCAATCAAGGAAAAATGAATCCCAATGAAAGGAAAATTTAAAAAAGGAGAGGGATGAAGGCTATAAGCTAAAAATGAAATTTGAAGACATGCAGAATGAAGTGAGGACTTCAAAGGCAGAACTCAAGACTCTGCATGCAAACAAGATGACCTTAGAAGTTTTCATGGAGAGAACAGAAAAGGATGCTCAGAAGAGCTTAGCATAATTACAAAGGCTATAGCTAGAGTATCAGGTGTTGAAGACAGAGAAAAATGACCTCAAAGTATCACATGAAACTCTGAGTGTAGAAAAGGGCCAACTACAAAGACAAATTGCTGAATTGGAGGCATAGAAGGACACTATAGAATACAGAGAAAAGAAATATCAAGTGTAGGTAGAAATTTTTGAGGGATAGATTGCTTCATTAACAGCATCACGGAAGCATGCCAGTGAACAGAAAACTGATATCCAGCCTTTGAAGGAGCATGTCCTAGCTCAACGAATAAGAATTCACCAACTGCAAATGTGTATTGAAGAAGAAAGATGTAAAATCTTACAAATAGATAGCAGGTTGGAAGAAATCTTGGACACTACTTCATATTTTGTAGATAGATCGCAGGATATTTTGGAAGTCCTGGCTGGAAGGATAGTATGGATAGAAACCAATGAAGAAACCCCCGCAGAGCTACCTGCTAAATATCGACATAGCTTAAAGTAGGATTATGACTTATTAGAGTTTGCAATAAATACAACGGAGGAATTCAAGAGGACTGTGAAGAAAACGAGAGCAGCCTATACTAAATACTGCAAAAGGGTGATGGTCACCTACAACAGATGCCAAGCTGCTGCAGAACAAAGATTGGATGCAATACTGAAACATGAGTTGTTCATAGAACAACTACAGAGAAGGTACCAGGAAGATTAGCAGAAAATTCAACAAGGACTGGATGCAATACTGAAACATGAGTTGTTCATAGAACAACTACAGAGAAGGTACCAGGAAGATTAGCAGAAAATTCAACAAGTCAAGGATCTAGATGAGTAGATCCTAAAGAATGCAGTAGCTCATGCAGCTGTTAGCATCCATTTACTTGAATATCAGCTACACTTGAGTCTAGCAAGAATAGAGGTGGTTAATAATTAGGTTGCAAAGTATGAAATAAACATCAGTTTTCTTGAACCCTCAGATTTTGAAAGCATAGCAGCAGAGGCCCAGGCATGGAAAACGTTCATCAATGATCAAGCAGAGCCCTCTTCATAAAAGTTCTCTATTAATTTTTTGTTTTAAATGTAATATATTGTATAATGTATGAGCACTCACTACAGGACAAGATTTTGGATTGAAACGTTGGGGAAGCCCACAAGTCATTTTGGGGCAGCCCAAAAGTTTTTCCTTTTTGTATAAGTATAGGAGAGTTAGATGTAGTAGAGGACTTTTTCCCAGATAGATTTGTGAGAGTATGTTGTAAGAAGAACTATTTCCTTTTGCAATAAAGAAATTACAAGTTTCTTGTTGGAGAAAGCTTGGTGGAAGGTTTCAAATGCTATGCTATGGATTTGTTGAATGTGAACTATTTCGCTTTCAGTTATTTTCCATTAACTATGAGATCGTTCTAACTCTTTGAACCTATGTTCTTGTTATGAATGCGCTCTAGTTTATTCTATGAAATTTCCACTGTGAGTAATGAAGGATTTTCATTAACAATGAGCTATCTTGTTGTTCATACATCTATAAATGTTCATGTGTTTTAAAATAAGTAACAACTATCTATGATTTTTATTAATGCATGCGAAAAATACATTAATCATTGATAAATGATAATCTTTCTCCCTAGGGATAGGTTAGATAGTTAGTTTTAGTTTTTCTTTCTTTGTGTGATTTAGATGCGAGAGAGTTAAGACAAGAGGTAAGAACCAGTGCATCACATTGTGACCGCTCCTCGTATTCTCTATCAATCTGCATTTTTAGATAGGCACTTGCATATCATACTTAAACATAAAAAACTAAAAAATACATAAGGTGGACCAGGCCGTAACCGATAAAACCTTTAATTTTGTTACTTGACCTACGGTAGCTGGATCGCAAACCAGACAGATTCCCCATACCAAACAGTAACGGGCTAGTTGGGAACGTTTACTGGGGAGAATCCCTAACTATTGTTGCCTGCGATTTTTCAGTCCTCAACATGACAGCAGCAAGGTTCCTATTCGATAATGTTGTTACTCGGTTTCGTTGTCCAAAGGTATTGATGAGGGATTAGGGGAGTCACTTCATCAATCGCACTATCAGTGCTATGATGAAGGAGTTCAAGATTCAGCACAAGAAGAGCACTCCCTATCATCCACAAGCTAATGGAATGGTGGAGGCATTCAAGAAGGTATTGGAGCATGCACTCACCAAGGTCTACAATGCAATCCACGGTGATTGGGACTTGAAGATTCCCAAGATCTTATGGGCCTACTAAACCACCTGAAAACTTTTGATACGGAAGACACCATTCAAGTTGGTATATGTCCAATAAGAGGTGATTCCAATGGAATATATTGTTCCCATCCTTCACATTGCATTGATGACAGGTATGGACGTCGAAGGAGAGCTGGAAGAACGCTTGATGTAGTTGCTGTAGCCCAAAGAAGGTCGATTTGTCATAGGATTTCACCAACAAGTTGAAAAGGATCACTAGAAGCAATGGAATGATCGATACATAAAATCCAAATACTTCCAACAAGGATATATGGTTCTCCTCTATGACAGTAAGTTTGTGAAACACCCAGGTAAGTTGCAAATGCATTGGTTAGGTCCCTGTGTAATTTAATTCGTCACTAACGGAGGTGCAGTGTAGTTACAATGACTTGATGCAGTTACAACGAATCGATGGCACATTATTTCCAAAACTTGTGAATGGTAGACGGCTAAAGCCCCACCTGGATAGCCAGGTATGATGCGATGCTTAAGGCATTGCTCTATAAAAATAAAAATTAAAAAAAAAAAAAAAGTGTATGATGTGTTACAGAGGCTAGCGCACTAGAAGATGGTTGCAGTGAAAGGGAAAATTTCTAATTTGTGTATATCAGAAGCAGTTTGGAGACATCCGTGGGGACGTGATAGGTTCAAATCAGGAAATCAATGAAGCAATTAAACGAGATGAGTGACGACGCAGCTGGACAGGATGTGCATTTATGGGGAATCAGACCGTTAGATCGAAAGGACTGGTGACGGATTTGGTCTATCATTGGAATATTTGTTTGTGATGATTCAAAATATTTCACACAAGTGATTTCCAATTATAAGAATCGACAGGGGAAATTTGGGTGAACCATTTTGATTGTTGATATGAGCAAAGAGCAGAATGTTAGTTGAGAATAGTTGTGAGAAGGACTGTGATAGAGTTGCGAAAATGGAGTGGTAGTGTTTAGGACTCCCCGCTAACCATGACGCCAATTGTGGAGGAGAGGCTCATTCTATAGATATAAATTCCACGAGCAACGCAAAAGAAGAGGGGTGCAAATTTCCCCAAGTCGCCCTCACAAAAGAACAAAACCACAAGAAGTTCTAGAAGGGCCGAAATCGAAGCAGAAGCCCAGGTCGGACCATCGACCACTGGAGGAGAGGATTCTATTTAGTAGAGAGGGTGTCACTACAGACGACATCCTTGGGTTTATCCCACCCAAGAAGGCGAGTGCGTTGGAATTAAAACTATCCGAGAATCAATGGTACCCTATGAAGATTCCCACGACACCAAAATGGGTACACAAAAAACTGAATATCATATCTTTCTTGATGAAGATGACCTACTGTGATCACGCCCTTCTGGCCTATGCAAAATGTACAACTGAGCCATTAGAGTCACAAGAACAAGGAGATGGAGGAACCATTATTCGAGCACCACAATAGTGGGCCATGTCATTGCAGGGGTCGGGGCTATTAGGCCTCACACATACGCCACATTTTGGTCTCCTAATAGAGGCTAACGCCTGTGTAAAGAAGCTAATGGCTTGTTTCCATTGAGTTTATTTGTGGCTTGGCACCAAAGTGCTAGTCACCATTGAGTTAATTTCATGAACTACTGGGTTTTCTATGAAGGGGGCTAACCCATCACAGTATTTCCATGACAAGGGCAATGACAAGTGTTTGGCAGCCAAGTTAAAGAAGAAATATGATGTTGTCTGAGAAAACAAAGATCATGTCATTAGAAAAATAAATGACAAATCTATTTGGGTCACAACAAATATATTGGCGATTAAAATGGTAAGGAAAAATCGACCAAACCAATGTACTTATGGGGTCATTGCATGCACAGATCAATGTGCAGAAGGTGTACAAATGAAGTGGTCACTCTTTTCATTGAATCATTTGAAAGAGGACGCTATGCTCGTCCAGGAAGGTAAGTCCACCTTCACTTACTCTTGGCTATTGATTCTAATTGCATTGGTTGGATGGAGCCCAAATATTATCAGGTAATGGATGTAGAAGTCGCTTAAGAATGAAAGGGTGCAAGGTATCAAAATTTTTGGTATATCAACAAGAAGGAGCACCTGATTGATTGCGTGATTCATTTCTATCTCTACTGGGATGTGCTGCATGATTTCGGAGGGAGGGTTTCGCATATGAATGAGGAAGAAACAACACAATACGAGAGGATCACATGGTTTACGATAAGCCCACATGCTATCCACATTCAAGCACACTGGGATAGAAACAAGCAATGACTTACTAACCTGTACAAGTAGACAGATGATGAGATGGATGCCATCATTGCTAATTGCCCTGTTGAGTGAAAAGTCCTAGTGAGTGTCGAGGACCCGTCGGATACAGAGGTGGGTCCCCCGCCCGACACACTAGTAGAGCAGGCGCAGACACAAGAAAGTGATAAGGAATTGCAGGAGGATTCATCTAAGACTCCAATGAATTACTAGGTTGAACGAATATTTGAGGAAGGAAGAACAAAGAGGAGACATGAGCAGGGTGAAGGCATCAACACTGGAAGAATTCCAAAGGATCTAGTCGATCACAATATAGCTGCGATCACAACTGCAACTAGTGCAAGCAAGGCACAACTGAAAGACCATTCAACTGGGCTCTATCACCAGGTTAAAAATTTACTAGCTACTTTGACAAATGTAGTGTTAGAGAAGGTGCCGCAAACTAATGTAACACAAAGAGCACCAAAGATCGCTACAGGAAAAAGAGTTTGTATTGTACAAATTCCACCATGACGGCTAGAGTCGGGTAGCGAGGAAGTTGACGCCTTAGTACACCAGTTCAACCCTATCATCTTAAATGTCAACAAGTTGCCTACCCACGTGCTTGCCATATTATAGAATTCTGCGATCCAAGATCTCGTCAACCGCAAGGCCATTATCTGTGATCACCTCACTAAATCGTAGCAGCAAATGAAGAAATCACGCGCATGAGGGAGCACGTGACGTGGAGTCAAGGTCTAAGGAAAAATATTTGGATGATAAATCATGACTGGAAAAAGATATTGCAATCACATGTCAGGAAATCCCTAACATCACAGATGAAATGTTCACAGAGGAAGAGATTATGCATTTTGGAGAAATCATCACAGATTTGAAGCAGGAAAACTAGGAGCTATAAGCGTGAGCTTTTTCGAGTACACCGCCAGAATAGCTTGTTGCGCGCAAATACCATATTGAGGATCCGACGTCACAAGTTGAATACTGAGAAGATGGTCAAGGCGTTGGCAGATGAAAACACACAATTTTGGATGAGTGTGGTTCATGACGAGAAACTACAACAACTAGGCATGCAACTCCATGAAGCAGAGGCGCAATTAATAACGATGTAGGCATCACTCAAGACGATGCCACCAATGGTGTGGGTAAGCAAAGTTGCAGAGTTAAAGGCACTTCAGCGGAGAGCCCACAAAGCAAGTGAGCGACATCAGCGCCGAACAACCCAGCTAACTCTTTGTAAATTCACCATGTTTTAGTAATGTCAACCATAGTTAACAAAAGTCATTCATAGTCACCCATGGTTCACTAAAATAAATCATGCTCAAATAATAGTCACAAATTCTTATGTATGATCAAACTTAGTTAACCATGTTCAAACATAATCAACCATAATTACCATAGTCGACTACAAATTAACAAATGAATATTTATGTATTTATTTCATTTTTTTTCTCATAAAAAAAAGTTAACTAACTCCTATTTGTATTTTTATTATTCATATATGTATTGTTTGTATAAATAATTTAACTTATTATTATTAATTTTTTATTTTTTATTTATTTGTTATATTGCTTTATTATTATTTATTTTTTATGTTTTCCTTTATAAATATTTATTTTTTATTATAATAATAACAATATTTTTTTTTAATTTTAATAATAATTATAATAATTCATTCTGGTGCAAGTCGTAAACTAGTACAACCACTTTTTAAAAAGTGGGTGATACACATTTATTGGCTTATATCAACTACGTTTTCATTTTAAAAAAGAAAGAAAGAAGGAGGCCACAATATTTGGTATTCCAACATATTATTATTTAAGAAGTTCATAAACAATAAATTAACAAATTATTTTTAATCAACTAATTATTTTTAAAGTGTGGATGGGATGTGAAAGTGAGACTAATACAAGGATTAAGTATTGGGGTTGTGAAGTTTATTATATTTTTCATAAAAGAAAGGAATTTCTTATTTTCATGTGTATGGAGATTCAAAAGTATTTGTGAATGGTAAATAACCCTATAGGTAGTAAAAGGTGGCTTTAATATGAAGCTGACTCTTTTAAAAGGAGCCATTGGAAAGGAGGAAGGAGTCCTCTTTTACGAGGATTTGCTTTAAAATTATGTGATTTTCCAAGGCTCTTTTCAAGTGTTTTGATATTAGCTATTCTTGGTGAGTTTTTAATCAATATGATAGAAACAATAGTTTCCAAACTTGGAAGACAGCTAAAATGTGACATGTGGTTTGTTTGAATTTATTGGTAGGTAAGAACAATATTTTCAAGTAGGAAGGCATTTTGAGTACATATAAAATTGTTTTGTGAGTCTAGAAAAGTGCTCCAATGAAAACATTAGATTTGAAAATTAGAAAAATGCTTCTATAAAAATAATTGATTTAAAAATATGTAATGATTGAGTTACTATATATATATCTATTCAAATTGAATATCAAAATATTTATGTTGCACAATTTTTCGGAACATGGGAATTAGGGAAATTATGTACCAATATGTGATACTTCTAGAAGTTTATCCAGAATTTCTAGGAACTACAGGTTGGGAAAGTAAATAATATAAATTTAAAAAATTTAAAAATAAAATAATAATAAAAACATAAGAGAATAAACATAGAGAAGAAAATAAACATTAACACAAACCATGACTTACTTTTTTTCAGAGGAAAAAATAACAGTCTTTGTTATTCAGTTGAATCAAAAGACATCATGACTTAACTTATCTCTTGCATTTGTATTGTGGTTGTAACTAGAAACTCTTAACAAATAGAAATGACAATAAAATCAAGACATCCATGTCATTCATTATAGAAGGTAGACTCTTTTTAAAGTGGGCACTTTTAGAAGTTATAGTCCCTATATTTGTGGCTATATATATCGAGCAAATTTACACTTTTGTGTCAATTATAATTAAAATGTGTTAAAATATTATATGTTTACAATACATTCTATGCTAGGGTATTTGCAAATGTGTATAAATATTCAAATTTAAAATATTATAAAATAAAAATCAAGATAATTTTTATTTAAATGTAATATATGGATCTAGTTTTAAATTAAGATTTAAAATCATTCTTAAAAGTTAATTTTTATTGATAAAGTAAATAGTAAAATAAATAAATTTATTTTTCTTTTATTTAATATAAAAAGTCAAAATAAGTTTACATGTATTATTGATTAGTTGTAAGTGCAATTCATTGTAATGATGAGGGAATACTCTACAAGATTTCGAGAATTCTGAGTCAACCATGTATATGTATGGTGTGTATGGTGACCATGAAACAGGAATGTCTTTAGCAACCAACATGGCTATCATAAATGTATGGACGTTCATGGTGAATTCATGGTGAAGGAAAAGCTCAAAAAAGTCTTTAAACTCCCTATTTTATAGGGTAAAAGTTCCAATAAATTCCCAACAATTCATAATGATTTCAGCTAAATTGGAAAAGTTTCTTACAAATTCCCAAGTTCCCTGGAAAATCTGAATAAGAAGTTTCCTAAAATCTAGGAGTAATTCTCATGCTACATAGCAAAATACATGTTTTTATTTTTTCAGTTTGGAAAAAAAAAATTAATTCTTTTTACCACCAGAGTTTTGTACAGTAGTTTTGATCTAGATTCAAATTATAGATAACTAACCTGTTTCAACCCACAACGTTTCAGGGTTGGAAGACCAGAGAAAAGTAAATAACTAACTGAGCTACAAGAGGTTCTTAGAACTACATTTTATAATAAAAAAAATGGAAATTCACAGTGCGATTTTTCATAAAATCACATGCAATGCACGACCATATAAAGTGAACAAATCTACTCTAAGTTTTGATAAATACATAGGGATTAGAGTTGAATAAATCCATAGCTTCACATTCACCTGTGAACAAAATGAATTGGAACCATCAAACTCCAAAATGATATTACGATAAAATGTGATTAAACTCCAAAATGATATTACGATAAAATGTGATTGTTCTAGTAAAAAAATGAATATTACATGAACTTTCCAGCACTAGAATCACCGGGATACACTAGAAATATTATTCACGAGGTTGCACTGGAAATCTATAAGCTGAAGAACAAAACCCAGAATGCACACATTATTACTGCCAGTGAAGCCGAGCCTGCACTTAGTGTAGGAGCACTATTCTTTGAGGAAGGAGGGGGAGCCGTTGCGCTGCTAAGAGACTTCGATGGCGATGGTGAAGGTCCTGCGGATTTTTTAGCAGGAGAAGGTGAAGACGAGGACTTATCAGCCGGAGATGGTGATGGAGCAGATTTGGATTTCTTTGGAGCAGGAGCAGGAGCTGATTTTGATTTTGTTGGAGCAGAAGCTAATGGAGATGAAGAAGGTGCTGATAGAGGGGTGGCGGCGGCCGAAACAACTACAGCTACTTTCTGCCCTGCTTCACAGTGACCAGGGAATCCACATAGATAGTAATAGGAACCTGGCTTTGACAGGCTCACAATATCGTTCCCACTTTTGTACGAAGCCTGAGGGGAATCGGCCTTGCAGGAATCATAGTCTGATTTTGTCACTTGAAGCACATCGTGCGCACCATTGGCGTACTTGAACACTGCCAATCGAATCAAATAGTTTTAGCAGTGAGATCATACATTTATACTATTCAGTATATAGATCTACTTTAAGTTCAGTTTTATCAAGTAACTAGATAAATTAAATTTCTTACTTTTATATTAATCAAATCATTATATAGATCTATATTTATTTTAAAGTTCAGACTTGTAACCAGAGATTTCTTACATTTATATTACTCAAATCAGTATAGGTTTATATCAAAATAATCTATTTTGAGTTCAGATTTATCAAGTAAAAGAGAAATAAAATAATAATTATTGAGTAACTAAAGAAATCAGATAGACCAGAACGAGTCAGAACGAGTATGGTTTATTGGTGTCTATTTATATGAAGTCACTTCTTGTAAATGGAGGTCACTAAATCAAATCCGACCCTGGTTTATCTGTGTTCCATGTCTTCAGGAATCCCTTAAACCTAGTGTAATTATAAAAATGATTTTCTATTTTGATTGTGAAAAAAGAGTTAGTAGATCAAATACATAAATCTAAAATATAAACATTCAAATGAATACTTTAAATAGATAAATCCATAAAACCCTAATATCACCAAATCATTCTATAACATGAAATCAATGTGTGAACCGTATCTCCAAACCATTTAATAATATAAAATGCATATGCATATATATCAATGAGATGAACAATCTGAAACTTACATAGAGTATACCCAATGAATCACATTGAATCAAATAGCACAATAGTAAGATGGTAACACATTTATACTTATTATGAAATGAATATGTATCACAATCTGAAACTTATATACAGTATACCTTAGTGAAAATCATATTGAATCAAAGAGCACGCTAGTAGGATCATAACACATTTATACTGCTTATATTTGTATAGTGAAAATCATATTGAATCAAAGAGCACGCTAGTAGAATCATAACACATTTATACTGATTGTATTTGTATAGATCTATTTTAAGTTTAGATTTAAATTTACATGTAAATTTTTATAAAAATGATTTTCTATTTAGAGTGTGGAAGAAGAGTTATTAAGTCAAATACATATATTTTATATTTAAAATATACACAGATTTAATTAGACTGCTGTGATGGATCCATTATATTTCCAAAATCATTCAAGAGCATGAAATGAATATGTATCAATGACATGAACAATCTGAAACTTACATAGAGTATCCCCCGGGTAAAGCTTTTTGTTGGCTGCCCACGTTGAATAGTTTGGTCCAATGGTCCATCCTTGGGCATCTCCCACTTCAAGTTGAGAAGCTGTGCAGACTGTCAGTGCTGCCATTAGAAGACACATGACATTGAACACCAACAAAGCATTTGCAAAACCTGTGTTCACTGCCATCTTTGCAAACCCCAATGTAAAGAGAAATGCCAGGCCTCAGTTTCTAAACTATAAAGAGAAATGACAAGAATGCCAAACCTTAGATTTCTAAACTCTTTATCTATAGCCCACAGAAAACTTGAGCTCCAATACAAGGGATTAAATGACTAGAAACTCCACAGAAGGAAAATACAAAGGATCAAATGTCTAGAAGCTCCACAGAAGGCAAAACTGTGCAAAATATGAAATCCCTAAAGGAGAATAAAACTGCCTGAGTCAATGCAAGTTAAGTGTAGACCAGTGGAGGTGTTTTATGGTCTCTTATGTGGCAGGAATTCTTTGAAATACAGTAAGGCGGCTGCACGATCGATGTGATTACTGTTAATAATCTATTCACATATCAAGCTTTCCAGTTAGATCGCATTGAATGCACCATGAAGTGCCACCAAGATGTCCAGACTCAGGAATCAATCTGAACCACAACATTGATGAAACAATGCAAATTCATTGAGATCATGCTTCTATAGTAGTTTTTAATAGGATACCATTAGTTTTTTGTCCTGGATCATCGGCTATGTCCGTGCCATATCATATAAAATTATTGCTTCCTCGAAGCTAACGCCATTATGAAGTAACGGGCCTGAAAAACTACGATGACAGGAGAGTCTGCACAGGATTTTGAGATTCTGGGTGCATCATCCACGTGAACTGATCTCGGGACTGCACATGCTCGACATCATCCATGTTTCATGGCTTCCATTTTCAACTTCTCTGAGATCGATTCTTGGACTTTCCTATAATTCAACTCCAAAATCAAGGGCGTTGCATTAACAAAAGTTTAATTTAGAAGTAACTAAACAGAATGGTTGGCTCGACTTTCTATAACGAATAATTTAGAAGTAACTGAACAAAATGTTAGGTATAATTCAACTCGACTTTCTATAACATCCAATAATTTAGAAGTAACTGAACAAAATGTTAGGTATAATTCAACTCGACTTTCTATAATATCCAATAAACAATAGTTTAATTTAGAAGTAAGCAAACAACATGTTTGAATTCTAATGAACGTTGTGTTTTGACTTTCTCCTATGAAGCACTCTTTTATCCACTTGTAATGTTATTATAATTAACAATAACAAGTCATGATAAAAATATAACTTTACCATACTAGACACTTTAAATCTGAATTTGTTATACTTATTATAATAAGTAATGACAATAAAAATATAACTTAAAAATGTTAGACACACTTTAGATCCGAATTTGTTATTTTGAAGGAGGAAATAGACATCCTCCTTTAAGTTGAGGGTCACTCAACAAAGGCATATTGACCATACACATTTTGGAATTGAATTCGTTACGTTGAAGGAGGTAATACATATCCTCTTAGGTTGAGGCTCACTCAAACTATATCCTAGGCTCACTCAACCAATAATGACAAAATTCATATATGTTATACATCTTCTAGATATGAAAATATATTTATTTTACAACTTTTAGCTTTAAATTCGTCTTTTTGAAAGAGGAAATGCATATATTTTTCGTTAAGTTGGAAATATATCTTTTACAATTAGGTTGAGGCTCTCTATATATTTTAGATTTGATTTTTTTTTGCTTGAAAGAGGAAATACATATTTCACATTATGTTGAGGCTCACTCAAACTTTGTATCGTGGATACAAAGGCATATATATTGTGCATTTTTGGGATTTGAATTTGTTACTTTAAAGGAAGAAATACATATCCTCCATTAGGTTGAGACTCCCTTAAATAATATGAAAGGGTCTTCTTGAAGTTGTGGAAGTATTTTCTCTTTGTTGACAAGTAGTTAGATAATCCAGCTTTTCTATGTGAATATGACATTATTTAAAGTTTTAGTGTGATTATGTAGAGGCACACCCTCTTCCTAAGACTTATGTGTTTTCTGAAGGCATGGTCTATATTAAAACTCCATCTTTTTCAAACACAAAGAATCTTGAACTGTGGTGAGAATGAAAGATATCTCATAGTTGCATATGTAGATGCCAAAGGTTAGTGATTTGGTTATTGGTTTTCAAGATTGTGCCCTAATTTATGAACTCAATGAATTGTAATGGTTAGCAGCATCTCTTTGGTAATGGATTATCTCTACATAAACTACAATTATTTTTTTTTCCACTAAAACTATTTTTGGTTATCTTAATTTGGAATAACAAAGAATGGTTTTGGAAGAGGACCATGGTTTGGGGTAGGGTTGGCCTCTGTGCTAATCATGGTTCTCAAGCTTAACCTAGGTACCATGGCTATTCGAAGAAATCCACTGTTTGAGAGACATGGTTGAATCTATCCATCCATCTGTAAAAGAATAGAAATATATTCAGTATATTTTTTAAGTTGGGAATAAGTCAATTTCATAATGGACTCATTGCTTATGATTGAGTTTGGGTTGATCTTGACTTCAATCACATCTTACTAGCCAATATTTAACTCTAGTGCAAGACCATTCTCAATGGATCTAGGTATTGGATTATGAGAACATGTATTTTTGTTGCGAGACTTGTCAATAAACATGGTATTTGTTGGAGTCATGTCCAACAACACATGTCATTCAATGGAAAAAAATTTAAAGAAAGAAACCTAAATTATAGATACCATTATAGAAGAATCCTTTAGAGGCATATCCAAATAGCATGTGAAAAGTAGAGACCAACAACATTATCTCATATACCTATCCTAGTATAATAATACCAATTTAAGAACCCAATCGAGCCTTTAAGGGTGGTAATGCGCATATGGCCTTAGTGCCTTCCCTTTCAATCCATGTGGAAAAACCCATTAATGATAAGAAAATATGTTGTGATTCAAAAAGTTTGGATCTAGAGAAAGAAATATGGTCTTCATCTAACTCAAATGCAATAAGAACTTTGGATTCACCTACTCTTCCATGAACTATAGATTGCTTAATGGATTGGAAAGAAATCTCATAAAAGAAAAGAAAACAAGGAAATCAAACTCTATAATTAGGTGCACAATCAATTACTTATGAACTCTAATGGATATATATAAAAGTTGTCAACAATGCTAGGTTAACTACAATTTTTGGTTTAGTCAAACATTATTTGTAATATTCCTTTTAACAAAGAGTTACATAATTGCATATCAAACTTATTTCAAGTAATAAATAAATTTTGATAATTATATAATTGTTTTTTCTGGTAGAAATAAGGGTTCTCCAATATCCATGTTAGTGGCTTAGAGGAGGGAATGACACCAATGTTACCTAAAGTTCCTTTTCAAATGAGATTGTAGCTTAATCGAATCATTGGCCAATTCCACACCTAAGCATATCAAAAAATTTCCCTAATCCAACCAACAATTCATTAAAAATTTGATCAGATCCCATTTGTAATGGTTTCACCATCCTTCCATGAAAAAGAGCAATGTTTTGTATTTTAATGACCAATGCATGGGGCTTTGTTCTTACCTGAAATCCATGGGAGCATGGATACAAATAAATTGGTGCCAAATCTCCTCCCATCAATTTGACCGATGGAATTGAACATGAACGATTTATGGGGTTGTTGGGCAATAGGGTAGACCCGGGTTTAATCCTTTTATGTGGCATCAACAAAAGACCCACAGTGTTGGCCCTTTTGGCAACAACCTGCGCACAGGTTGCAGTCTCACCCGAAACAACTATGGGGTGCCGCAGAATCAGGTTTCTGCAAGCAGAGAGGGATATTACTGTACCTTAGCCTTTAATAACTTATTAATCAACAATTACACAGCTTTTTCATTCACTTTATATACAATTTCGTAGATAGATAAACAACCGTGACTTGCTTAACCCACTACAGGGAATTCACAGCGAAGCTTGTTATTAGCAATGATCTAAGTTATCAAATGTATATAGTTATTAATGCATAAAAGACAACAGAAAGAAAAACAACACAAGAAACCACAACACCAGATATAACGTGGTTCACCCCCAGTGTAGGGGTTATGTCCACAAACTGTGTTTTATTCAACTTGCTACAAAACCACAGTTTGATCTGCGCACTCAACTGCAGATCCCTTCAGCCCTTAACAGCCATGCACATAGCAGCAGGCTTCTGTGCACATAGCTGCAGATCTTTCCTTAATCTTCTTACAAAATCCTCAGCGCACACAACTGCAGAGGTCGTCCACGCACACAGCTGGGACTTAACCTTTCCTTACAAAATTAGCCTTAGCCTCGCCTTAATCTTTCTTACATTATAAAACCTAACCTTTCTTATTTACACAAGTGCCTATTTAGAACGCACTGTTTACAAAAACATGGATTCAATACCGTGGGCACCCAAAACCCTAAACCCTGGTCTTAAGCTGCGGGTTTATTACAATAGAGGAATTTGACTCAACCCCCGACACCCCTAAGACTATTTTGAGTCAAAGCCGCGGAGTTACCCATCTTAAGAACCGTTGAGGTACGCGCCCCAACAGGCCCCTAAGACTCACCAGTGTCCTGTCCCGGGGCACTTATCTGCTCGGCTGGTGGTAAAATTTACTTGGCGAAGACATTGTGCGCTGGTTCCTGGAATCCTTCCGGCTGGTTGCCAGCTGCCTGCTTCTTTCCTTTTTGATATTGATGCTGAGTAAGGCCTTGTGGATCCATCTGCAACCCCATCCTTTGGTCGGGTTGGAAACATTTAACCAGCCACAGCTTGGGGTCCCCTGGAATTGCGTGTCACGCTGCATAAGATACACAGCTGCCATGGTTCTGCTGTGTCGGAATATTTCAGGGCGGGGCTCCCCAGAGTCATTTGGCGAGGTCTTATGGCCTTCGTGGCTCCATGTTAGAGAAAATTTGTGCCTGCCTTCGCCTGATTTAGAGCAAACTTCTGCCTGCCTGTGTACCTAAGTCGAAGACGACTGTACTGGCGGTTTACGCAAAAGGTTCTGCAGACCTCTCTCTCTGAACTCTCGTACTAGCTCCTGGACTTCACAATTGTTTGACATGGCTCCCGTCGAGCAAACTCCAAGAAGTGCTTCGAGGAATATTTCACAAGCCAATGTAGATTACTTATAGAATTCCGTTGCAGAATCTGTCATCATAGTGTAGTAATGACATCAAATCTGTTTGAATACCAGAAATCTCGTCACACCCAGCCTGAGATTTTCCCAAAATATCATAATTATGGGTATGGAGAGTAGCTCACGTGTCGCCGCCGTCAAATGCATTTTGTCCCATCCATCTCATACTAGGCTGCAACACAGTTCCAACCTATGACATAACAACCACTTTCCACTTCGACACAGGATGAACCTGCGTCCCCTGACCAACCTTCGGCTTCCCATACTTTATCCTTCAGACTACGACATTCCATAGTGTGGCGAGCAGCTTCTCTAATGGTCTAGTACCCCATTCCAGCTGTTTTGGGTACGCAGAATTTTCTTTCTTGGTGCTACCTCCGATTCTGAGGACTTGGCCTGTCCCTGTACTTCTTTAGACGACTCCCATTTATCATAGAAGGAAAGAGTTCTCCATTTAACTTAGCTAGTTGGACTGCGCCCCCATCAGTAACTTTTTGTACTATATATGGTCCCTTCTAATGTGTCTTAAACTTTCCTGGGAATTTCATGAATTTGTTGTCATAGAGGAGCACAAGATCACCTTGCTGGAATTGTTTCTTCTTAATGTGTCTGTCATGCCACGCTTTTTCTCGAGCTTTTTGCACCTGTTGCTGGAAACCTGCAATAAATCTATCCTCTTCGAGTTCTAATATCTGTTTCAGTCTCTCTGTCATTATGGCTGGGTCATCCATCTCGGTGAAAGCAGATATTCTGAGGCTGGGAACAATGTATTCCATGGGCATGATAGCTTCTTTCCCATAAACCAGTCGGAAAGGTGTATGGCCTGTCAACTTTTTGCAAGTGGTTCTGTAAGCCCATAGCACTGCTGGAATGTGAAGGTCCCAATCATTTCTGTTAGCATTACAAATCTTTGTCAAAGAATGCTCCAGGATCTTATTAAAAGCTTCGACAGTCCCATTTGCTTGTGGATGAGAGGCTGTACTTTTCTGATGGTATACTTGAAATTCTTCAGTTAGTACTGCAATAGTTTTATTTAAGAAATGTGAGCCTTGATCGCTCATAAGGATGCGAGGACACCCAAACTTGGACAAGATGTGATCGAAGATGAATTGTGCAGCTGTAGCAGTGCTACAGTTCTTGACTGGTTGGGCTTCAGCCCAATGGGTAAGGTAGTCAGTTGCTGTAATAATATATCTCACGCCAGACTTTTTCGCAGGGGGGTTGATAGGGTCGACAAATTCAATAGCCCATTTGTCAAAAGCTTGTAAGGTTACCTGCGGAACTAGGGGCATTTCATCCCACCGAGATGGTTTTCCTGTCCTCTGACAGACGTCGCAGCTGTGGCAATATTCTCTTGCATCCTTGTGAACGATGGGCCACCATAAGCCGGCTATCAAAATCTTCTGTGCGGTAGCTTTCCCTGCATAATGACCTCTTGCTGCGCCAGAATGTGCCTTGGCTAGAATCAGGGGTCTTTCATGCTCCAAAACGCACCTGTGCAGTATTTCATCTGGTCCCATCTTTTACAGCTGGCCGGCTATTAGGGTGAAGTCCGCTGCTCGCACTACCAGCTGCTTTTTCTGTTGTGTTATCATTTCAGCAGGTGGAAACCCTGTAGACAAGTACTGAGCAATATCCTGGAAGTAGTCATCGACTATCTGGATGGAAAACAGTTGCACGTTAGGGAGGCCCTCATCCAAACTGGTGGGTTCTTTGCCTGACTCGAGCCTCGACAAGTGGTCAGGTCCTAGGTTCAGTCTCCCCGACTTAACTATGATTTCGAAGTCATATTCTTGGAACAGAATCAACCATCTGCATATTCTTCCTCCTAGCACAGGCTTATTAACCAAATATTTCAAAGCAGAATGGTCAGTAAACATCTTAAAATGAGATCCTAATAGATAATGTCGAAACTTCTGTAGTGCATACACCATAGCAAGGCCTTCCCGCTCTGTGGTAGTATAATTTTTCTCTGCAGTGGATAATTTTCTACTGGCAAAAGAAATAGGGTGGTCGATCTGACCTGTGCCTGGTTGAGCCAATACCACCCCTAGAGAAATGGAGGATGCGTCGACATGCACATGAAATTCTTTGTTCTAGTCAGGAAATACTAGAAAAGGGGCAGTGACCATTTTTTCCTTCAAAATATCTAAGCTTTCCTGGCACTTCGGTGTCCAGTCGAACTTACTATCTTTCTTCAGCTGCCTTTCCATCGGAGCGGTAATCTGAGCATATCCTTGGATGAATTTCCTGTAGTAACCAGTGTGACCGAGTGTCGTGCGCAGTTGTTTGACGGACTTCGGGGGTGGCAGATTTACAATAATAGCTATCTTCGTAGGATCCATCATCAATCCCTGCTTACAGACAACATGACCAAGGAGAATTCCAAAAGGAGCACAAAAGATACACTTTTTTAGATTCAAAGCAATCTGGTGCTGTCTACACTTGTTTAACATAAGTCTCAAACTAGTGAGGTGGTCTTTTACTAGCCCAAAAATAGTCCAATCATCAAAATAAACTTCTAAGAATTTATGTATATATTCCTTAAACGCAGAGATGACGACTCTAGAAAATATAGCAGGTGCATTCTTCAGCCCAAAGGGCATGACAGTAAACTGAAAGGATCCCATTTCGGTAGCAAATGTTGTCTTATGTCGGTCTTCTGGAGCAATTCGGATCTGATGGTAGCCAGAAAACCCATCAGTGAAATAGTATATTTCTTTACCTCCAACATTGTCGAGCACTTCATCTATAAAGGGGGTAGGAAAGGGATCATGCAGACAGGAATCATTTAATTTCCTTAGGTCGACACAGATGCGAATTTCACCCTTAGTCTTCTTCTCCTGGACCACCATAGGACTGACCCACTCAGATTCTTCAACAGGCTCAATTATTCCTGCAGTGAGCATCTTATCCAGCTCCACCTTAACCTTTTCTTTATACTTCGGATTCAATCTATAAGGACACTGTTTCACAGGTTTTGCATCGGGTTTCAAAGGGATCTTCATTACGCCAATATCACCCAGGATACCCTTCATTTCGGAAAACTTTGTTGGAAAGAGATCTTGGTACTCGTGGAGAAGTTGGGTTACCTTGCTGACCATTTCATCATCCCAATAGTCGCCGATTGTAGCAAGCTTAGGCTGTTCTTCGGATCCAATGTTAACTGTGCATGTCTTCAGGGGCTGATTTACTTTCGGGGCTTCGATGGCTGGTCCTTGCACGTCACAGCATCCTTCTGACTAAGGGATTGCGATATTGTGCGGGTCCTCATCCTCCTCAATGGCGAAGTTATAACATTCTAGTGCGTGGGCTTCCTGCACTGTCCAATCTGGTCGTTGTTCTACTAGTTCTCGGTCATCAAAGACCTTGGTATGGATGATCCTTATAGCTGCATCTAAAGCTGGGCAGACGTCATTAGTAGAAAAAGTATGTATAAAACTATGGGCAAGACAATCCCAACTTACAGTATCTAGGCGGAGCTCAGCTTCCTCATACCAGTTCTTAGCTATCGGTGCCAGTGTATGGACGAATCTATGTGCCCATTCGTTCTGAGGTACATACCTCCACACCTCATAGCAGTTTGCCAAATGTGCTTGTGGACTAGATTTTCCATCAAACTTGCTTCGCACCTCCTCTAGCTGGTCCTTAAATCTCAGGCGAAGGAGCCTCTGACAAGCTTCCCAACTAGGAATCTGCGGCTTATGGCTCTTCCACCATCTGGCTGCTGTGACTCTGAGTGCTGACTCCAGAGAGGTCATTTTCTGTGACTCAGGGATCTAACCTGAGAATTGTACGATGAACGGGTCAGGGTCTGTCGAACCATCAAAAGTAGGGAGAGCGCTTGGTTGTGAACTGAGCCATCTGAGGGATTTAGTAGGTCTGGTACTTCTATGTCCATGGAGCTCATATAATCGATTTTTCCAACTCTCTAAGTCATCCTCCGAGCTGGTCATACAGGAGCTACCAGACTCCCAACCTGTGGTAGGAGGATCCTCATAACCTCCTTCCTGCGCGGTGAGAGTGTAGATGGGCTCCACATCATCTTGATCCTCTTGTCAGAGTGGTTTTGTGTACCGTTCCCCTTGTGAGGGATCCATGGGTAGGATGACTCTCAAGTCTTTCCCTTCGAAGATCATCTACCTCTTCTTGAGGTTAATAACTGCAGCATTTTCCATTGCCCATTCAATTCCTAACAAGGCTAGGTAGGGGTTGCTGTCATCAATGATCTCAATTACTTCGAAGTCCACGACAGTACTGACCCCGGAAATATCTATTTGGACACTCAAGAATCTTCCTAGAGGCACAATCCTTTGCTGGTTGGCTAGCCTCAACTGGATAGGGGACTAGGCGAGGGTGGGTTTTCCCATGTGTTCCCATGTTTGTTTAGTTAACACATTTACGTCGGACCCTAAGTCCAAGATAACATCAGTCAGATCGTATGCTCCTATCTGAGCATTCAATCTCATTTCCCTGCCGGTTCTGTTCACTCTATGAACAGTTTTGTCTTGAGCAGAACTGTGCTGAGGTCCGCAGGAAGCAATGACTTTCTGTAACTCAGTCAGAGCATCCTGATCTCTTAACAGTTTGAGGAAACTCTGTAAAAAGGAGGATAGGGTACTTACATTATCCTGCGGGGCTTCCTGGGGTCGCGAAGATAGTTGCTGAGGTTGTGCAGGTGCAACGGATGTGCTAGGGCCAGCAAAATCTTTCTTAACTTCCATAAATGTCTCTCTTTCTCTTGTGATATCAAATGTTGGGATTTTCGCAGGAGCCTTCCGAACCCTAGCATCGGTAGGCTGTGTTTCTATATCCTGTGGGTGTGTCATAGCTCCACTCTGTGTGACAACATTGATAGTTGCGGCAGGTCGGGGCTCAACTGAAATCATCTGGATATTCCATGTAGGGGCACTCTGTCATGCCTGAATCTTAGCTATGAGCTACGGGCACTGCTCAATCACATGATCTACCGCGCGGCAGTACCAACATGTCGTAGTGGGGTTTCGACAGTCATGAGCCAAATGCCCAGCTTGGTTACAATTGTAACACACCAACTAGCCTCGGCCTCTTCCGGCCACACCACCATGGCCGCCAGAAGAACCTCTACCAGAGGAACCCCCCTGGTAACCATAACTATCACTACTTGGGCCTTCATTGTGTACCCGATAGGCGTCATAGGTGCGGCACACATCCTCATTATGACCTATAGACTTGCAGAAATTATAGTAGGGGTTCTTAGGTCCCTGTCCATACTGTTGCAGCAGGTAACAGTTCTCAGGTCGGTGCTGACCTGTCGTTTTGCAGAGCTCACAATATAGGACTTGTGGTGGAAATGGGTTCGACGCACCTGTATGCAGGTACTTTCTTACCAGAGGGCACCGTTCCTTGTCGTGACCTTCAGTATGACATTGAGTACACCAAACCTCTTCACGATCGGGTTTTCCCTTCTTCATCTCGCGAAGTTCCAGGGCCATCACTGCTAGCTGCGCTTGGATTTGAGCAATACCAGAATCATCTCCGACGGGGGCAGTCTCTAGCTTCATTGCGATTTCTAGAGCCTCTTGCTGGTCAGCAACCTTTTGTTGCATGAGCGGAGTTCTGATATGTGGTAATAATGCCACAATAAACCACTCCTTGTGCTGCGCATGACTAATGGTAAAGATGACTTGGTCTAGGAGAACCTTGAATCTCTGGTCAAAGTCCCACACAGATTCGTCGTGCCGCTGTTGAATCTCTTTGAGTTTAGTGATGCTCTGCGATTCCGATTTAGGCTTCTTAAATTCTTTGGTTATGGCTGCCTTAATCTCATCTAACGTAGGGCTCTGAGTACTAGAGAAATTCATGAACCAGGTCAAAGCCCGGTCCCAGAAAGAAGTAATGAGCTGCGCGACTCTTACATCCGGGTCTGTAATTTTCTTCGCATTCCATACTGCTTCACATAAAAACTAGAACTGTTCGGGGTCCTCTGATCCCGTGCCTTTGAAGATGGGGAGCTTAATGTCATCAACCAGGTGGGCCATAGCGGTTCTGGGAGGGGGACAGGACGTTGATGGGGAGGGATTTACGGGGACAGACTGGCCTGTGACCGGAATACTTGGATTTGGTTGACTGTCAGACTGCGACGGAATTTCAGGGGTAACAGGGCTTCGCTGCGGGGTGACCGAAGGGTTTTCTTCAGAGCCGAACTCTTCAGAATTTACGGGGGAAGACGCGGTATCCTGACCTAGGGGGTAGGAGTCAAAATCTCTTTTGTACCTTTTTCCACTTCGTAGCAAACCACTTTGCTCGTCGAAGGTATTATCACTTGCAAACATATGTTAGTACTACTAAGCTAGCAGTCTGATTCAAACAACAATATACCTTTTTCAGCCAATAGTATTTTAATCCGCAAGCTTAATGAATTCAAAAACTTACCACGGGGACCTTTGAAGAACTGTCGTTCAGCTTCGCTGAAGGAGATACTTGTGTCAATGGCAAACTCTGTCACGAAGGCTTCCAATGTTCGCGTCGTCCAGAAATCAACAACACGGGAGACCTCGTTGTTCACGTGTTGCACAAGATTGACCCTTGTGGGGGTCCACGTGGGAACCCGTCGAGCTTGGAAGTTCGTCCTTCTCTCTGTTAACCTAGACAACCACTGGTGCAACTCTATGTGGATATTACCAAAGAAAATTTCATAAGCATCACAAAAAACATACCTTTGTAAAAAGTCACGCGCACTACAACGCGGATTTGTGTTCTCTTGTTGCGCGAACTTCAGATAGGTCTCAGCAAACCAATCACTGATTTCCGTCACTGAGGGCCTCCAGGACATAGCCCTCGAGGTACGATGTAAACCCCTCTTGAGCAGATACTGAGTTCAACCGGCAACGGAACCAATTTGTTGGGCAATAGGGCAGACCCAGGTTTAATCCTTTTATGTTGCACCAACAAAAGACCCACAGTGTTGGCCCTTTTAGCAACAACCTGCGTGCAGGTTGCAGTCTCACCCGAAACAACTATGGGGTGCCGCAGAATCAACTATGGGGTGCCGCAGAATCAGGTTTCTGCAAGCAGAGAGGGATATTAATGTACCTTAGCCTTTAATAACTTATTAATCAACAATTGCACAGCTTTGTCATTCACTTTATATACAATTTCGCAGATAGATAAACAACCGTGACTTGCTTAACCCACTACAGGGAATTCACAGCGAAGCTTGTTATTAGCAGTGATCTAAGTTATCAAATGTATACAGTTATTAATGCATAAAAGACAACAAAAAGAGAAACAACACAAGAAACCACAACACCAGATATAACGTGGTTCACCCCCAGTGTAGGGGTTACGTCCACAAACTATGTTTTATTCAACTTGCTACAAAACCACAGTTTGATCTGCGCAGTCAGCTGCAGATCCCTTCAGCCTTTAACAGCCGCGCACACAGCAGCAAGCTTCTGCGCACACAGCTGCAGATCTTTCCTTAATTTTCTTACAAAATCCTCTGTGCACACAGCTACAGAGGTCATCCATGCACATAGCTGGGACTTAACCTTTCCTTACAAAATCAGCCTTAGCCTCGCCTTAATCTTTCTTACATTATAAAACCTAACCTTTCTTATTTACACAAGTGCCTATTTAGAACGCACTGTTTACAAAAACATGGATTCAATACCATGGGCACCCAAAACCCTAAACCCTGGTCTTAAGCCATGGGTTTATTACAATAGAGGAATTTGACTCAACCCCCGACACCTCTAAGACTATTTTGAGTCAAAGCTGCAGAGTTACCCATCTTAAGAACCGTTGAGGTACGCGCCCCAACAGGGGTTCTAAAATTTGTCTTCATGACCATATTACAAAATTCATAAACATTTAAATGTGTGTGTAGATGCATAAAAAATACATAGAATAAATAAATTCATTCCACACACACACAGCATGCATATACCAATATATGTATCACATCAATAATAATTATACTCATGCACATTTAAACACAATAGTAAATTAACAGGTAAACACTTATCTTTTCAATAAAGTTTCCCAAGCAATTCGATATGGAAGAGCAATTTTCCACCTAGTTGCAAGCACTATGTCCATTACTTTATCTCCCTAATGAGAGGCCACCCTCGATTTGGGCTATGAATCCACTAAAGAGGAACTACACATGCTCACTCATAGCAATAGACACACACTCATGCTAAGCCATCACACAACTGGGTTTATCAAGCATGTATAGAGATAAGGAAGGAGAATGCTAATCCAATGAGGTCAATCACATAGCTACATGAATATCGATTGACGTCATCTATCCTTGGGACCCACATTACCTACCTCAACCAACACAAGGAAGGTCCCATTCTCTACTACACAGTCCCTCAAGCACCCCTTCCCTCCAGTGCTATTGAGGGTGGGCATAGAAAGGTCCAATCTACTAAACCTTCAAATATTTCTTGTCTTCACTGGGTTTATAAAGCCATTTGAACCTCTTGTCTCTCTCTAACTTCAAATTTCTCTTTGATTCTCTTATACCTAACTACATTAAATTGGAGCCACGAAATTCAGTTTACAGGCTCCCAAATATAGGTTTTTCCAAGGATTTTTAGGTATTTTACACGTTCAAATTCACCCCAGGGTCTATGTCTATGGATCCCTTGCTGGATTTCACAAGGCACGCAAATATTTGGGCTTTTTTTACACTCTAAAAGATGATTTTTTCTCTATCTACTGTTTATGTTCTCTTTCTTGCTAGGAATGCATAACATGCTGAAAATTGGAGTTTGATTTCCCAACAATGGAATGGGAATGAATGGAAATGAATCCCCATGAAGGAAATTGACTTTTGAGTCTCAAAAAATGATCCCATACTCAACCATATGAATTTCCGAGTTTATCCCATGCTCCATTAAATTCATGATCTAATTTTTTAGTAGTTTTCTTACAACATAATTAAAAATCAGTAAGGAAATCCACTTGGGTAGTTTCTTACCATTTATGGAACATGGGTTCTCAATATGACACTTGGAAACAAAGGTTTTAATTTCCCACACCCCTCTCCTCTCCCTAGTGGATAAACACATCCCCTCATTTTATTTCCCTTCATAGATAGCTCTTAGACTTCTATTTGGATTATAAATATTTACATTGATTTTACATTTTTCCATTGTTGACTAGAACATGTCAACAAAATATAAAATACTTTCCTTTAGAAAGGCCTTGGTCTTGAACTCTACACTTGGAATCATACATCACATATTTACAATATTTACATATTATCCAGTAATTCCAAGGGTTAAAATGGGTGTATTACAATTAGTTCCCTTTGATCAAACAAACCTTTCAATTGTATTTCTACGAAATGGGATTCTTCAGAATTTACTTCTACCTTGAAGAACATAAACCTAAAATAATTATAAGAGGCCCCTAAATCATGGGCCCAAAATGAATATATATTATTTTAATTGTTACCTTAGATTTCAGCCTTTCCATCGGATGTTCCAACCTTAGTGCTAGTATAGTTATAACTACCTCACCTACCTTTAAGTATTTGGGATGATATATCTCTAAATTATATTAGTTCAACAAAATGGAGAAGTTCATAAAAAGAGTGACACTTATTTTAATCACCAAACTTATTGCAAGTTATATGTTTAAATTAATTGATCATTTAATTATCATCCTGATGAACATAAGTCTTGCAAGATATCAATCATCGTATGTGGATGCCTCAAATGCCTTTATAATTGGTTTCAATAATGCTCTTATAGAAGGAAATTTCATCATCAATATAATAATGGAAATTGTTATCACCTTGTAAAACAACTATTGAATCATATCACACTTGCAAAAATCAAATAATAATCCATGTTGTTATTCAATGGAAATTACTTCAATCTATATTAAAATTCTCATTGACCCAATTATAATGTAAATGCATAACTATATAGAATTTCATCTTAAGTCTTATTTCATAAACATACAATGAAACATAACAAATGTAATACTCAGATAATGATAAAACAACACACATGTTATACTGAGTGGGCCATGCCTCAAAACATAATATTGGAACTACGCTACAATAAAACTAAATAAATCAAGAACTCATTATTCATCACAAAGATGTATAAATATTGATCAAATTCGAGATCCTTGGATTATATAGAGTCTACTAGCTTATCAAATAGGTGATTCCCCCTTTGTATACATAAACATGTCTTATTTAATTAAGTAGTGAAACAACAAAAATAGAAAATCCTATAAATTAGTTAACTTGGAAATTGAATATTATCAAGTGGCAATACTAGATTATTAAATTCATCCTATATACTAATAGAACACATGTTTAATCACTAGGAATATAGGAATGCTCAATTATATTGGGGTGCCTAATCAGAACCTCTAACAATTATTCAAAATAAAAAAGCGATGTTGTGATCTATAGAAAGGTTTGAAGGTTTTCGTAGAAACCTCTAATAATCAAATTCCACATTGATTCGTGGAACTAAGGATTGTTTTCATTACCTCCATTTCCCATTTCCCACCTTTTTCTCTCCCTCTAACTTATTAACACTATAGTAGTCCTTAACCATTTCTACATCAATTATTTAATGGGATCAAGTAGTAACTCTTCCTATAAATATGTAGAAACTCTTTCAACTAATCAGACAAAATATGCTACCATTCTATTAAGATATATCATGAACTAAATTAGAACTAGGAAATGTAATTGAAATTAGCTCATATCCTTAATCCTTCTATTTAGGTATCAAAATGGTTGATAATGACAATGTTTATACATCATACCAAAGGTAGATTGTCTAAGAAAAGGATGGTGAATAATAACCAAAACAAGAACCCATCATCCCCCTACATTGCACATACCTATGTAAACCCATAATATCGCTATTCATAATTTGGAATAGAGGTATTCATACTCTAGATCAAAGGAATCGAGAGTATTTTTCATCGAGTTTGATTGTTATTAACCCAATAGTAAAATAAGATGATATAAAGAATAACACAAAAGATACCATAAAATCTTCACTTTTATTATTATATGAAATTTATCTTTTGGTGGGATGAATAAACCCTGTTCACTTGTCTCATAATTTTTATAAACCCAATATAAAATAATTAAGATCATACAAAGAATAACACAAAAGATACAAAAAAAATCACTTTTATTATTATATACAAATATTCTTTTGGTGAGACAAATATTGACCTTGTTCACTTGCCTCTTGAAGGGGGATACATCCTAATGAGTTAAGCTCAACATACAATATTCTTCTCCACATCTCATAAGGAGGAATCCATCAACATTTATAGAATCACCATACAATAATAACCTCCTAACCACCTAGTGAACCTTCCTTAATGAGGTCTCAGTACATTTATCTATTAACATAAGGGGGCCTTATTTAATAATAACAATATACTGGACCTAGTCAATGTTATATTGAATGAACTCCACTTATACTTTAATGGGACCTTTGGGCCTCCCATTACCCCATAGACAATGTCATAACTCTCTAACCCCCTTAGGAAAGAATTGTCATCGATGCTTTGTGTGAAGTTAAAAAAACATAATCCAGGGTCTAATGGGTGGATGTAGACTATCATGTTGAGGTAGTAACAAGGTTCCCATGGACTAGTGTGAGATACCATGATAATGTCTTCCAACAAACTCCAACTTAAGATTCGGTCCCATGTACGAGTGCTAATGGTCACAGTGAAGTAGTTGATGGGATTCGTAAAAAAATTCATTTTGATGTCCATGTTTTGTAGCTGGAACCCCATATTTGATATTCTAGATCCATAAAATCCTAAGCATTGTACTACATATACCCAATAGGGTAAAATGGATCCAAATAACCCACCAACACAAATTAATCCCTAAGTATTAAAATGATGGAGCTATGAGTAATCCTTCTATTATAGAAGAAGCGTATTATTGTTGTTCTTCGCAAGAAACAGAAGTGTAATATCCTGAATTTTGACCTGAAACTTATGGGAATAAGCCCCATTGACTATGATGTTACTTTGATGTTTTATTTTGATATATTGGGTCTAGGACTCCATTGCATATGAACATGATGATTTGTTTGATATATTGGGTGTAATCCAGTTACATATGTTTTATGCATGATTTTATGTGCTGGGCGTGGACCCTGAAGCACATGATTGATGAGATGTTTTGTGTTGAGCGAGGATCTCTAGAACAAATGAGTATTTGAATATTTGTGTTAAGCGAGAAGCTTTGGAGCACATGAGTGTTTATGTTTTGTTCAGCGTGAAGCTCTGGAGCACATTAGTGTTTATGTTGTGTTGAGTGAGGATCTTTGGAACACATGAATTATGAAAACCTTTGTGTTGAGTGGGAAGCTCTGAAGCACATGAAAATATAATTGGAAGTGTTGGGCATAAGCCCTGGAGCCTTCCAAGTTGATGTTGAGCATAAGATCTAGAACATCGGATCCTTGGCCATTGTATCCCTAGGTGTATCCTACAAGTACATACTAGCATTAGTGTTGAGCGATGAGCTCTGGAATTGCACTAAGTTTGTAAATCTATGTTTTTAGCATTGAGTATGGGCTCTAATAAGCGCTAGGAGATACTGAAAAGAATTAATGATGTCGATTGAAAACGACTCGAGTAAAATATTGATCTCATATGACTTATTTATAAGTGATTAAATGAAATCTTGAATTATTGTATCTCATCAAGTATTGAATAACTACCATGTTATATGAGGGAATCCAACATGCAAGGATGTTTAGAGTTTCCTATCCTAGTAGACCTAACCACCTACCTAATAGGCTTAATGAAGAAAGTGTCATAAGTTTAGGGATCATGTTATATGACACCTAAAGACAAATGATAACAAATAATATATATATAAGTATATATTTTATACATGGTATGTATAAGAGTAAACATAGTAATAATATTAAAAGTATAAGAAAGAAAGAGAGGCTCCATTTATTATTTTTATTACTTAAAGATTATTAAATAGTATAATACCTACAAAGGTCCAAATAGGAACTAGTTAAAAAGTTCTTAAGTTAAATATTAAAAGTACCTAAATTAAATAAAAGGGTTAAATCAAGAAATCAAATGATTCTTTATTTAACTACCTCTTTGACTCAAAAGTATTCCTATAAAGACCCAAGCCAAAGAGAGGCTTGGGGATCTCTTCCATCTTTTTAGTGAATCATTATTTATGCCTGTTTATTCTCAAGAGAGTTCTTGGAGAACATTTTCCTAAGAGGAAAAAGGAGAACTGATTCAGACCTGATATCCCAGTTAGGGAAGCCTTATCTTAGGATCTCTAAGCTACTTGCATGTTGGAACCAGCTCAGGGGGATCCGGATGAAAACCAAGAACAGTTCTGAGTCATGGTTGGGTGGAACCTGGTAGTTCCCAAGTGATTCGGTTATCTATACAGAGGTCAAATATGTCTGTGAATTTGTTAATGTTGGGTAATTAAGTATGCAGGTTTCGATCCATTGGAATAGCTTCACCATACAGGTATGAGGTTCTTGATGTTTTTCCATTCCATTACCTAGTATATTTCCTGTTAGGATATTTAAGGGTTTATGTTGTATGTCTAACCCTATGTCTGCAACTTATTTATTGTTTAGACTATTATATGTTGTATCTCTAGACACTAGGTTGAAATGTATTTCTGTCTAAAATACATTCAAGGGTTTTATTTCTTCGAATTTATTTCTACATTTTATTTCATAGCTTAAACTTGTTTTTCCTAAGACCTAGAAATTTATCTAAACAAAGTCTATATGTTTATTTTACCTATGGATTATACTGGTAGATTTCATATTTCCAGCAGAACTATATTTAGGAGAAAAATTACTATTTAAGTATAAGCTATAAACATAACTCAATTATAAACTCATTTATCTAAATTATTAACCTAAGAAAACAAATCATATCCATTATTTAAATATAAACAGAACCATAATCAAATAGGAAGGAAATGCCAAAAAGACAAGCTATCGAGACCTCTAATGGTCTGAAGATTTATCTCCATTTTAAACATCCTTATAAACGCAATATTCCACATCTAATATTTAACCAATTAAAACAGTCAAGATATTGAGACCATTCCATGGTCTGATATTTATACTTTATTTAAACAAGAACCAAAACCATATACTTAATATACCAACTACATCTACGAAAATCAACATGAATCCATCTCATTCCTAATAAAGTCAACCTCATCATTATGCACAACACTCATTAACAACATAGCATAAATAACCAATAGATCACATGTTCAATTCATAATAAAATCAAACAAAATGCTATGCACATAAATTTGTTATAAACGTAGCATAAATACACAAAGGTTGTAGGATCAATTCCTATAAATGTTAAATTCCCAAATAGACCCATACAGTAATAACCTTTACAACCATAGCAACCTAGGATCAATTCCTGTTGAATCATTTTATTTACAAGTCACCATAATGAATCCTGCAGGATTCATTATTATTTATACAACACGTTGTAGCATTTTCAACTATTAAACCACACTATTATAAATACATAGGTCACAAATAAAATATATCTAATCTCTACACAGAGGTCGAAAGACCCAAATAAAAATACACACTATAACTACGGCCCTCAGACCTATACATACCAAAACATTTAAACATTAACACCAACACTACAACCCTGTCTACGCTATGCGAATACCAACAAAATCCATTGAAGGGTTACATCCACAGCCATGGCTCTTATACACAGATTATTCATTAACCATGAATCAAAACATAAAAATGATAAGTCATTTAACCAACACATAGTCGCATCCCTAATGGCAGGAATTCCATTTTCCATATATGGCATGGCTCCAAAGGCCAAACACCACAGTCAATGGATCCATATAAATAACTTAAACAAGATTTGTGATTTCACACAGAGTCTAACTAATGCCAACGAATAAGAATCATACCCACGATTCGACAGTATGAAAATGTTGTAAATAAATAACCAATAAACACACATAGAGTATAAATGATGTACATACCATTCATTTAAACCAAGTAAGAATTACACAGTCTTATAACCTAGGCCTTGCACCATTGCAAGCAATGGTGCTTTCACCATACTCAAACATACACAAAATTACAATTCGCATAGCCTAGGAATGTTCACCAAGGAATTAATACTATGCAAAGCATCCATAAACAAAACCCAAAGTACATTAAAGCCTTGGCCCGAAGGAACTAAACCCCAACAAGAAAAACCCCAAGTCTAAACACATCTTTCATGCTATACAAATTAAGTTACATACAACCCATTTCTTTTCCACATCCATTAAATCCAGAAAAGCATTCAAACCCATGAAGAGTTTTAACTCTGTCACAACAACCATGTGAGAGAGGGACAATTTTTAAACTTGTATAGCAGGGCTTACCCAAATGGGTATGGGGTTGACTCAAGGTGACCCACGACCCACGATTTATTCATACCCTGTAACATGTAACCCAATATAAAATCCATGATGAGGAGTATGCATTGAAACCAAACTGAATAGAAAAAAAATGCTATTAAACAAGAGAGGGATACATACCTGCCATCACGGCCAAAAATTCGAAGCTTCACACCACCACATAGTGCAAAGGCAGAGCTCACGCATCCATGCTGCGAATGAACAAACCAATGGAAGAGCCCAATCCTTAAGCTCTAGGTCCATGTTTTTCAAGGTGCATTTATGTCTCCACCATGGCCTCCTTTAACACAATCCCAAACCCAAATCGTATAGTTCATGCCACCCTTAAAACCATGTTTAATCAACATTCCATGCAATATGTGCAACGAATACATAGGGTTTAAGCCATATTCCATTGCATATGAAATATTCCAAGGCTATTGTAAAGGTTTTAAATATCATACACCAAGATTATATTATAGCATGAACCACATTAAAAAGTGTCAATACCATATAAAATGTGTTCCAAGTAAATAATATGTGCAGCAATAACTAAATTACTGTCATAGAGTTTGTAAAAATAACAATAGTAACCTGTGCAACATAGGCTAACAAAACATCCAACCTTGTGTAAATATCAACTAACAACAACCATAGTCATCACTAGGATAGGACTGTAAGTCACTCGTCGCCCAAGCTGGATGTTAGTGACGAACGGGCAGTATGTCTTGTTTCGCTTTTATAAGCAGTTTTCCATCGTCAAGTGCACCTACACGTGACAAGGAAAGAAATGAATTAGTTCATAATAACTAAGTAAGCCCCGAAGTGACAAGTATAAAACAATTACCTCTCAGGTGTTTACAAGGGAAACAAGTCTCACCACTCTAACCCTTTTTCAATAACAAGTTAAGTCAAAAAAATTTATACAACAGTAATCGAACTTTATAACCATTGAATATATAATTGAAACAACTAACATACATATAAATGAGTAACCATAGATCAAGATAGTAAGAAACATCACGACAACAAAAGTAGTACATTAATAACCACATTGGGAAATATGAAATCAGGATGTAAGAACAGCTTACGACAATACAATACAGTAAACGAAGAACGGCACATTTTGCATAAGTAGAAATAATGTCAAGCTCAGGTAGTAAATGACTAGCCTAATTTTTTTTTTCAAATTTTGGGGACATTACAAGAAGATTCGAAAGAGAACATTCCTTCAAAAGGATATAGAAATAGTTTTCATTCCAAATATTACATCTAACCATATACTAATTCGTACAAGAATATTCTAATTCATACCATGCCTCTTGTTAGCAAGCGGGTTTGAGGAAGATGAGTTGTGTAGCAACAAGGGTGATGCGCAAGATTGAAGATGATGTGCAAGGATAAAGATGATACGGAAGGCTAAAGAGTGCATGCAAGGTGGGAAAGTCGACAAAGAGTCGGCTTGGTCATAATTTTGTAGGAATTGGTCATAGTTTTGTAGTTTTGGTCCAAGTTAGTTAGGAAGTTGATCAAAGTGGACCATATTGTAAAAGGCGCAAGCCTATAAATAGAGATAGGAATGTAATGTTGAGAAATAAATCAAGGAAGGGATGAATTTAATGATATTATGTTGACTTTTTCTCTGCGGAAGACTAATTTCTGTTTGTCGCAACTATGGAGATGTTTTTTAGAAACTATTTTGATGCAGAAGTAATATGACATGACAAAGTTTTGATGGAAACACTGTGTTTTTATGTCTTTATTCTTTCCTATTTTACCTATGATGCAATGTGAATGAACAAATACCACAGTATGATGGTTCTTTCTGAATGATGTAATGTTTCTGTGTTTTAAATCATATTATAGTGATCGATCAGTTTATGGATAATTGCATTGTTGCGATCTGATATGAATTTGTGAAAGTAAACCTTTATGTGGATCTTTGAATTAATGTTGCAATAGTTAGACAATATATGCACATTCCTCCTTATTATTGTGTAAACATGGTTCTGACAGTTATCCCTCGAACATATCAGGTGAGACTTCATCTGCTTCACAGGTGTTGCTGAATAGGGTGAAACTTGTTTGGGCCAGTGCTCAGGGATATCATCGAGTTAAGGGTGTCAACAGAGTGTGAACCCCTGTCGACGGATCTGTGTCAAAAAATGGTTCTGTTGTTGGGACTGTAGTGGGACGACAACGGGTATATGTTGTGGCATGGCGAATAGACCATAGATTCAATATTGGTTCGACCAGAAGGCTTGGGAATTTGCAACAGAAGAGAATTATAACCTTGGATTAATAATAAAAGAGTAGCTAGGAAGGTACTTCTATTCTAATCTCCACGAGTACTTCTTCTATGATTTTTCGATCATCGTGTATGATTTTCAAGGAGGTGAACCCACTTCCTGGACCCCAAATTTGATCCAACATCTGCAGGAGGTAGATAACAGAGCATCAAGGGTTGTCAACATGTGGCTTGACAACATCTTGGAAGGCTACATCATTGAGTTCATAGTTGAAACAGTCAATTCTTATAGTGATGCAGAAAGGGATTTCTTCAAAGGACCAAGATGTAGGTTTATGTTATCACTGCAGTTATCAATTAAAATTCTTATCTATGAAAAGGGAATATACAAGACAAACTCCAACAAGTAGATCCCTCATTTACGGAGGTTCTGGGTATTGCACAGATGAGGGTTGGATATAATGATATGTGGTAGATGGATGGGAGTTACGATGAGACTGTGAGGGAAGCCGAGGAAGGATGTGGTATTTTGCAAAGTGGGGAAAGGTTTCGGTAAGAGGAGGAAGAGGACTAAGGAGAGTCCTGTTGCAGCTGAAATAAGAATCTATGAAGGAAGGTCACAAGGGATGAAGCAACTGTACAATGACAAAGGAGATGACCAGGATATTCCCGATCCTGAGGAAATACCAACCCGGAGCAACAATGTACCTAAACCTTCGTATAGTGTGCCACACTCAAAAATAAATACTAGCTCAACATAGAATTGTCTGATGTGTCATCAACACTCTAATAGTAGTGGATCAACGAAAGTAGGAGGAAGGTCCAATATGGCAAGAGATGATGTAAATTTACCTTTGTTTCATGGAAACGAGATGGAGGATCCTGAACAATACTAGTATTTGTGCAAAGAAGTTTGGACTGTAAAGCAAGCTCAGGATGATGATGCTCAGAACGGTTAGTTGGAAACAACCTTTTCGGGTCATGCACTAGATTTGTACATGAAGTTTGTATAAGTTCCCACAGGAACTCCAACAAAGACTCTAGCATAAATCAGAACTAGATTGATCAAAGAGTTCAGAAATCCTAAGGTTGATGCACAATATATCATGGAGCTAATGGAGATCAAGCAATATCCAAATGAATCTGTCTATGATTTTGATCAGTGATTCATTACATTGATGATGAAAGTCAATTTTGGAATGAGTGATGTATAGCACAAGGAGTGGTTCATTGCAGTATTAGTACCACGTATCAGGATGCCCTTGATGCAATAAAATATTGCAACATAGAGCGAGGCTCTGGAGATTGTGATGAATTTGGAAGCTTCACCGGATGGAGAGAATGGAGTTGGCATGAATCATATCCAATCGCAACTAGTGAACCTGAAGATCCAATTGCAAGATATCAAGAAGGGAAGGGAGCATCATGAGGAAATATGGTGTACTTGATGTCATGCGGAGGGACATCATAAGGATTAGTGCCCATATTTTTGAAATTACTTGCTGTCAGGATATTTGAATTGATTAAGAAATGGAGGCATGCCATGGTGTCGCATTTGTAAGGTTCATGGACATCGACATGAAGACTGTGCCTATATTCATAAAATGGTATCCAAGCCTATGAAATTATATTGTAGGTTTTATCGATCTGTGAGCCATGAAGAAAATGAATGCCAAGCATATGATTTTCTCCAGGATAGGAGGATGGATGCATATTATGCAAAGGTAGAATACCATCGATCATCGGAGAGACCATCACCATAAAAACCACCACATGTTGTACAACCACATCCACATCTGCAACCACAACTATAGTTTGATTTGATACAGCCACAGTACAACCAGATGCAGTATGCTTCGTGAAAGAAGAAGTATACTGAAACGTAGTATGCACAACCACATCTGAATCCCCCATTGCAATAACAATTCAATCAACCACAGTATCGACAGTAGGGAGGATTTTGTGGAGGATTCCAAGGAGGATGAGGTAGAGGTTTTGGTCAAGGAAGAGGACAAGGTCGCCGACCTATGTGATGTTATAATTTTGGATTATTTGGGAACTACCAGAGATATTTTCCAAACTTGCAGTCGCAATGTCCCTACTATAGCTCCACAGATCACACAGTTGAAGAATTCCCACAACTGATTGAAAAGTGGCAAGAAAGGAATGTTCTGCCACCCCAGAACTAGAACTAGAATGTGAACCAGTTAGTGAATCCTCCAACTAACAAAAAACAAGGACCAACAGTTGGGAAGATCTTAGTAGAACCCATATTTCAGTCTGTTGGCATTGTTGTCATTACTTGTGGAGGTGCGACAACAGGTGAGATGATGTCTTGATTCCAAAAGTTTGATTGGATAGACAAAAAAGTTGCAATTTGATGTCGACACTGAGAGGGATACGTTCTTTGAAGCACGTAACGCCATAAGAAGAGATTCGGGTAAGTTGTCTGTTTATGAAATGCCACTTGTTTTTTAGCCAACTCTAGTAGCAGGATCATTGCGGCAACATGGTACCTTGAAAATTTTCTTTGAATGTTGTCTGTTGCTGGAAAAGGATCCTAATGCACTCGTCGAGATCACAAGTCTGTTGCATCGACCAGACAAGGGGAAGAAGGAGTCTGTTGTGACCTCCCTTCATAAGAATAAAAATGGGAAAGAAATGAGAATGAATATCCATATTGGGGATTACGAGGTAGATTCATTTATTTAGTATCTACGCTCACATGTGAACATTCTGACAAAGAAAACGTGCGAGAACATGGGGAAACTATAGTTGTTTTTCTCCCCTGTACAGCTGCAACTAGCTAACCAAGACAGGGTGACACCAAATGGTTGAGTACCGCGTTTAGCGATGGAAGTCAAAGGAATGAGGACATATGTGTATTTTGACATTATCGAGATTGTTGATGAAGAAATATATTATCCCACACTGGTGGGGATAGGATGTGCTAAAAAAGGATTGGCAGTGATCAACTTCAAGAAGCCTGTAATGACGTTTGAGAACCATGATAGCACAGTCATATCTCCGATGGATCTAAGGGAAGGAAGAAGGTATGTCGAACGAGTTAAAGAAGAGGTTGTAGGGGGATGGGACCATGCATACAACATCCCAAATGATTATGTCCACCATACTACAGACAAATATCTGGGTTGGAAAAGCTCTAGCTCCGCATCGTCGAACTCTGATGTTGCATTGGAGAATTGGCAGAATTAGATGCATGAGGTGTCGATTCAAAACTATAGCAGAATTACTCAGTCGCAACAGAGATTGTTGAGTTGCCAACATATGAGGGGATGCCTAATTTACCTATATTTTTGTCTTATTTTGAAGATAAGGTGTCAAAACCATAGAGGCTACTTTTTTTGGATGAAGCATTGAAGGCTACTCCAGCATGTTGGTTGGAGACACATAAGAAATCGATCAATGGGTGGTCATTATGTTGCAGGTTGATGGAATTTTGTTTCGATGGAACATAATAGTACCAAGATGAGAATTATGATGGGAATAATTATCCTAACAATAATTTGATTTCATGTCAAACCATGTGGGTGTCGTGACAAAAAATGAGTGGGTACATGCTTTTGTACACGTGTTGGATGAAATGCCCCGACAATGGTATGCATCAGCTGAGCTTAGAAGAGATATTACGACATGGGAGGAGTTGTCTATTTGTTTCAGTTAGACCTTTAGTTTTACAGGTATTGATCCAATGATTCATAGTGAGTTACAACATATCTGCAACATTGTTTTAAAGGTAGTTATAGTCGCATATCCCGTGGACCCACATGAAGCATCATTGATGCAATCGATCATGGAATGTTACAATGTAACAAGGGGAATTCACGATGGAGATGACCCAAGGAACATCAATATTCCAGAATCTGAAGGAAGTCAAGATATCGTGGCACCAGAGATGCCAATAGACAAAGTTCACCAGCCATTGAAGATTCAGAAGGTCAACATTGGGATATATGAGGAACCAAAGTTCACAAATATTGGAGACTATTGGGATGAAGAAACCATGGTGTATATCACTGATCTGTTGCATTAATTTCAATATTTGTTTATGAAAAAGTTTTATGAAATGAAAGGGACATTAGGATATTTGGGAGAAATGAAAATCCCACTGAAGCCTGATGAGAAGCCTATAAAGCAGTGCGTGTATCTCCTGAATGTGCAATACAAGGAGAGAGTCAAGGATGAGCTCGATAGAACGTTGGATGCAAGAATCATAGAACCAGTTGAAGAATTGGAGTGGATCAATACTATGGTTGTGCAAGATAAGAAGACAAATGAGGTTTCAATATGTGTTTATCTTAGGAAGCTAAATGATGCATGCCTTCATGATCTGTTTCCCACGCTGTTTACTGATGAAGTGTTGGAAGGAGTGGGAGGTCAAGAGATATTTTTGTTCACGGATGGATTTTCTAGCTATCATCAGATCAAGATTGCAAAAGAGGATTGGCCTAATACAACCTTTATGACTAAATGGAGATGTTTTCAGTACATGATGATGCCATTTGGACTCAAGAATGCACCTACGATATTCTCTAGGATCGTAGTTGTTGCATTCAAGTATTTTATACATAATTTCTTGGCGGTATACATGGATGATTGGATGGTGTATTGGTTGGTAAAGGATCATGTTGCAAATTTATGACTGATGTTGGAGCAGTGTCGACAACATCAGATTACACTGAATTCGAAGAAATGTATATTTTGTGCATCATTTGGTATGTTTTTGGGGCACATTGCATGTAAGGAAGGATTGTTGGTTGATCTAGTGAATATTGCATGTATTCTTAACTTGTTTTCACCCATGAACATGAATCAACTTAGATTAACATTAGGCCATACAAGATACTATCACAAGTTAATCAAAGGTTATGCCCCGGTCACAACACATATGGAGAGGTTTTTGAAGAAGAATGCACAGTTCAAATGGAGTCATGAATGTCAGGTAATTTTTGAAACATTAAAGACAGGGATGGCTACATCACCAATATTGGTTTTTCTAGATTGGACAAAGGAATTCCATGCTCATGTTGATGTGTCGTCAATTGCATTGGGAGTAGTATTGGCACAACCATGCGAAGGAGATATTGATCATTTGATTGCTTTTTCCAGTCAAAAGTTGTCATCTATGGAGAATAATTATACAATGATAGAGAGAGAAGGGTTGGCGATGGTATACACATTGCAGAAGCTTCAACACTATATGTTGGGAGGTCATTTCAAGATGTTCACTGATCACTCTACATTGAAATACCTAGTGAATAACTTGTTTTGGGGGGGGATATATGTCATTGGCTAATCCTCTTCCAAGAGTTTGATTTTTCTATCATTTTGAAGATAAGTCACTTGAATGTGGGACCCGACCATTTGTCGTGAATCAAAACATGTGAAGAACCGACGAACATCGAGGATAGACTACCTGATGTGAAACTATTTAGGATTGGAATAGTTGATGACTATGATGATAAAATAGTTTATTTTTTAGTGATAGGAATGGCACATGAGGGGTTCACTACAAATAGGAAGAAGCATTTGGTTGTTCGAGCCACACATTTCCAGTTAATTTCCAGAGAGCTCTACAAGATGGGACCTGATGAGACCTTACATCGATGTGTGTTGCTGCATTAGGAGGAAAGGGTATTGGTGAAAGCACATGCAAGACTTGAATGTGGACACTACGGAGGTCACACAACTTCTAGGAAGGTACTTCATGCACTACTATGGTTTCGAACTCTCAATGGTGATGCGAAAGACTATGCGAGGACTTGTGATGTTTTCCAAATAAGAGGGAAGCCATCACAAAGGGATGAGATTCCCTTGGTACCTCAGGTAACACTGCAGACATTTGATAAATGGAAAGTGGATTTAATGGGAAAAATCAACCTGACAGGAAAAAGAACTGGTGCACGATATATCATCATAGAGACAGATTATTTGACAAGGTGGGGAGAAGCTGCACTAGTGACATATTGCACTTCTGCAACTGTAGTAAGGTTTCTATTTGACAATGTTGTCACTCATTTTGGTTGTCCAAAGATATTGATGAGAAATCAAGGAAGTCACTTCATTAATATTACCATTAGTTTGCTGAAAAAAGATTTCCAGATACAACACAAGAAGAGCACACCTTATCATCCGCAAGCTAATAGGATAGTTGAAGCATTCAATAAGGTGTTGAAGAACCCACTTACAAAGGTATGCAACCTAAACCGCGATGATTGGGATTTGAATATTCCATAATTCTTATGGGCATATTTCACTACTTGCAAAAGGTTGACAAGGTAGACAACATTGAATTTGGTGTACGGGAAGGAGGCAATGATGCCCATGGAACACATTGTTCCATGTTTGTGCATTGCAGCAACGACAAGGATGGATGATGAAAGAGAATTGGAAGAACGCTTAGCTCAATTGGTGCAACTTGAGGAAGACTAGTTTATCACAGGATTTCATCAACACATTGAGAAGGATCGACAGAAAGCTTCACATGATCGACACATCAAGAAAAAGCACTTTTAGCAAGTCAACCTAGTTATTCTATATGACAGCAAGTTTGTGAAACATCCACAAAATTTGCAAGTGCATTGGTTGGGTCCTTATGTTATCAATTTCATTATCGAGGGAGGTGTGGTATAGTTGCAACAATTAAATGGAACGATGTTACCTAAATTGGTGAAAAAAATCCATCTCAAGCACTACATGGAGGGCCCGTTGCAAGCAATGCTTGAGGCACTGTGCAGACTAAAAATAATAATAATAATAAATTAATAAATTAAAATTAAAATTAAAAAAAAAATAAAAAAAATACAAGAAGTGGTAATTAAGAGGTTGGCTCACTTGAATCAAGTGGAAGCACAAGTAGACTTGTCAAGGTCACAGTTAGTTAGCAATGTTGTGTCATCCGTAGGGACACGATAGAGTTAAACTAGGTAGTAATTGCAGCAGTTAAACCAGTTAACCGACGTCTCTCTTGGATGAGACGTGTATTAATGGTGGATCCCACTGTTAGATCAGAGAGGATCGAAGATGAATTTGAGGGATGAGGGAGGATTTGCTCATGATGATTGGAAAATATTCCACATGATCGATCCTGTGTTATACGAATTAGCAGGGTACAGCTTGAAGTCACCATTTTGATTATCAAGTTGCAAAGCTAAGTGAGAGTGAAGAGCATAGTTGAGAGTTTGTTGAGTGGTTTTAAGCTATGCACAGTGCCTAAATTCCACAATATATTTCCATTAGGAGTGTGAGGGGTTCACTAGTCATTGGTGTTCCAATTCTGGAGGAGGTGGCCAGCATGCCAATGGGCTTGTCACCAATTACGTAGAATAAGAGGGGGGATATTTGACCCAAGTCACCCACAAAGAAGAAGAGAAGCACAATAATTTTGGACAGAGTGGAAACTATGGAAATTGAACCCACAATATAGATCAATTACACTCACAAAACTGCTAATCAAACATGCAAAATTCACACAAAAGGAGACTGAAATTGGAGCATAACTTAATCATGTATTGAATAAGTGTACATTATCCAACCATATGAATTAACATGCTGCTCAAATATATAATTACATGATATATTCGAAAGCACTATATTTCTATTCAAATTGGTTAAAAATCAGGCTTACTAAATCAAGTCAAACCCCCCATAGGTGCAAAAGGGACTTTCCAAATCCATGAAGATCCTCATGAATTAGGTAAAACAAGTGGGAAGCTAATAGGTGGTGGAAAGACAAATCATGCATGACTTTTTTTGGAGAAAATTAAGGAGGAGGATGTGTTCAAAAACAAGGCAAGTTCCCCTAGACTAGCTTTTCCTTTATGCCTTAAAACAGTTGTAAAGCAAGGTAGCTTTCAGAAAAAGCAGATATGCACTTTAAGGAACTAGGAATAAAGTAGAAATTCTAAATATGTTTCCAGGATGATTCCAAAGTGCTCCATGACCTATTTTAGAAAGTATTCACTTCTATGAACATGTAGAAGTCAACTAGCATAGAGAGGGAATCTAGGAATAAGACAAAAATGATTTAATTAATGTCAAATATGGGTAACTATGGGTTGATTATTATAACACCCCCCCTTAAACCTAAATTTATGAGTAAATATCACAAAATTATAGGGCCTAGAAACAAGTCTTAGTCACCCTTTTACATACTGGATGTCCATACAACCAAGGAAAGAGAAAAAACCCAGTGGTAAAATCCTCCCTTAAACATGGACAAGAAAAAAATTTTGGAAATATTGTTATCAATCATTCTTCACCACATGATCAAAAATACCCAACAATGATTTTATATTACTGAAGGTCTTCTCACAGAATACTTTGGTGAAGATGTCTGCTACTTGATCTGAATATGCGCAGTAGAGTAGAGCAATGGTACCATCATGGAAAAGCTCCCTGATATAGTGTATATGGATCTCAATGTGCTTGGTTCTATGTCTTTGAACTGGATCAGTGGAGATTCGAATGGTGCTTTGATTGTCACAATAGACGAGTATAAAAAAATCTGATTCGAAAGCACATTCTCCAAGTATCCCCTGTAACCATAAACATTGAGTAGTTGCATTTACAATTCCTCTATACTCTGCCTCTATAGATGAGAGTGCTACGGCACTCTGCTTCTTACTTGAACATATGATTGGTCCTTCAGAAAGCATGAACACAGATCCTGAGGTAGACCTTCGATCTGTGTTGTCGCCTTCCCAATCACTATCAATAAATCCAACTAGCTCTAAGTCAGATTTTTCTTTGTAGAAAATCCCATAAGTCCTTGTTCCCTGAGCAAAGTTTAGGATCCTCTTGGCTTCTCTCCAATGGATCTCATGAATATCCATGTATCTTGAAGCCACACTAACTGCATAATATAATTTAGGTCGAGTATGTGTAATATAAAGAAAACACCCAATCAACTACCTATACAGTGTATTATTTACCATAGGAGAAGAACCTGCTTCTTCAAGATTAGCTGCTAAAAGGAATAGAGTCTTGCTTGTCTTGCAATATTTCATGCTGAACTTGGTGAGAAAATATGAAGCATACTTTGACTCATGAACCTTGATTCCATGTTGGTATTGAGCAATTTCAAGACCCAAACGTTGGCTCAACAATCCCAAATCTGTCATAGAAAAGGAATGGTTCATTGCATCCTTCAAGGAGGAAATATATTTCTTTCAACTTCCTATAATCAGTAGGTCATCCACATAGAGAACAATAATAATTAAATAACCATGAATAATCTTCAAATAAACATTAGCATTAGACTTGCATCAAACAAAACTCAGTGACAACAGAAAGCCATCAATCTTGGCATACCAATCCGTGGGGGATTGCTTGAGCCCATACAATGATTTATTTAACCTACACACTAAAGATGGATTAGATTCAAAACCTTCTGGTTTCTGCATATAAATATCTTCATTCAGATATCCATTCAGAAAGGCACACTTTACATCCCTGTGATGTACCTCCCATTTCTTTGAAGCTACAATGGCGAGAGAAAGCCTTATAGAGTCCATCATTGTCACTGGTGCAAAGGTCTCATTGTAATCAATACCATGTACCTAAGAGTATCCCTTGGCTACCAATATTGCCTTATATTTCAAAGGTGATCTATCAGCAGCAAACTTAGTTTTAAAGACCCACTTACACTTCACTATCTTTCTTCCCGGGGGGAGATAAACCAGTTCCCATGTGTTGTTCTTCTGGAGTGAGCTGAATTCCTCTTTCAAGTCTATTTTCCATATTGGATCATGTGATGCATATTCATATGTCTGTGGATCAGAATATATCATCAAATAACACTTCTCATCAAAGAGTGGATCTTTCACACAAAGGGCACTCTCAAATTGAGATTTAGTCCTCCCAATGTCATTAGGATTTCCAGCGAGTTCCCGAGTTGCATGACTAGTCCTTTCTAACCACTTTGGTCTTGTAGGGATGTTAGGATCTGAAATTAATTCATAATTATCAGAAATATCAGAGTCATCAAACTCATTAGTCTCTTCACTTACAATCAATGGCTCCGGGTGGTGAAGAGGACTCTCCAACTTCAACTGTTGCTAAAGGCTCTTCTTCGAACTGAACACTTATTTCAATGAAAGCTTTGTTTGTGCTCAATTTGATCAGCTTGTACCATTTTTAATCTTTAGAATACCAAAAAAATAGGCACTCTTGGCTTTGGGGTTGCAAATCCTTCCTCTTTTTAGTTGGAATTCTATCCCAAGCCTTTGAGCCAAAAATCCTGAAATGGGTCACATCTGGCTTGTTCCCACTCCAAGCTTCGAAAGGAGTCATACCATAAACATTATTATGTGGCACCCTATTCTATATATAGGATGCACAACTTATAGCCTTAGCCCAAAACTTTGGTGGAAATTTTTTATCCTCCATCATGCAAGTTTCCATCTCCTTCAGTGGTCTGTTCTTTCTATCAACAACACCATTTTGCTGTGGTGTGTAGGGAATAGAATGTTGCATCTGGATACTTGCATCTTTGCAATACTTGATTAAATTAGACTTGACATACTCACCACCATTGTCATATCTTAGGATCTTGAGTTTCCTCCTAGACTGGTTTTCAACCAAGGCTCTAAAGACTTTGAAGAGGTCAAAAAATTCAGACTTATGCTTTAGGAAGTGAACCCAACAATACCTGGAAAAGTCATCTATGAAGGTGAGTGCATATTTGTCTTGAATCATGGATATATGAGGTAATGTACCATCAATTTCATTTTCGATCAACTCAAGAGGTGCAGAGGTTCTCTCATGACTAGCTCTCTCATACTTGTGCTCTAGGTGTTTTCCTAGGATACAACCTTTCCATACTCCCTTAGAAAACTTGATCTTTGGTAACCCTATGACCATGTATTTGTCACTCAAATTAGAAAGATACTTGTAGTTAAGATGGCCAAAAATTTCATTCCAAATCTTACTTGCTTCATTAGCATGAGTAAGAAGAGAATAGGGGTTTGAGCAGGGTAGAAAATGGGAAAACTTGTATACCTTTGAAGTGTGATCAACAACACCTTTTTCTATGACTTTACCATTCAAAATCTCAGTGATTTCAAATTCATTGGGGGAGAAGATGACTTTCTTTGGAGACCCAGTGTGAGTCATCTGATACATTGATAAGAGATTAGAGGCAAGACCTGGAACATATAACACATTATTGAAATTACCAAGGTCAAGATCAATCCTACCCTTTCCCATACTGTCATTCAGAGAGATATCTCCCAAAACTATTGGTGGACCTTTCAACATGTCAAGAGAAGAAAAGATCTCTCTTGTCAAAACCATACGTCTAGAAGCTCCAGAATCAATGATAAAGCTAGGTGAGCTTGAGGTGCTAGCAACCAAGGCATGTACTCTCTCCTTGTCTTTTGAATTTGATCCTCCTTCCCTCTTCTTTGAACAATTAGGAAGGGAGATGTTGTTCTTCTCTAGGAGCTAGGTCAACATGTCTATCTACTTTTTCATACAAGAGCTCTTGGGATGATATCCCTTACTATAGTATGCACACTTGCTCATATCTCCTTTGTTCTTCTTCTTCTGGGGGTTCTTCTTAGAGCCCAAGGACTCCTCTTGAGACTTTTCCATGTCTCTCTTTTTCTCAGGTGGATTTTTAGCTTTTTTCTTGCTTTTTGAATCCACCTTCGAATCTCCAGCAACCAAATCTTGGTCTTTAAAAGGTTTGATGGTGCCCATCATCACCAATTTATCTTGCTCCTGAGTGAGGGATTCCATGAACTCAACAAGCTTAGGCATCTTCCAGGTTCGAGCTGTCAATTTGGTGGCATAGAAGGTCGGAAAAAAACACTAAATAATCAGGACCAAGATTTGAGAGAATGGTCAAAACCAGTTTCTCCTCCTTCTTATCAATCCCACATTGTTTTAACTACAAAACAAGGGCCTTAAACTTGGTAAAATAGAGTTGCAATGATTTGAATCTATTGGGATTCGAGATCAATTTATTCTCAATTTGATGTCCTCTTATCTCATTTGTCTTTCCAAAAATCTCTTCAATATTCTCCCACACCTCATTAGGAGATGTCAATGAATTAAGATGAAAGAGGAGGTCTCTTGAAATACTCGGACACAACATACCATAGGCCTCATCCCTCCTATTGTGGCATTTGACTTTCTCTACAACTGCATTGGGATCTGCCTCAGTAACCATGGTAAAACTGTAGAGACATTTCACTCTCAACAATATCTCCATATTAGCTTTACATTCAAATAAATTGAATGGAGTCAAGATGATCCTTTGAGATTGGTCCATATCTCAGCTCCTGTGCCCTTCAGTCAGCAGAATGTGCTCCCAGTTAGTGATGTAAAACCTGAAATAACAATTTGAAAGGAGATAAATCAATATACAAAGTCTCTGATACCATGTGGAAATTGAACCCAAGAGATAGATCAATTAAACTCACAAAATTACTTGTTAAACATGTAAAATTCACACAAAAAGAGACTAAAATTGGAGCATAGCTTAATCATTTATTGAATAAGTGTACATTAGCCAAACATATGAAGTAATAGGCTGCTCAAATATATAATTACATGAGATATTTGAAAGCACTGGGTTTATATTTGAATTGGTCAAAAACCAGGCTTACTAAATCAAGTCAAATCCCCCATAGGTGCAAAAAGGACTTTCCAAATCCATGAAGATCCTCATGAATTAGATAAAGAAAGTGGGAAAGATAATAAGTGGTGGAAATAAAACCCATTAATGCTTTTTTTTGGATAAAAGGAAGGAGGATTATGTGGTAAAAAATAAGGCAAGTTCCCCTATACTAGCTTTTCCGTTATGCCTTAAAACAGCTGTAAAGAAAGGAATCTTTCAGAAAAAGTAGATATGTGCTTTAAGGAACCAGGAATAAAGTGGAAATGATAAATATGTTTCTGGGATGATTCCAAAGTGTTCCATGACCCAGTTTAGCAAGTATTGACTTATAGGAACATGTAGAAGTCAACTAGCATAGAGAGGGAATCTAGGAATCTAGGAATAAGACAAAAATGATTTAATTAATGTCAAATATGGCTAACTATGGGTTGATTATTATAACAAAAATAGAATCCATAGTAGAGGAATCCATGGCAAGGACGGGGGTGACTGATGTGGGAATCCCTAGCTTTGTTCCACCATGCAATCCTGGTGCAAAGCCATGGAAGACGACAAAGAACCAGAGGTATCTTAACAATATTCTTGTGTTGTCGATGGGAATGAAATGAAATTTCAACATTATGTCATGTTTAACATGTATGAAATACAACAACCATGATCTACTGGCATCTATAGAGTGCACAAGAGATCCTTTTGAGAAGAGTACTGGGAAGGAGAACGAACCAACAATGCACACCCCACAGCAAGGGGCATTGGGATTAGAGAATTCAAGGATTTTATACCTCATTTTGGTAGGTTGGTGGAAGCCAACGCATGTGCCAAAAATTGTTTGGCATGATTTCATGGTGGGTATCTGTAGCTGGACTGTCTGGTGCCAGTCATTGTCGAATTGATATCACAGATCACAGGGTTTCGAATGCAGGGGCCTGACCCATCGTAGTAATTTCATGGCAAAGATAATGACAAAATGTTGGCTACAAAGTTGAAAAAAGTATGGATTTGATCATGAAAAAAGGGCATACGTTTCAGATACAATCAATATTAAGTGTGTTCGTGTCACAACAAAGATTGTGGCCATTAAGGTGGTACACAATAATCTACCAAATCAATGTACTTCGGCATTCATCGCATGTGTTGAGTTGTACACCGCAGGAGTAAAAATGAATTGGTATTTGTTTCTATTAAACCAGTTGACTGAAGACGCAATGTTGGTCTAAGAGGGGAAGCGACCATTTGCCTATAGTTGGTTGATAATTTTGATCACCTTAGTCACTTGGATGGAGCTTGAGGATTATCAGGGCATGGATGTGGAGATTTCCAAAGTATGTAAGGGAGATAGGTATAAAAACCTATGGTATATCATCTAGGCCGATCGATTACAAGATTTTTTCAATACATTTTTGGTTGTATTGGGATGTGCTGCAAGTCGTAACTGTCAATATTCTACAGTTATCTAAGGAAGCGGTGGTGAAATATAGATGATTCGTAATATTTTTCATAGGACCGCATGAAATACCTCTGCAAGCGAGGAGAGACCAAGAGAAATAATGGTTGGATATGCAATATAAGCTAACCGATGAGGAGCTAGACACATTAGCGGTGGAGCGGCTTGCGGCATGGAGGTAGCTAGTTAGTCCAAAGGAAGTATCATATGTTGAGGCAGGACCTATAGTCGATGCCCTAGTGAATAAAGCCTCGGTACAAGAAAGCGATCAAGAGTTGTGAGAAGCATCATCCAAGACTCTGACAGATTCAGAAGCAGAGCGACAATACAAGGAGACAAGAATAAATAAAAGACAAGAGCAAGGAGAGGCCAACGACACAACGACAATGGAAAATGACTAAGTGAACCGCATCATTATGGTCATCACAGTGGAGACAAATAAAAATGAGACTCGAATGAGGCAGCAGTCGATGAAGGGATTTACATAGGTAAAATCACAAATCACATCTTTGATTAATGTGATATTGGAGAGAGTTCTAGACGTGAACTTGTTATAGAGAATGGGAGAGATCAATACAAGGAAGCAGGTTAGGATTGTGCCACTTCCACCTTGAGCATTGGATATGAACAATGAGGACGTTGATGCCTTACTGAAGTAGTTTGAAACAATTATGTTGGGCATAAACGAGTTATCAATGCACACATTTGTGCAGTTACAAAAGATGGTTTCACAAGAGTTGGTCGACCGGGAGTAGATCATCAGCGACCACCTATTGAAGTTGCAGGAGCAAGAAGAGGCAGCAAAGCAGGAGATCAAAAATTTGAAGAAAGAGCAGGACATGCTAGTTGTCGAGAAGTCGCAGCTGTAGGACGACAGATCGTGGTTGGAGAAGGAAGTTTTTTTTCCTGTCAGGAAATACTAGAAATTGCAGAGGACATGGATTCTGAATCCAAAGCATAGAAACTTAGACAATGTATTACAGGCTTCAAGCATGGCTTTGAATACTTACAGGAACTGGTAAATCTGGGAACACCTCCAGAGAAATATGTGGAGCAAAAGGGCACCATTGAGGACATCACAATGCAGCTTTAGGAGATTGAGAAATAGGCCAAGATGATTATAGATGCCACCACACAGTTCTGGGGTAGCATGGTTCAGGAAAAACAATTAGAGAATCTTAGGACACAACTGAGGGAAGAGGAAGCACAACTGGTTTCCTTCCAGACATCACTTAGAGCGATTCCCCCAGTTTTGCAAGTCACAAAGGTAGCGGAATTAAAAGAGTTACAACAACAAATCATGAAGGCGTAGGAGCGTCAACATAAGTGCACAACTCAGGTTGAGGACTTTCATGACATTGGCGCATAGTTGTCACTGAAACTAGTTACTACACTTCAAGCGGTGCAAGAAGGATGAAGAGAGGTGAACATGAATATTACCAAGCATCCACTTGAATGGGAGTTCACAGACTGCACGAAGATCAGTGACATGATGAAGGAACAAAGAAAATATAACAAAGCTTGAGGTTAAATCCAAGAAATGCACCTTTATTGGATACATGGTTGATCATTTTGGTTATCGCTTATGGGATCATGAAAATAACAAAATAATTAGGAGTAGGGATGTAGTATTCAATGAATTTTTTTTGTACAAATATCAATTGTAGGGAAAGAAAGAGGAAAAGTAAAACACAGATTACATAATGCTTGAAGAAATCAAAGAAAATGAAGTTCTAAAGGTACAATAAAATCAAGAACAACAACAACTACCTCAAACTCCTGTAAGTGTAAGAAGATATACTAGGATAAGTATACCCCCTGAACGATTCTCTCCTTTAGCGTATTATTTATTGATGATTAATTTTTCTGAACCATAATGTTATGAAGAATTAATGCAGGTGCAAATTAAAAGGAAGTGGGAGGAAGGCATGGATTAGGATATGGACTCATTGGTAAGAAACCATACTTGGGATCCGGTTTAGTTTCTTGTAGGTAAAAGAGCATTGCATAATAAAAGTTCTTACAAGTTGAAGGAAGAAGATGGAAGAAAGAAGCGGTATAAGGATAGACATGTTTAAAGGGGTTTGCACAAAAGAAAGGTATATATTTTGATGAAATTGTTTCTCCTATTGTTAAAATGAATTCAATTAGGATTGTTTTAAGTCTAGTTGTGGTGAAATATTTTCATCTTGAATAGTTAGAAAAATAGCCTTTCTCCATGGGGATTTGGAGGAAAATATTTATATACAGTAGTCACAGGGGTATGAGGTCAAAGGGAAGGAGAAATTGGCTTGCATGTTGAAGAAGATCTTGTATGGACCGAAACAAGCTCCAATATAGTGGTATTTTAAATTTGATAAGTTTATGAAAGAACGGGTTTATAGTAGATGTCATTCTGACCATGTGTTTATTTCAAGAGGATAGATAATGGAAGATATGTTATCTTGTTATTATATCTAGATGACATTATTGTTGTAGGGTCTAACACGTAGGATATAAATGTGATCAAAAGGAAACTAGATAAATCATTTGCGATGAAGGATTTTTTTGTTGCAAACCAATCCTTGGTATCAGAATAACAAGAGAGATGAAAAATCACAAATTGACATGATATCAAGGTGAGTACATAGAAAGAGTGTTGGATAGGTTTAAGATACATAATGAAAAACTAGTTAGCACACCATTGGCCAACCATTTCAAGCTAAGTAAGGAGATGTGTCCCAAGACACAAGAGGAGATAGAATACATATCCAACGTTGCCTATTCATTGGAAGATATAATCTTGATGTATTCCATGGTGTGCACAAGACTTGATATTTCACATGCAGTGGGAGTTGTGAGCAATTATATGAAAAATCAAAGTAAATAGCATTGGAGGAAAATACAGTGTATTATTAGGTTTTTGAGAGGTACCACTTATCATGCATTATGTTTTGGAGGTTCAAACAATGTTCTACAGGGATAACTTGATGAATATATGGAAGGTGATAAAGACAGTAGGAGGAGAACCACAAGGTATGTTTTTACTATAGGTGGAATAGTAGTAAGTTGGATTTAGAAATTGCAAAATTTGGTTGCAATTTTAACAATGGAAGTAGAGTATGTTGTTGCTACAGAGGCTAGTAAAGAGATTATTTGGTTCGAAAGGTCCAAGGAGGAATTGGGTAAGAAGAAGGATAATAATAGGTTGTATAGTGACAACTTGTTAATTTATTATAACTTCAGAAGATATTGCAATTAGTATTGTATTCCTCCTTAGGGAGATGAATTTGGTCTTGACAAAGTCATTAAAAGAAGAAATGTAAATCTCCAGATGTAATTCGGGTCATCAAAACCCAAGTGTCGTTATGATAAATTCTATTTGTAATATCCATTTTGACAAGTCGGCCCCACTAAGTTAGAGTTCAAGTTAGTAGAAGAATATAAATAGGAGGCGCCTCCCTTCATTTGTACTCACTCACTCAAGTTGTTCTTAGCAAGAGAGAGAAATGGTAGAGCACCAAAAAGAAGAAGGAGGTGGTTGTCTAAGTTTTTACACTGCACTGGTTGAGTTCTATACTGAGGAATTTTTGTGGGGTTTTCTTCCTTGTGGTTTCCCCGAGGAAAATGTCAGTTTTCTTGTGTTATTATGCTTTTGTGCATGTTATTCTTCCAGTGATATTCTAGTGTATAATTGTTTAAAGATATCATATAAACAATTTTTAAAGAAAATTCAACATGGTATCAGAGCCACCCTGAAAGGAGACACTCCACAACTAGGGTTTGTTGTTCTTAAAAAATCCCTCAACAAATCAACTAAAAAAGAAGTCTTTTCCAACTCAACTCTGAAGGGTGCACCTTTCTATGGTGACAAAACTGAAATCTGAGAATTTTCAATTTTGGACCTATTACTACTACCAGGACAAACTAGGGTTTCATTTTTCTAGGGTTTCATCATCAATCTTAGAAAAAGGAAGATACAGACTACCTTTCCTCAAGAGGGTGCATATTTTCCACCATTCAACTCTACCTATGACCCCAGCTGCAAAATTAGGGTTTCTACTCCAAACCTTAGGACCTCAAAATTAGGTGTTGTTTTCTGCAAGTAAGTATTCTTATATCTATTTCAATTTGAGGTTCTCAGTTTCTTAAAGATGACAAAGAATACCAATCTAGATGAAAAGCTTGAAGGGGCCGAAAATTTCAGAGCATGGAAGTACATAATCATGGTGATCCTCCAAGAGAATGATCTCAACAAATTTGTGAAAGAGGAAGTGAAAGAACCAGAAGAAACTGAAGCTAAAACCAAGCATAAGAAGGATATGATCATAGCTAAAAGAATCATAGCTGATTCAATCAAAGACAACCTGATCTCTTAGGTATCATCCATGGAGACTCCAAAAGAAATGTTTGATGCCCTATCAAGACTGTTTGAAGGAAGGAACATTATTAGAAAGATGACCCCCATGAATCAACTCAAAAGTGTAAGAGCTCAGAAGTCAGAAACTATGCAATCTTATTTTACAAGAGTAGCTCAAATAAAATATCAATTAGAATCCATCAATGACATGGTTGAAGAAGCATAAGTTCTAATGACAAATTTGAATGGCCTTCCAAGAGATTGGGGAGCTTTCATCAGAGGAATTTGTTCAAGGAGGAAACTAACCAAATTCCAAAAGTTATGGGAAGAATGTGTCCAATAAGAAGAGAGGATAGCAGCTAGAGAAGACAAGTTAAATGACAATGAGGATTAAGCCTTAATTTCCCACACCAAATGCAAAAGAAATAGTCACGACCATCCTCCTAAGACTCAAGGGTTTAAAAGACCAAAGAGAGATTTCTCAATCTTTGAATGCTTCAACTGTCACAAGTTAGGACACATTGCAATTAACTGTCCCTTGAAAGTATAAATACTCAAGAATATGAGAAGGTTTCAAGCACATGCTGTTGAAGACAGTGATCGAGAAGAAGAAGAGGAAACAAAGAAGGATGAAGATTCCAGTGAAGAGTTTGTTTTGATCTCTTCCCTAACTAGATCGGTCTCACCGGGAAATGAGACCTGGTTGATTGATAGTGGTGCCTCCAAGCACATGACTAGTTTCAAGGAGTCACTCTCATGCCTTGAACAAAAGGAATATCCACATAAAGTATTGCTTGGAGATGATTCCCAATATCTAATTAAATGGTTAGGAGAAGAATATTATAAATTAGATTCCAGAAATCTTATGAATATGAAGGATATCCTATATGTACCAGGACTAAAGAAGAATCTTCTCTCCATTTCATCCTTAGACAAGAAAGGATTCATACTTTCCTTTATAGATGGAAAATTTCTCATGTGGACCAAAGGAAAAACTACCGATGATGTACTAGATATTGGAGTTGAAGAAGGAGGTCTCTATGAACTAAAGGGACATACAGATTCTACACTAACAACAAGTACCATCAATCCAAGTGATATATGGCACAGAAGGCTTGCTCATGTTCACTACAAGTCTATTCCAACTGTAAGCAAGGTGGTAACTGGTTTACCATAAATTCAGATAAAACATGAAGGAGTGTGCAAAGGATGTGCACAAGGGAAGAATACTAAGAATCCATTTCCGAAAAGTAATAGTAAGGAAAAAGGGATCCTAGATATTATTCCCTTAGATATATGTGGGCCAATGCAAACCACTTCATTAAGTGGGTACTATTACTATGCCTCTTTCATTGATGACTACTCTAGAAAGACATAGATATACTTCTTGAAAAAGAAGGATGAAGTGTTTGAAAGATTCAAAGAGTTTAAATCCCTAGTATAAAACCTTTCAAAAAAGAAAATCAAGATTCTAAGACCAGACAATGGAGGAGAGTTTACTTCAAATAAATTCAATGATTTTTGTAAAGAGGCCAGAATTAAGAGGGAGCTCACCATTCCCTACAATCCACAGCAAAATCATGTGGTGGAAAGAAAGAGCAGATCCATCATTGAAGCTGTGAAATCTATGATACATGATCAATATCTCCCAATGTACCTATGGGCAGAAGCTGCATAGACAGAAATATATGTTCGGAATTGAATCTCTCACAGTGCTCTTGGGAATAAAACTCTAGAAGAAATGTTTTCCAGCGAAAGACTAGAGGTAAGTCATCTAAATATTTTTGGTTGTCCTATATACATTCATATTCCCAAGGAGAAAAGATCAAAATTAGATCCTTCAGGAAAGAAAGGATTATTTGTAGGATATAGTGAATAGTCAAAATACTACTGAATATATATCCCCAGGTACCATCAAATCAAGCTTAGTAGAGATGTTACACTTGATGAAGATTCATCTTTCAATAAATCAAGAAAAGACAAGGAAGATGAAGAGGAGCATGAAACTCCAAAACTATTGAAATTACTAAAGAAGACATAGCTGAAGAAGAAGACTCGATACCTGAAGAACATGATATGATCGAAGCTCAGCTACCTAAAGATTTACCAAGTGAACTAATTTCTCGAAAGAGAAAACCTGCCTCGGCCCATGAAGCAATATAAGAAGAAAAAAGACTTGGCTCTCTCGAAGGAGCCATCCAAGAAAGGAAGAAGCCAAATTCATACCCCAGTTACATGGATTTGATGAGTGATCTAGTCGATAAAAACCAACTTGTCTTGAATAAGCAATAAAACAAAAGGAGTGGGTTGATGAAATGGTCAAAGAATACCATTCTATTATGAAGAATGATGTGTGGGAAATGGTACCTAGACCAAAGGACAAGTCAATGATATCCTCTAAATGGATATTCAAAACTAAACACTTAGTAGATGGAAGTATAGAAAAATATAAGGCCATAAATGTAGCTCAAGGATTCTTTCAAAAAGAGGGAATTGATTGTGAAGAGACTTTTCCCCAGTAGCTATATACAACTCTATAAGAATTGTTCTTTATTTGTCCTCCAACATGAAATGGAAGCTACATCAAATGGACATAAATACGGAATTCCTAAATGGAGTGATCGAAGAAGAAGTCTATATCAAACAACCACAAGGGTTTGAGATAAATTATCAGAAGACTCATGTATGTCGACTAAAGAAAGCATTGTATGGATTAAAGAAAGCACCCAATGCTTGGTATGGAATAATTGATGGATTCCTAATGAGATTAGGATTTACTAAGAGTAAATTAGACTCCAACCTTTACTACAAGGTTGATGAATATGGATTTTTAATTCTGTTACTATATGTAGATGATATGTTTTTTACAAGTGAAGATAAGTCAATTATCAAATGTAAGAAGAGGCTTGCTACAAAATTCAAAATGAAAGACCTTGGAATAATAAACTACTTTCTAGGTCTTAAAGTATGGAAACATTCATATGATATTTTTATAAATCAAGGAAAGTATACTGTTGAAATCTTGAAAATATTTGGAATGCTAGATTGTAAAGCTATGAACACTCCAATGACTACTAGTTTGAAGCTATTGAATGATGACATCTCAGAAGCTATTAATGCCACACTATATAGATAAATCATTGGTTTGTTGATATACCTCACCAATACTAGATCAGATATATGTTTTTCAGTAAACACCTTAAGTCAGTACATGGTGAATCCTAAACACATTCATCTAATTGGTGCAAAGCATGTGATGAGGTATCTAAAGGGAACATTAGATTATGGGATCAAATATACATCTAGTGGAGAGATAAAGTTGCATGGACATGAAGACTCAGATTGGGGTAGAAGTGCCAAAGATAGGAAAAGTACATCAGGGTGATGTTTCAATTTGGGATCTGGAATGATCTCTTGGTTCAGTAGAAAGCAGACCAATATTGCACTTAGCACAACAAAGGAAGTATACATTGCAACATGTTCAGCCTACAGTGAGGTGGTATGGCTTTGAAAGATGTTGTCAAGATTATTCGATGCAGATGTAGATACCACTACTATCCTTTGTGATAATCAGAGTTGTAACAAGATGATAGAGAATCCCGTATTTCATGATAAGTCGAAACAAATTGAGATCAAATATCATTTTATACGGGATATGGTGCAGAAGGGAGCTGTAAAGATCAAGTATGTTCCCACTAAGGAACAAGTAGCAGATGTGTTGACTAAGCCTCTGGCTCATGTACAGTTTGAATACTTTCGAGACAAGTTTGGTCTGGTCCAAAAGGACCTCTCTCAAAACAGGGAGTAACATCAGATGTTGGATGCAGTGGTGTGTAGGTCAGTCTATGGTCAGTATATGGGAGAGTACGTTTGTCTAGGCTTGTTTGGCCCGAAAGGGCTGGTAATCCAGACTAAAGAACTATCGATCCTAGGGGATTAGTATGTCTAGCTAGGCTTGTTTGTACCGAAAGGTTTAGTAAGCTAGATAAAGATTATTCGGTCCCTTGGGAGATCCATCTGTCTAACTAGGATTATTTTGATCAAAAGAGTTAGTAAGTTAGAAAAAATGCTCAAATGGATCTACCAGATAACTCACCGTGATGCTACTCTGAAGAAGATGAAGGGAAAGATGTATCCTCATTATTGCTATACTATTGATTGTTGATGACCGCTAAAAATATTGATAGATGTTTCAATATTTCGATACTGATTGTTGTTGGCTGCTGAGATGCTTGATGTTTGTTACAGTATTTCTATACTATTATTTGCTGATGCTTGCTGAAAAGCTTGATGGTTGTTACAATATTACTATACTAATTATTGATTGCATATGAGATACTTGATGATTGCTGCAGATACTGTTAGTAGTTGATGATTGTTGATGATTGATGTCATGCTCGATATGATGATGGTTGTTAAAAAATATTATGTTGTATGTTTGCTTCTTGATCAATGATTGATTGAGTCCATATTAGTAATAATACACTGATGGTTTTGGTTACATATTATTTAGGTATTCGTATACTGATGATGATATCGATGTTCAAACATCTTTATGTTGATTATGCAGACAATTCTCTAACATAAGTTATGGTTGAGTCTTTTAGCACTAACAAGCTGATGATGATTGTTGATGTTGTCAATATCCTGTTGGATTTTTATCAATTATGATAGTATGATCTTAGGATCTTATCTAAGAGAATAACATGCACAACAATCAATCACAAGAGACAATATACACAAATATTTTCCTCGGGGAATCCATAAAGGAGAAAACCCCGCAACTTCCTTAGAGATAGAATAAGCACCAATGGTAGCAGTAAAACCCAAAGACAGTAAGATGATCTCCGACATTTGTTCTCTCTCTTATCCTAGCTCCTTCTCTCTCACTCATGCGCTACAACTGAGTGTGAGTAAATGTGTGATAAATAGAGAGGCTCACTCTCTATTTATACTAATGCGCGACTTGAAAATAACTCACTAGGGCCGAATTCTCTAGGAGAGTGTAATAACCCTAGGGCCCCACAAATGCAGGGACTTTAACCCTTGATAAATAAGGAGGGTTACCCTCTATGAATTTACATGACTTGTTTACATTATTGAATCTCCTGATAGGAACATCGGGGTATGACATGACTCAATTACATTACAGATACTTCCCAATAGAAACATCGGGGTACAATACCTAAGATATGCAAGTGAATACATTTTGAATTTACAAATACATCAACACTCCCTCTTAACTAGGAAGGTATTCTCTTGACACAATTCATCAGCACAAGTATTCTTCTCTAGATCAAAATCAATTCTGGATCATCAGATCATCATCACTATATCAACATCAAGTCTGGATCATCGAATCATCATCACAGGATCAACATCAAGTCTGGATCATCGGATCATCATCACTGGATCAACATCAAGTTGGATCATCACTAGATCATCATCAAAGCTGGATCATCACTTGATCATCATCAAAGTTGGATTATCATTGGATCATCATCAAAGCTGTATCATCACTAGATCATCATCATCATTACTACTCTCCCCATCTCGATCAACTGGTGCTATCTCTCAATTATTCTTGTCATAGGAAGTTCTACAGATCCATCCCTTTTTCATGTTGGTTGTAGGCCTAGCCTCCATTTAGGTCTTCATATTCTTCAACACTTATATCTGACCCAGTTAGAAAGGCCCTCCCAGTACCTATATCTAACCATGGGAGGGCCCGACCTACACCCATGTCAGAATGGCTCTGCCCTTACATCTAACCATGGGAGGGCCCAACCTACCCCCATGTCAGAATGGCCTAGCCCTTACATCTGACCATGGGAGGGCCCATCCTGCCCCCATGTCAGAATGGCTCAACCCTTACATCTAACCATGGGAGGGCCCCGCCTTCCCCATGTCAGAATGGCTCTACCCTTACATCTGACCATGGGAGGGCCCAGCCTGCCCCCATATCAAAATGGATCTGCCCTTACATCTGACCATGGGAGGGCCCATCCTACCCCCATGTTAGAATGAATATTCCCTTACATCTGACCATGGGAGAGCCCATCCTGCCCCCATGTCAGAATGGATTTTCCCCTACATCTAACCATGGGAGGGCCCAGCCTTACCCCATGTTAGAATAGCTCTGTCCTTACATCTGACCATGGGAGGCCCCACCTACCACCATGTCAGAATGGATCTACATGTATATCTGATGATGGGAGGCCCTGCCTACCACCATGTCAAAATGGCTCTACCCTTACATCTAACCATGGGAGGGCCCAACCTACCCCCATTTCAGAATGGCTCTGCCCTTACATCTAACCATGGGAGGGCCTAGCCTGTCCCCATGTCAGAATGGCTCACAGACTCATCCCTTCCTCTTGGAAGGAACCTCGATCTAGAGAACACCAATCGTCTCCCTGGAGTACTCAAACTTCACTCTGGTTAATGGCTTGGTCAACACATCCATTATCTTCTCGTCCCCTGCAACATATTGGAGCTTCACTGCTCCTCTCTGCACCATATCCCTAATATAGTGGTATTTGATCTCGATATAATTCGATTTGTCATGGAACAATGGGTTCTCTGACAACTTCAAACAACTCTGGTTGTCGCAATATATACAAGTAGCATCCAACTAGAGATCAAACAAATCAGATAGTAGCTTCCTTAGCCACATTGCTTCACAACTAGATGAACAAGATGTGACATACACTGCTTCGACTGTACTTAGTTCCACACAATATTGTTTCCTACTAAACCAAGAGATCACACCTGATCCCATACTAAAGCAACACCCCGAAGTGCTCTTCCTATCATTGGCACTACCTTCCCAATCAGAATCCACATAACCCTCCAGCTTAATATTCTAATCTACCTCATACTTGAGCCCATAATCAACTCTACCCTTCAGGTACCTCAGAATATGCTTTGCAGCAATCAAATGAACATGTCTAGGATCCGCTAGGAACTAGCTCAATGTGTTCACAGCAAAGCAAATATCTGGTCTCGTGTTTGTTAGGTACATCAAGGACCCAATCATCTGACGATACATTATAGCATCAACTGACTCTGATGAAGCATCACTCAATAGCTTCAGGTTTAATGCCATAGGTGTTATCATGGCCTTGCAGTCCATCATCCCAAACCTCTTCAAGATCTCTACCGCGTACTTCCCTTGTCCAAGGGAGATTCCATTTGCATTCTTCCACACCTCCATGCCTAGAAAGTAATGCATCATACCCAATCCCTTCATTTCAAACTCAGTAACAAGCTTCCTCTTCGTATCAATAATCAACCCATCCTCACCTGTTACAAACATATCATTTACATACAGTAGGAGTATCACTGGGTTCCCTTCTTCAACCTTGTAGTAAAGGTTGGAATCTTCTTTACTCTTGGTAAAGCCCAAACTAGATAGAAAGTTGTCAATTCTACTGTACCATGTCATGGGTTCCTGTTTCAAACCGTACAGGGATTTCTTCAATTTACACACATGAGTCTCCCTATCATGTTTCTCAAAACCGAGTGGCTGCTCCACATACACTTCCTCTTCCACTATACCATTCAAGAAGGTAGTCTTGACATCCATTTGGCATATCTTCCATTTCATTACTACAACCAGAGTAAGTATTGATCTGATGGAAGTGTATCTGGCTATAGGTGAAAATGTCTCTTCATAATCTATTCCTTCTTTCTGGGAGAAGCCACGAGCCACAAATCTTGCTTTATATTTCTCTATGCTGCCATCTGCAACATGCTTGATCTTATAGATCCATTTCAAAGTCACAATAGACTTCCCCTCTGGTCTAGGGACAACATCCTAGACATCATTCTTCATGATTGACTGGTACTCCTCAATCATATTAGCCATCCATTCTTTCTTCTTTGCCACTTCTTCATAGTTGGAAGGTTCTTTATCAATGATGTCACATAATAGTGCTACATAACTAGAGCGGGACCTAGTTCTTTTCCTTTCTTTGTGCATTTCTTCTGGAGCCCCATATCTTTCTACACCTTGGATAGCCTCTCGTACCCATATAGGTTTCCTCTTTTGAGGATTCTTCTCCTGGGGTGGATCTACAGGTTCCTGGGGTTCTTCTATTTCTTGATCTTCTGCTTGAGTTGTATCATTCATAGGTGTGTCTTAAATTTTGGGTACTTCTATTTCAGTAGGTCTCTTTTTGGATTTGTTGTAAGCTGAGTCTTCGTCAAATGTTACGTCCCTATTGATGTCGATATTCTTGAATCCCGAGAAGTATATTCTGTAAGCCTTCGAGCTTTCACTATATCCCACAAATATACCCTTCTTCCCTGAAGGATCTAACTTAGTCCTTTTTTCTTTTGGAATGTGCATGTACACTAGACAACCAAATATTTTGAGATGACTAACTTCTAGTTTCTTACCGGAGAATACTTCTTCAGGTGTTTTGTTCTCGAGTACTCTATGTGGAGTACGGTTTTGTACATACATCTTGATCATGAAGCATTGCCCTTGCAGCTTCCATGGTCGTTCTATTCTTCCTTTCTGCAACCCCATTCTGTTGTGGATTATATGTAGTGTTCAACTCCCTCTTAATCCCTGAATCTCTGCATAAATCTTTGAATTCATTTGATGTGAATTCTCCGCCATTGTTTGATAGAAAGGTTTTGATCTTCTTTTCTGTGTGGTTCTCAATCAAGGCTTTGAATTCCTTGAACTTGATGAATAATTCATCTTTGTTCTTTAATAAGTATATCCATGTATTCCTAGAAAAATCATCAATGAAAGAAACATAGTATACATACCCGCTTAATGAACTGGATGACATTGGTCTGCATACATCGAAGTGAATGGTTTCCAAGATTCCTTTTTTCTTGATTTCTCTATTTGAAAATGTCTTCTTTGTGTTCTTTCCTTTTGCACATCCTTTGCAAACATTGTCATGTTTTGTCTATATTTTTGGAATACCATCAACAACTTTTCCTGCAAGTGGTAGTTCCCTATAGTACACATGTACAAGCCTTCTATGCCAAAGTTCATTTGGATCTACTAAGTCATGGACCAAGGCTTGTTCTGGTTGTCCCTTTAGCTTGTGTAATCCTCCCTCTTGCTCTCCAATCACAACTGCATCATCTATGGTTTTTCCCTTTGGCCACATAAGAACTTGGCCATCTACAAATGAAACCCTCATGCCTTTTGCATCCAATGCAGAGATGGAGAGGAGGTTCTTCTTGAGTCCTCGTACAAACAAGACATCCTTCATCTTCATAGACTTTCTAGATTCTAGCTTGTAGGAGGATTCACCACTACCTTTTATTGGATATTATTAGTCATCCCCAAGTTTCACCTTGTGGGGTGACTGATGTTCGGATAGTTTCACAAATGATTCTTTGAATCCTGTCATATGTTTGGAAGCCCCACTATCTATAAGCCAATCATTGCTTCCATGTGTGATAGTTCCCATGAGAGTGGAAATTAAAACATATTCTTCATCATTTGAAGAATCATCACTTTCTTGTACGACTCTCTTCTTGGAAGGTTCATCATCCTTTGCAGCATGAGCATGATGTCTTCTCTTGTAGTTCTTCTTCTTGTGGGAGTTTCTTTTGTTTCTAGGACAATTTCTGGCATAGTGTCCTATCTCATCACAAGTAAAACATCTGAGTTGATTTTTTTTGGAGTGAGGATGCTTACCTTTAGAATGATGATAGTCCCTTCTATTTTTCTTGGAGTGTATTGTGAGATCTTGATATTCACTTCCCATATTTTATTCTTGGGATACTATTAGAGCTTCTTCTTGTGAGAATTCCTCCCACAGTCTACTAAAGGTGAATAAATTTCTTCTAGCACGGATCCCTTGAGAGAAAGACTCCCATGACCTAGGGAGACCATTCAAGGTAGTCATCATAATTCTTGCATTCTCTACTTATTCATCCACTACTTCAAGTTGTTCTTTGATATGGGAGACCCTTGTAAAGTATGACTGTATGGTCTCTGCATTCTGGATCTTCACACTCTTCAACTGGTTCCTCAAAGTCATCTTCTGGTTTATGTTCTTTCCTTCAAATAGCTTGGTCAGGGCATCAAACATTGCCGTAGGTGTCTTTAGGGAGGACACCTATGGTATGAGGTGATCCTTTATTGAATCAGCAATAATTCTCTTAGCCATGACAAATTTATTTTTGTGTAAGGCCTTAACCTCATCTCCCTCTAGAACTAAAACCTCTTCAATGATGTAAGAGTCTAACTCATTTTCTTCCAGGACCAGGGAGATCCTATACTTCTAGGATTGGAAGTTATCATCTCCCTCAATATTTTCATTAACATTGGTGTGATGAGACATCTTAACAAATAACCTCAAATGGGAATACAAAAGATTTATATCTTACCAATTTGAGAAGCTGAAAAATGGATCTGGAGTTGATCTTCCATAGTGTTGGTTTTCTGGTTCCAAAGCAAATTAGGTTTTGACTTTCCAAGAGTTCTACCCAACCAAAAACCTTGATTCTTGTCTCTAAAATTCAATTTTGACGAGGAGAGCGATCCTAGCCTTGGCTCACTCAAAAATTCCTCTTCAATGAAAAGCCCTATTTTCCCAATGTAGTGGTAGGTCAAAAAATTAAAATGCTCAGAATCAGATTCTGCTTCGATAGAAAGATGTGCCCTTCAATGGAGGTTCTTCCCATCCTCCTTTTTCTGATGGATTGTGGAGAGAAACCCAAAAAGTAAGAAGCCCTAGCTTCCGTAGCTGCATAGTGTCTTCTTCTAAGGTTAGCTCTAATACCATGTTAGATTTTTATCAATTATGACAGTATGATCTTAGGATCTTATTTGAGGGAATAACATGCACATCAATCAATCACAAGAGACAATAGACACAAAGATTTTCCTCAGGGAAACCATAAAGGAGAAAACCCCGCAACTTCCTCATAGATAGAATAAGCACCAATGGTAGCAATAAAACCCAAAGATAGTAAGATGATCTCCAGAAGCTGTTCTCTATAATGTCCCAAATTTTTCATTGGGTCACAATGGACAAATCACATTTTACATATTCATGAAAGTTGTCAAAGGGATGCTAAAAGTCAAATAATTGCCAAGGAGGAAAATCACTAGTTTCCTAGGTTGGGGGTGGAAGCTTTGAGATTTGGAATAAGGGGGATAATAAATTATGTTTAGACATTAGATGGGGATAAGTATTTAATAATGTATCTTATTAAATAAATACAAGATAAAATGGAAGTGGAAATGGAGCATGAAGACACATGGAGACTATGGGGCCCACACTAGCTAGAATTCCTATGTTAAATGGTATCTTTCTCTTGCAAATTCGAATATATGGGAAGCCTAATGTTTTTTGATGGATTATAAGGTTAATATATGTGTCCATATACTTCATAGTTTTAATTTGGTATGAATTGTAACTTACACGGGAGAGGAAGAGCCAAATGGGAGTTTCATGGACACTTGGCTAGATTCCCCTTACATTTATGACATCTATGACACCAATTATGGAGATTCTATGACATTTATGACACAAGTAAGATATGAAGGATGAAATACTGACATACTGAAATTTTAGGACTGAATATATCATCTTAGATGTCGAATTTGGGAGTTGGAGAAGGCCAATAGGCTCCTACTCAAATTTGGGAGAAGAGGGAAGGTGAAGAGAGAGGCCACATAGCATGAGAAGCCACATTAATTTGACTTGGATTTGGTTTATGGATGGATTTGGAACGTTAGAAGACTAATAATTTTTATAAAATACAGGTATCAACCATGAGAAGAAGCTTTTTCTTATTTGTGAAATTGTCATTTGTGAATTGTGAGAGCTAGTGGATGACTAGTTTTCTTGCTTAAGCCAATTTCGAGGGTGAAATATTCCCATCCTAGTTGGTGTTTGGAAATGCCACTCAAGTATTTCATGGAGATTTAATGGAGTCTTATTTTCAGGTGCAAGCTACAGGAATTTCATGTACATCTCAATAACAGCTTGTTCTTCCATTCATCTCAAGTTTTCTCACCATATTTCAGCTCTATGGAGTGAGGTGCACTTGGTGAGATATTCATCTATTTGAGGGAGATTATCTTGCTCCAGTATTTTGAATTCTGATGTAAATTATCTTTTATTTAAGTTCATAAATATATCAGGTCTAAATTCCAAGATATCTCATGTATTATTGTCCAATATTGAAGAAACAAAGCCATTTACCCAATACCTTGTTGTAAACTCTTGCAATCTTGATGGAATCGAATATATGTGCGCACCATTGATTATTTATGAATGAATGAACTGTAATTAAATTATATTATGGGTTTCATGGTATGTAACTGAGAATTTGTGGCCATTGGGTCGAATTTCATAGCATTTGGGGCAAACTACATCTCATTTCCCCAAGGGTCCAAAACTAGTTTTTTATATCTGATTGAAGGAAGTGATAACAGCCATGGGAGTTCGATTTGTTATGTATATGAGTCTCTGATAATGTATTATAAACATCACCTACTTCAATTTGAGAATTTGAGTGATTTTATGTACATTTTGGAAGCCATTCCGACAATTACCCGGGAGGAATTTGAGCCCCAAAATTGCTAGTAAATTCATCTATCTTATTCAGAATTTGATAGAATTTCAGAACTGATTGGAGGACCATAATACATCCATGAAAATAATAATTAAGTTATTATATCATTCATACACCTTATCTGAAGATTTGGGAGAAATTGGGCTGATTTGGAGATCAAGAGACTAAAACTAGTCAAGAGCCAAAATTGTGAAAAAATTGGAAAATTGGGCATTTTAATAAATTAATTACAAAAAAGGGACATTAAATTCTCTCTCTTATCCCATATGCTTCTCTCTCACTCATGTAATAAAACTAAGTGTGAGTGAATGTGTGATAAATAGAGAGGCTCACTCTCTATTTATACTAATTCCCGACTTGATAATAATTCACTAGGGACAACTTCTCTATGAGAGTCTAATAACCCTAGGGCCTCACAACTGCAGGGAATTTAACCGTTGATCAATAAGGAGGGTTACCCTCTATGACTTTACATGACTTGTTTACATTATTGAATCTCCCGATAGGAACATCGGGGTATGACATAACTCAATTACATTACAGATACTTCCTGATAGAAACATCGGGGTACAATACATAATATATACAAGTGAATATATTCCGAAGTTACAAATACATCAACATATCCTTACACAGATACTGCAGATAATAGAAATAAAGAAGATTCAATATTCACATACTGATGTGATAGAATATGATTCAGTATTCACATACTGATTTTTTTTTAGGAAGAAGATTCAGTAGTCACATACTGATGTGGCAAGAAGAAGATTTAGAATTTACATACTGATGTGACAGAAGAAGATTTAGTATTCACATACTGATGTTACAGAAGAAGGCCTAGAAGTTGATTCAAGTAGAAGACAAATAAAATATGATTAAAGTTGTACGAAAGACAAAGACTACAAAAAGAAGATCCAAAAGATGGCAAAAACAAATAGAATATGTTCGAGAATATACGAAAGACGAAGACTACAAGATGAAGATTACAGAAAATGTTCCTGCTGAGATCGATGATGAAGATGTTAGAAAAAATTTCCAAAACTTCCTATGACATATGAAGTCTCACCAAACAGTTGTACAATTGTGGTAGAAAATATTGAATACCTTCCTAGTTAAGAGGGAGTGCTAATTTAGTGTAAATTCAGAAGATATTCCAAGTAGTACTGTATTCCTCCTTAGGGAGATGAGTTTGGTATTGAAAAATTTATTAAAAAAAGTAATGTAAATATCTAGATGTAAATTCAGTCATTAGTACCCAAGTGTTGTTATGATAAATTCTATTTGTAATGTCTAGTTGGACAAGTCAGCCGTGATAGCTAGTGAAGTCACCCCCACTAAGTTAGAGGTCAAGTCAATAGAAGAATATAAATAGGAGGCACCTCCCTTCATTTGTACTCACTCACTCAATTTGTTCTTAGCAAGAGAGAGAAGTGGTAGCGCACCAAAAAGAAGGAGGAAGTTGTTGTCTGATTTTTTACACTACATTGGTTGAGTTCTATACTGAGGAAATTTTGCGGGGTTTTCTCCCTTATGGTTTCCCCAAGGAAAATATTGGTGTTATTGTGTTCTTATGTTTCTTTGCATGTTATTCTTTCAGTAATATTTTAGTCACTAATTGTTTAAAGATATTATCTAAACAATTTTAAAGAAAATTAAACACAACTAGAGTGTCATTCATATTGAAAAGAACTCAACCCTCCATTCTTAGACTAAAAATCTACAATTAAAATACCATTTCATAAGATCTATTCTAGAAGAACAAATGTTAAAGTTGCAAAAGATACATAATAGCCAAGATCCTATAGACATGTTGACCAAGATAGTGACTACAGAGAAACTAAGTTGCTTCTCGGTTTTTGTTGGCCTTCAAGCATGAAGGTGAATAAATTTTCTAGATCTAAGGTTCATATCATCGTCAAGCAAGTGCAATAATGGTGGAGTTTTTGTGATCAGTATCCAAGTGGGAGATTGTTGGTTGTGTAGAATGATATTCTTGATTCAGAGATGTTATTGTTCAGTTGTTTTTTAACCCCAATTTTACTATACACTTGTCCTAGTAGGGGGTGTGGGTGGGTGCATCACCCCAACTAGGGGGTCTAGAGGCCAGCGATCCCATGACGGTGATTCGAGGGAAGCTCCCCTAAGAAATGGGGTTTGGGGAGAATCCCCTGAAAGAAATGTTTTGGATGTTTGTTAGCCAATACTTTACGGGCCCATTGTATTGGGTGACCCATGTCATTTTACCATGGTGTTGAGGCCTGGAAAATCGTAGGTAACAACAGTTAGGGATTCTCCCCAGTAAACATTCCCAACTAGCCCATTATTGTTTGGTATGGGGAATCCATCCGGTTTATGGTACGGCTACCGTAGGTCAAGTAACAAAATAAATATTTTACCAGTTACGGCCCAGTACACCATGTGTATTTTTAGTTTTTTGAATTTAAGTATGATGTGTAAGTGCCTATATAAAAATGCAGATTGATAGAGATAATGAGGAGCATCATAATGTGATGCACAGGTTCTTACCTATCATATTAACTCTCTCACATCTAAATCACACACAGCAAGAAACTAAAACTAACTATCTAACCTACCCGTAGGGAGCAAAATTATCAGTTATCAATGAGTAATGTATTTCTGCACTTGCATTAAGAAAAATCACAGATAGCTGTTACTTATTTCAGAACACATGAACATTAATAGATATATGAACAACAATATAGCTTATTGTTTATGAAAACCTTCATTACTCACAGTGTAAATTTCATAGAATAAACTAGAGTGCATTCATAACATGAACATAGATTCAATGAGTTAGAACAATCTCACAGTTAATGGACATAAGCTGAAAATGAAATAGTTCACATTCAACTGATCCATAGCACAACATTTGAAACATTCCACCAAGATTTCTCTAGTAGGAAACTTGTAATTCTTTATTGCAAAAGGAAATAGTTCTTCCTACAACATACTTCTCACAAATTTGTCTGGGAAAAATTCCCTTCTCTATCTAATCTCTCCTATATTTATACAAAAAAAGAAAAACCTTTGGGCTACCCCCAAATGAATTTTGGGATTCCCTAACGTTTCAATCCCAAAATTTTGTCTTGTAGTGAGTGCTCATAATTTTATACAATATATTACATTTAAAACAAAAATAATAGAACACGTCATGTGGAGGGGCCCGCTTGGTCATTAATGAACTTTTCCCATGCATGGGCCTCTACCGCTATCGATTCTGCTCAATAATCCTTTGGTCTTTTTAGATCCTGTTGATCTTAGACCCTCACTTTCTTCTTCTCTTTTCTTCATCTCTGCTTCTTCCTTTTTCTTTCTCCTGTTCCATTCTTTAGCCAACTCTCTTCCACTTTGTCTTTTAGATATGTCTTCTTTGCAGCAGCAATCACCCTATCCTAAACATAACAAAAAACCGTATCAGTGTATTTACCTCCTCTATATGCATTCTATAAAATAAAGTATACACAATATTAATGCATGAAAGGAAAGCATGATAAGGCACAGAAAATCCTAAAAGCTAGGTCTTAAAATACTCTAAGTGCATCTGCAGTTGAAAACACAACCCTAATAGAAAAACTCATCATTAAACTAGACTGCATTCAATATCATCTAACTTTTCAATAAAACATGAAACACACTAATAAGACTAATCATCAAATGTGAGACCCTGTACTGTGTTCTCATCGTGAAATCCCCAAATCGATCAAAATTAAAAAAAACCTTCGTTGCCCATGAAATAGGGTAAGAGCACACCAAATCGACGAGAAAACCCTATCAACAGGAAAAAAACTATCGACGGATGGAATCACTAAACGTTGGGCGGATAGTGCACTAGACAGCCGCAACGGTGAACCACAAACAAACTAAGGATCCCACGACAAAATAAAACATCGGTGAAATAAAGCACTAAACACCGCCATATTCATGCATTCGAGAGGAAGGAATATATGTCGGATGGTTAGTTCACTAAGAATCCGCAATAGCGGAAGACATACAGACTAAGGGTTCCATAGTCAAATAAAAACTGTCGACGTCAGAAACTTTGAGCACTATGCATCGGCGATTTAAACTTCAACACTTATGCAGTGTCGGCATTCCTGAACACTAAAAATCGCTGATAGTTAAGCGTCGGATATCAGAACCACTAATGCATCAGTAGGATAGTTCACTAGAAAGTCGCAACTGCGGGTGACAGACCAACTACGAGTCCTGGTAATCATGAAACCATCGGCGATCAGGAGCTTTAACAACTATGTATCGGCAGCTCAAGATACAAAATACTCTGCAGTATCGGCGAGACAAATGATAGGGCCTCTGAAACTATGGCGTCGTAGAAGACTAAAACTCCGACTGCTAGTAAAAAAAAATTATGAAAATGAAAATAAAAACACAGTCATTGAAAAATCAAAAAGGTTTGAACAATAAAGGCCATGGAATCGGTAACGATAAAAACTGTCCATCAGCAGAATCAAGGACTAATGCCCTGATTCCTTCATTGATTTACCTTTGACAGTGATAAAAAAACCAAGTCATTGAAAAATTAAAATGTTAAGTGCTCAAAATACTTTTGGCTAGGCGGTGGTAAAATTAGTTCGTTTAACCTCTGAAACAATGGTGGCATAGAGAAATAAAGGCATGAATCAATCTTCAATAAACTTTCGATAGCGATAAGAAAAAATCATCGAACAATAATAAAAAAAACGTTAAGTGCTGAGAAACAAAACTCCACAATCAAAAGCATTGGCTAGACAAAAAGGCAGTTTAGATCATTTAACTTCTGAGACGAGGGAAAACAGTTGAACTCAATTCAATCTCAAAAAATCCAAATTTGTAGCAAAGAAAAAATAGAGTCCAGGAAACCAATCCTAGGCAAGATAAAATCGAAAGGAGGGTCCAAATTTTTTTAGAAATTTGGGAAATAGGTTGCAACTGCAACACATGGTAATTCCCCTATAAAAGGAAATAATTGTAATACGATTTTTTATTGTATTGTAGCATTGTAAAACAATCTCTATGATTGTGTGAGAGAGACTATGAGAGAGTGAAGAGAAAGTGCAGCAGGTTTGATGGAGGTTGTATCCCTTCATTTTTTGTTGTATGGTATATTAATAAGGACTCCCAATTTTTATGTGGATGTATCACATCTTGGATGAACCACTTTATATTGGTCTTTCTCTTATAATGTGTTTATCTTTTAATATTTTCATCCTATTTATTTATATTGCTCCGTGATCATGTTTTTATAACACTCCGCTCGTTAGACATACTAAATGTCCCACTTTCCTCTATTCTACTTGAATTTCACTCACGCAATGATGATAGATATGAAAAGTACATGTTTTGTTGTATGTCCTATATTAACATTACATTGAGTGATAGAAACAGTTAGCGAGTGGCATAACGTTGGTTGTGACAAAACATCATAAGGAAACCACTTTAACACAATTCAAGAAATAAATGAAAATCATCTTTAGAGGTTATTTCACCTCTAAATAACCTTTGAAGATGATGCATCATATTCAATGCAATTTGTCCAAACAAGGATAATAATTCTCAAATTGCAAATAATTCTATAATTCCATGTGAAGGATATTTTCGTAACCAATCCTAGAGTAGGAATTTTCTCAAAACTATCCCACTTTGTGATGTTTAACTGTTATGATTTTATACATGTCATAAGGTTGACCTCAATCCATAGTTAGATTCATCCCTCCTATTCTACATATCCATGATAATATCATGTTTAAAATTGTATAGGCTAAGTATTAAAGATAGGAATAGTCCTAAAAAAATGTGATTCTCTAATTCTATGCTACATATCCTTATTATTATATCCCTTAAGCTTTTGTTGAAATAGTGTAAGGAACCGAATATCTATATTTCCATCACAATAATTGTGTAGGCTAGGTAGTCAAATGATAAACAACATTAAATGGGTTTCTTCAAATTGGATTTAAACAACTTGCATTAGCATTTGTTCCTTTTTATGAAGAGATAATGCTACGAAAATATTCTCATTTTGTGTCTTTGTTGATGCATGTACTAGATATTGATTCCCCTAACTTCTTTATCCATTTTTTTTCCAATGTTTCCCAAATTATTTTATGACTTCTCATAGCACATGTTTAGAGGTATGTAAAAATGATCTTCGAGATAATATCGTAACATCTCTTCACTAAAAGATACAAATTTATAAGTTATAGTTTAAATTTTACATGCACATAATTACATAGTTGGAATAAGAAATCATAGAGGTATAAACATATCCAATGTGTTTATGTCCAGGATGCCAAGGATTAAACCAAAAAACACTTGAACTTTGCAATATTATTTTCCTATAATGTCAAACAAAAAATCCAAGGAAAATAAATCATTCAACGCTCCAACCATTGTGGAAATTAAGGCCAGCAATAGATTAATTTTACTCACAACAATTATCAATTGATTATGCAAAATTGCTAACAAGAGAGACTGAATATGGAGCTGTAACACTAAATTGTATTAACTGAGTGTACAATAGCCAACCCTGTAATAACATAGGCTTATAAATAAATAGAATACATCAGGAAATAAAATGCATGAGGAAGCATCCAAATCTAGCATAAAGCAGGCTTACCAAAAATAAGCAAATCCCCCATAGGTGTAAAAAGCTGATCCCAAATCTGTCATGGAGCTCATGAATTGGAAAGGGCACATGGGAAAGCTAATGAGTGATGAAATGGAAGCTCATACATGCTTTTTCATGGAGAAAAGAGTGGAGGATGAAGAGGACAAAAAACTAGTTCACCTCACCTAGTCTAGCTTTCCTATGTGCCTTAAAACACTGAAAAAGCAGGCAATAAAGCAGAAAAAGCAGATAGGCGCCTAGGAGGCCAGGAATAAAACAAATTTGATTCCTAAGGATTTCCCAAGCGCTACATGATTCAAAGATGGCAAGTTTGACCTCTATGGATAGGCAAATAGAAACTTGAACAAGGTGGGACACATGAACTAGGCAAATAAGACAAAAATAAATGAATTAATGTCTAAGTGGGTAAAATATGGGTTGATTATTCTAACACCCCCCATTAAGCCTAAATTTATGAGTAATATATCAAAAATATAGGTCCTAGCAACAAGGCTTAGTCACCCTTTACATACTGCATGTCCAAATAAACAAGGAAAGAGGCAAAACCAACTTGGGAAAATCCTCCCTTAAACATGGACTGTAAAACAAAATTGTAGAATCTTGTCTTCACTTATTCTTTCACAGCATGATCAGAAATCCCCAGCAGTGATTTGAGATTGCTGAAGGTCTTCTCACAAAATGCTTTGGTGAAGATATCAGCTACTTGTTCTGAAGATGAACAGAAGAGTAGGTGAATGGTGCCATCATGCACAAGTTCTTTGATGTACTGCATATGGATCTCAATGTGTCTGGTTCTCTGCTTCTGAACTGGATCCTTATAGATTCAAATGGTACTCTGGTTATCATAGTAGATGGTATTTGAGTACTCAGGTTCGAAACCACACTCTCCAAGTAAACCCTACAACCATAAACATTGAGTTACTACATTAACAACTCCTCTGTACTCAACTTCTGTAGATGAGAGTGCAATGGCACTCTGTTTCTTGCTTGACCAGCTGATTGGCCCTTCTGTAAGCATGAACACATAACCTGAAGTGGACTTTTTGTCTGTGCTATCACCTGCCCAATCACTGTCAGTAAATCCAATCAACTCAAGATCAGATTTTGCTTTAGAGAAGATCCCATGTGTCCTTGTTCCCTGAACAAAGTTTAGGATCCTTTTGGCTGCTTTCCAATGGATCTCTTGAGGCTGATCCATGAATATAGAAGCCACACTTACTACATAACAAATATCAGGTCTAGTATGTGTCAAATACAATAAACAACCAATCAATTGTCTATACAGTGTATTGTTTACCATCGGTGAAGAATCAGCTTCTTCCAGCTTCACTCCTGAAAGGAAGGGAGTTTTGCTTGCTTTTCAATCCTTCATTTTGAATTTGTTCAGCAAGTCCAAGGAATATTTGGACTGGTGCACCTTGATTCCAGATTTGGTTTGAGAGATCTCAAGCCCCAAAAATTGACTTAAGAGCCCCAAATCTGTCACGGAGAAGGCTTGGTTCATAGCTCCTTTTAAGGAAGCAATCTCAACCTGTGAGCTTCCTATAATGAGGAGGTCATAAACATATAACACAATAATCATTAATGAACCATTAACTAACTTCAAATAGACATTTGTATCTGATTTGCACCGAACAAAATTCAGTGATAGCAAGAAGCTATCAATCTTGGCATACCAAGCCCTGGGGGCTTGCTTTAGCCCATACAATGACTTTCTCAAACTGCACACAAGAGAAGGGTTAGTAGCAAAAGATTGAGGCTGCTGCATATATATCTCCTCAGTGAGATCTCCATTCAGAAAGGCACATTTCACATCCATGTGATGTACCTCCCATTGCCTTGAGGCTGCAATGGCTAGAGCTAGCCTGATGGAGTCCATTTTTGCCACTGGGGCAAAGGTCTCATTGTAATCTATGCCATGAACCTGTGAGTAGCCCTTGGCTACCAATATGTCCTTGTACTTCAGTGGTGAACCATCAGCAGCAAATTTGGTCTTATAGACCCACTTACACTGTACTAGTTTTCTCCCTGGAGGAAGATCCACTAGCTCCCATGTGTTGCTCTTTTGGAGTGAGTTGAACTCCTCCTTCATGGTTGTTTGCCATCTTGTATCTCCTGCTGCTTCTTCATATGTTTGAGGATCAGAATCCACCATCAAATATAATTTTTCAGCAAACATAGGATCCTTCATGCACAGACCACTCTCAAATTGAGATCTAGTCCTCCTTGGGTCATTGGGATCCCCAGCTAGCTCACCTGCTGCATGTAGTGTCTTGGCTGCCCATTTTGGCCTTGTGGGGATGTTAGGTTCTGCAATAAACTCATATCCATCAGACAAATCAGAATCAGCATGTTCAACAAACTCTTTACTTAATTCTTGAGGTTCAGGTGGTGAAGAGGCTTCACCAACTTCCACTTCTGCAAGGGGTTCTTCTTCAAACCGAACACACCTTTTGATGAAGGATTTATTTGTGCTCAAATTTATCAACTTGTACCCTTTTGAATATTCAGAGTATCCAACAAAAATACACTCTTGGCTTTGGGGCTGCAAATCCTTCCTCTTCTCTGTCGGGATTCTAGCCCAAGCCTTTGAGCCAAAAATCCTGAAATGGGTCACATCTGGCTTGTGCCCACTCCATGCTTCGAAGGGAATCATACCATCAAGATGTTTGTGAGGCACCCTATTCTGAGTATAGGCTGCACAGTTGATAGCTTCGGCCCAGTACTTTGGTGGCAAAGTTTTGGCCTCCATCATGCATGTTGCCATCTCCTTCAGTGATCTGTTCTTCCCCTCAGCAACACCATTTTGATGTGGTGTGTAAGGGATAGAATGCTGCATCTGAATACTTGAATCTGCACAATAGTTAATAAAATCAGACTTGACATACTCACCACCATTGTTATATCTGAGGGCCTTGAGTTTCCTTCCAGACTGGTTTTCAACCAAAGCCTTAAAGACTTTGAATAGGCCAAAAACTTTAGACTTGTTTTTCAGGAAGTGAACCCAGCAATACCTGGAAAAGTCATCAATGAAAGTTAATGCATAATTGGCTTGACTCATGGACATATGAGGGAATGGACCAGCAACATCACTATGTATCAGCTCGAGGGGTGCAGAGGTTCTCTCATGACTAGCTCTCTCAGACTTATGCTCTGGGTGTTTTCCTAGGATACAGCCTTGGTAGACTCCTTTGGAAAATTTTATCTTGGGCAACCCTATGACCATCTCTTTTTCACTAAGATCAGAAAGATATTTGTAGTTAAGGTGGCCAAATCTCTCATGCCACAGCTTGCTGGCTTCATTAGCATGAATGAGAAGAGCAGAGGGGTTTGAGTAAGGTAGGAAGTGTGAGATCATGTATACCTTTTGAGCATGATTCACAAATCCTTTTGCAATGACTCTACCAGTTGAAATCTCTGTGATCTCAACTTCATCGGAGGAGAATATGACCTTCTTAGGAGACCCAGTGTGGGTCATCTGGTACATTGACAAGAGGTTGGAGGTGAGACCAGGCACATACAGCACATTGCTGAACTTACCATGATCAATATCTATCCTTCCTTTGCCTTTACTTTCAGTGAGAGAGTCATCTCCCAGTACAATAGATGGTCCTTTCAACATATCCAGTGAGGAGAAGGCCTCCTTAGTCGAAACCATGTGTCTTGAAGCTCCAGATTCAATGATAAAACTGGGTGAGCTTGATGTGCCAGCAACTAGAGCATGAACTCTCTCTCTGTCATCTGAACTTGATCCTCCTTCTCTCTTCTTTGAGCTTTCTGGAAGGGAGATGCCATTCTTCTCCAGGATATTGGTCAGCATGTCTATCTGCTTTTTCATACAAGAGATTTTAGTGTGATTGCCCTTATTGCAGTATGCGCACTTTTTCATTTCACCTTTGTTATTCTTCTTTTGGTTATTCTTCTTGGGACCTTGTAGATCCTCCGGAGACTGTTTCTTGTCTCTCTTTTGCTCAAGTGGCTTTTTAGCTTTCTTTTAGCTTTTTGAATCCACCCTTGAATCTCTAGCAATCAAATCTTGATCTTTGGATGGTTTGATGGTGCCCATCATCACCAGCTTGTCCTATTCTTGTGTGAGAGATTCCATGAAATATGCAAGGCTAGGCATCTTCTAGGCTCGAGCTGTCAATTTTGTGGCATAGAAGGTCTAAAAAAACAATGAATAATTAGGGCCCAGCTTCGAGAGGATGGCCAGTACAAGCTGATCATATTTCTTTTCAATACCACACTATTTCAGCTACAAAACTAGTGCTTTGAACTTGGAGAAATATAGCTGCAGGGATTCAAAGCTTGTTGGACTCAGAGAAATCAGCTCATTCTTGATTTAATGTCCCCTCATCTCATCTGTCTTTCCAAAAATATCAGCAAGATTCTCCCATACTTCATTCGGTGATGTCAATCCATCGAGATGGAAAAGGAGGTCTCTAGAAATACTCAGGCACAGGAGGCCTTAAGCCTCATCCCTCCTGTTGTGCCATTTTATCTTCTTTGCAGCTGCTTTGGGCTCTGCTTCTATTTCCATAGTCACCTTGTAGAGGCCTTTCACTCTCAACAGTATCTCCATCTCTGCTTTCCATTCAAAGAAATTGAAGGGAGTCAAGATAGTTTTCTGTGATTGATCCATAGCTCTAGAAAATCTGTCCCGGATGTCAGTAGAAGGATCCCAGTCTTTGATGTCGAACCTGCAAAACAATTTTTGAAGGAGAGAAACAACATACAATGGATCTGATACCATGTGGAAATTAAGGCCAGCAATAGATTAATTTTACTCACAACAATTATCAATTGATCATGCAAAATTGCTAACAAGAGAGACTGAATATGGAGCTGTAACACTAAACTGTATTAACTGAGTGTACAATAGCCAACCCTGTAATAACATAGGATGCTGAATAAATAGAATACATCAGGAAATCCAATGCATGAGGAAGCATCCAAATCTAGCATAAAGCAGGCTTACCAAAAATAAGCAAATCCCCCATAGGTGTAAAAAGCTGATCCCAAATCTGTCATGGAGCTCACGAATTGGCAAGGGCACATGGGAAAGCTAATGAGTGATGAAATGGCAGCTCATACATGATTTTTCATGGATAAAAGAGTGGAGGATGAAGAGGACAAAAAACTAGTTCACCTCACCTAGTCTAGCTTTCCTATGTGCCTTAAAACACTGAAAAAGCAGGCAATAAAGCAGAAAAAGTAGATAGGTGCCTAGGAGGCCAGGAATAAAGCAGTTTTGATTCCTAAGGATTTCCCAAGCACTACATGAGTCAAATATGGCAAGTTTGACCTCTATGGATAGGCAAATAGCAACTTGCACAAGGTGGGACACATGAACTAGGCAAATAAGACAAAAATAAATGAATTAATGTCTAAGTGGGTAAAATATGGGTTGATTATTCTAAAAAAAATTCCCATCTAGAATTGAAATGGTATGAATCATTCTCCAAACACGGCAAAGAGGGAAGCACTCTTCATTATACCATGCCTAAAATTATATTGATGGAAATTCATTAGTATGATTCTAAAGATCCATTATTCAAGATGGTGACAACACAATTATGATGTTTATTTCAAATACCACGGTTGATTTGAAATTATGCTCCCAAATACCCAGAAAAGTAGGTAGAGGAGAATACTAAAAACAAATATCATAAATTGTTTGAAGCCTCCCTTACTTTCAATAAAACAGCCTGATGGGGACTCTAGTTTTATTGAGTTATTTGACTTGTTAGTTGGCCATAATGGAAGGAGAGTGTAGAGGTTTCACCTTGTCAAATGGGGAGGTAAATAAACTATTTAAGAAAATCTCCACATAAGTACTTCATTTGGAAAAACAATTAACGTTTTATTATAAAATGTCAATTACTAGGTCACTAATTTCATTTTTGGTTTTAGTTATTGCACTACTCCTCAGTTTTGTTTCTCGAGCTCATTATTGCTGCCATATTTCTTGATTTTTATGTTTTTCAATTATTTTGTCTTAGCTAATGAAAGTTTGGTTTGTTATTCTCTTGACTCAATCATTCTTGTATGAAAGGTGTCATACTCATTTAAACTGCACCTAAGGCACATTAGTTTTTAGAGTAAATGATATTAAAAAGGGCATGATATTGTTCTTTGAATTATCATGTATTTCAACTAATCCTAATCACTGCAACTTTTATTCCTAGGATTGTTGAGATGCTATTGCACTCTGGTGGTCACAAGGAAATTCATTTATAATGATAACTTAATACTCTACTAATAGATCTTATTGAGATTAATATGATATTTTGTCACATTTATAATTCAAGATGAGGGGGTACATAAATTAAGGAAGAAATTGTACCAATTAGTATCTAGATACATCTAATGCCAATCTTTTCATCCTTTCTAATAACCCACCCACTTTACACTAGGTGAGTTGAAAATTCATTTAGGTTAATCATTTGAGAGAAAATTTCAATTTTTTGTACTTTAATGCATAAAATAAACTTTAAATCAGTACTAGACATAAAATATAACAATTGTAATAAAATTGAAGAATAATTTTCATCTCTTTCGACTTTAACACTCCTGAATGGTCATTGTGTTTAAAGTTGGTCCTTGATATGAATTTAACAATTACAATGTATAGGAAATAAAGCAGTAACAACAATACTAGGAAAGAAAACTAATGAAAAATACAAGAGTAATCATGAGCAGCGTTATAATGAATAATTAGTACCAAAGTAAAATATTATAATCTATGACAATATGGCTGGTTTGGACCTTAATTATAGTCACATGTCCTTTTATATCAGACCTTGTATTTTGAAGACAAGTCACTAGGAACCAAGGACTTACCAGAGAGAGAGAGAGAGAAAGAGAATTATTTCAATGCTATAAGGATAGATAAGAACACATCTTAGATTGTTAAGAAAAACAATACAAAAAATTCAAACACCATAAGATCAAGGAAACCAAAAACTCATTCTAAATCATACCGCCAAAATCACAAGAAGTCAACATCGAAGTTTGACATTCCATGAGGATCAAAATTGAGTTTATCAATCCAAGGCAGGGTCATGACCTGCCTAGAAAGGTGGATCCTAGCCTATACAAAACCACACTCTATCCAAGAATGTAAAACATAGAAAAAGGAGATACCATAGTCCATGTCCCAACATGAAGATGAATTAAACAAGTTATGGCTAGCCCTTAGAGGGCTTAATAAGTCATGGTACAAACCTAGGGGATTTTAGTAGGTCATGCATCCTTAAAGGATTTCAGTAGTCATGGATCAACAAGGAAGAGAACCCATAGTCCACGACCAATCCCTGAAATTCTTGTACAGTACATGACCTAAGCCTTAGATGGATTATACAGTCATCAACCATCCCTAAAGGGATTATACAGTCCACTACCCAGCATAAGGAGATCACAAAATAAGTCTAGAATCCCTAGAATAGGTGATTCCCAAGATACCATACTAAGAAAGGAGGAAAGGAGTTCATGCCTCAGTCAAGGAAACACCAAGCAGTCATGACCCAACCCATAATTTACAAAAATAGATCATGGTTCATCATAGATATGCATGCATTAAACATATAATTCGCAAGAACATGCACATGCATGCATTAAACATATAATTCATAAACATACCGAGGACATTTCTACCTTCTCGACATCCTCTGTGTCATATTGAAATTGTTTAGTTTTTGAAATTTGATAATGCAAATCACCTCTCCTAATCATGCGCACCAAATTGAAATGGTGTATTAGATCATGCTCTCCTCTAGCTCTCTTCCATGGGTTTGAAAATGTTGTAGAGCCCCTCCTAGTGTTGAATTGAAAGTGAAAAGGGGGGGTGTCGAATTTAAAGTAAAATGGGGAATGCTAATTTTTTTGTTGTATTATATTTTTTTTCTTGTTTTTTATTATATAATATTTTATTTATTATTATTTTATATTAAGCTTTTTTTTTGTTAGTAAGAAGAGAACTTTGTATTACTGATGGTACAAAAATTTACAAAAAAGTTATAGTCAGGCTCAGCCAACGATGGGGCTGTTGGTTTGGGTGAAGTTTTAAAACAAAGAGTCTTCCCATAACACCTTAAGCTTCACTCTCTTCCCTTCAAGAGAGAAGGAGAACCTAGGAACTACCAGCCTTTCTATACATAAGACAAAACCGATAGACTTGAGCATAAAATTTAAGCTCATGAGAACTAACAAAACTGAACAGAACTGACAAAGATAAGCAGGGTATGTACATCATAATCATTAGGACTGAGAGAAAGCTCGGGTTCACAAAAAGAAACTAAATAGGATAAGTCCTTTCCTGGACTATAAATTATCTTGACAATCCAATAAAAATCATCCAGATAGGGGTGTCTAGCCTCATTGAGACTTTGGGTTTGCTAGAGATGGAGGAGGTGCAGCAGGATGTTCTCCAAGTCTACCTTGTAATTCATTGGCAATTGAATCCAGCATTTGGAATCCCACAACTGATTCCTGCTGGCCTCTTCTGATGATCTCCAGTGCTTCTCTAATTCCCCATGCAGTCTGGAGGTTCACCTAAATTTCTCTTTCCAAAAGGATATGCCCCATACAGAATGGGCTTGCACTAAGCTGTATGCCCCAGTGATTTTTGTACCCTCCGATCAACTCTGTATCCTTGATATAAATAACCATTTCCACCCTTGTCGGGGTTTCTGCCATATATTGGGTTCCCTAATTGAAGATCAATGGGGATAGGACTTTATCGACTGAGGAGTTAGAGCTAGCCGAACCAACCATCATGTAAGTACTGACACTTTGGTCACTCCTCCTCCTCCCATAATGAGGCATGCTATAACACAACACAAAGACCCAATTGACTGCAGGGTGAAAGATAGACACCAGAAAGATCCAGGTGTTGGTGGTCCTTTTCCCTTCCTCATGCCTATAAATAGCTGAGCTGTTGCGATGGACAGTGTTGCGATTTATTCCCTGCTTCCTCAAGGTTTCTAGATCCGGCCTTGGGAAACATCTATCTTACAGCTCTTGATTTTTATGAGCCTGATCCAATATCCTTCTACATACGAGAGATTGGTCATTGGATCCTCAATTAATGGCCTTATGGTGCTCAACCGGATTTGAAAATTAGTTGCAGTACCCATACCTGATATATCACCACCCGCTAACCACCCGGTACCATCCTTCTGAGTTACACACCTCACATGAGCCTAGACTAGATCAAAATTTAAAGGCTTGAACCAAAGCCTGGATCTTCCAGCTCTTCAATCTCTAACCTACCACCTGCATCTGCTCTATCTTTTCCATGCTCCCCATATGTACAAGAACCTTCATCCAATCTCATGTGATTAATGCCAAGTGGAGGAACCATCACTTCAGCATCCCACCGCCCTGACCATGAATAATGAACATTGGCTGCTGCATGTCTCATCATGTGGCTCTCCAATAGGGATCCCAAGCTGATGGGTAAGCCACGTGATAAAGTGAGGATTGCATGCGGTGAGGCGTGTGAACTAATTATCGCATCCCTATCATGACTCGAGGGATGATCAAGGTTTCCCCACCATATTTTCCAGCTGCAACCTTCTCGCACTTCTCCCATAACCTACTATCTATCTTGGCCATGTGGTCTTCTACATGGAACGAGCTATCTTTCCCCACCTTTTCATTCACTAGAATGTCCACCACCTTATTCCATGACCTCTTAATGTGAGAAAATCCCAGCGCGGGGGTGCTCCTCAGTATTTCTCTGAGCGCTGAAAGATAACCTTCCCACTTCCAATTACATGATACCTGGTTTATTTTCATGCAATGCATTAATATTTTGTCTAGGTTGATAATCACCATTGAGTCCCCATCGACTATCAATGGAGTTCTCTAGTTCTGAATTTCCCAAGAAACACCATTTATCAATCCATCCAGCTCTGCCAAGTTATTGGTGCCTAAACCCAGGATTCCCCAGTAAAGACTTAGTATTATTCCATGGCAGTCCCTAATTATTCCACCAAATCTAGCAGGTCTAGGGTTCCCTTGGATGCCCCGTCAAAATTCAATTTGAAGGCACCAGCCGGAGGTTTCTGCCAGAATTCTGCATTGATCATTTGTAGGGTTGATTTATAGAGGCAAGCATTGTTCAAAGGTAATTGGTTTATTCCCCATTCTTTTAGAATTTTTTTTCCATTGCATCTACTTCAAGGTCTTTTGACGACCAAGATAAGAGAGTTATGGTTTCTTTTATATGTGCATCCAGGGTTGCCCATAATTATTCCACCTTTCGATTCCTGTTTTCAAATATTTTTAGGTGGTCTTCCATATCTCCCAGACCACAAATCCTAGAAACAGGTCCCATATTCTATTTAAAATATTATTTTTGAATTTGTTTTTGGGCCATTCTGCTATAGTGAGATTAGGTCTTCCTGAGTGCCTGGAATTGAGTTTGAACGATCTGCTTCCTTTTTCCCATATTTCAGAAGCCACTGTACATTCATCGAGTAGGTGATTGATAGTTTCATTACTTTTTTCACATAAACTGCATCTCGAAGGACCTGAAAACTATGTCTTTGAATGTTATCCCAGGTTAGGATCCTTCTTTTGAGAACAAGCCAACAGAAGGCTGCTATTTTGGGCCACCAGTTCCCTCCCCATATTTTCCTCCACTTAGCTTATTTTCCCTCTCTGTAAGTTTCATTCATAACCCTGATAGCCTCTTTAATGTTGAACCTTCCTAGGTTGGAATACCCCCACCTAATTTTATCCTGTCCTTCATGCCATAAGATCCTTCTGGAGCATAGGTCTGAGTAGAAGTTTTCAATGTCCTCCATCGGTGTCAGACTTTTCCACCATTCTTTACTTTTCTATGTCCTAAAAAACTTGTCAAGGGATTCCAGGTCCCATAATTCCTTTACCGACTGAAGCTGGTGGATGGATGAATTTTAAGAATCAGGATATCCTCCCGTTAATCTATGCTATGCTCTTGGTTCCTTGCCTCGCTGACAAATCTTGCCGAATTACCATCTCTAACCTCCCAAAAGCTATGTCTTTGGATGAGATCATGGTTTTCTTGGGCCGCCTTCCATATAATGGATCCTGATAGGTTCTCACCAAATCTTATTAGCATTTTTTTGGCCATTGGTGGGAATATTTGGCGTGCTAGAGCTTCACCCATGGTTCATCCTCATATGTTATCCACTTCCACCAAATTTTCACTCCCATGGCTTTGTTGGAGTCTAATGGGTCACGCAAACCCAGACCTCCCACATTTTTGGGTGTGCAGACCATTTGCCAGTTGATTAAGGCCCACTTTCTATGACAATCATCCCCCCCAGAGAAAGTTCCTTTGTAAATTCCTTATTTTCTTAATTACCAATTTTGGGGCTGCCAGAACTGAGAACATGTACAAAGGCATATCTTGTAGTATGAACTTCACCAAAATGAGTCTACTTGGGAAATTTAGGGCACGAAAGGTCCATGGGTTGAGTTTCTATCTGAACTTGTCCAGAAGGTCCTTCCACGAGACCTATCTGATAGTCAATTCAGCTAGTGGAGCTCCTAAGTATTTGGAAGGAATCCCACCCTCCGAGAAGCCTAGAATTCTTAAAATATTCCTTCTCGTTATTATTGGAGTACTAAATAAGTACACTTAGGATTTGGTCTTATTGATTTCTAGACCACTAGCCTCCAAAAAGGTGTCTAGCCCCTCCTTGATTCCTCGAGCCTCTTGAACCATTGATGGCCCCATGAGCATGATATCATTGACAAACTGTTGATGAGTTTGCGGCTCCAAATCCTCCATGATTGTCAAACCTTTAATCTTATTTTCCGTTCGGAGGTTCTTGAGCATTCTGTCCAAACCTTCCGCAACAATAATGAACAGAAAAGGGGATAAGGGATCTCCATGTCTGATACCTCTAGAAATTTGGAAGGGCACCCCAGGAAAACCATTAACCAAAATAGAAAAGAAGGATGAGCATACCAAGTTCATGACCCATTTGGTCCATTGATCCAAGAATCCGAACGTCCTGAGCATACCTGCTAAGAATTCCCAATTTAGTTTGTCATAAGTTTTAGAAATATCTAATTTAAGGAGCATACCTGGAATTTTCCTGATTTTAACCGAATGAATTGTTTCATGGATGAGGATGATACCATCCAAAATTTGTCTACCTTCCACAAACCCCGCTTTCCCTGGAGAGATAATGAGAGGCAACAAAGGGCCAAGTCTATTAACAATGGTTTTAGTTATAATTTTGTAGATGACATTTCATAGAGCTATCGGTCTTAGCTTCCCTGGTTCCTCAAGTCCTAACTATTTGGGTATAAGGGTCAGGAAAGTCGCATTTAGTGCTTTCAGGATATTACCCAATTTTCTGGAGTCCTCCACAAGAGCCCATACCTCCTCTTTCAGCCAGTCCCAACCTGCATGGAAAAAATTTGTAGTGAATACATCCAGCATAGGTGCTTTATCTTTCACCATCTTTTTTACCACTTCCTCTACTTCTTCCATTTCTATAGGATTCATTAGGAGAATATTTTGTTCCTTCATAATAACCTGTGGAATATGCATTAGAACTTCTCTCTGAGAGGCTTCTCAGTCTTCGTCCAGTTCCTCTAGGAGGTTAGAGAAAAATGAATTTATCGTTCGCTCTAGATATTCCTGGGATTCAGAAATATTTCCTTCTTCAGTTTGCAGTCTTGTCAATTTGTTGCTTTGCCTATGATTTATAGCCGATTTATGAAAGAAACTAGTGTTTCTTTCTCCTTCTTGAAACCATTTAACTATGGCTTTCTGGCTCTAGTATATCTCCTCCTGCTATTTGTGCTAATTGAATTCCTGGATCAACAAGCGTTCCTTCTCTCGGATCTTTGGCGATAAACCGAGCTGCATACCATGATGTTGAACTTCTTTGATTTTACTGTCAAGCTCCACTTTAGCCTAAAAAATATTACCAAATGATTCTTTATTCCACTTTTTAATGTTTGTTTTAAGGATTTTTAACTTTTGCTGAAACTGGTACATATTGGTTCCTCTAACAAATGGGATTCCTTCCCACCATTCTTTTAATTTTTATTGAAAGTCCAGTTGAAGCAACCGGAATTTTTCAAAATAGAAGGGTCTGTGCAGATTAGGGCCCACATTTTCCCATTCCATCTTGATGGACTAGTGGTCTAAGCCAGCTAAAGGCAGGACATATGCTTTCAAATCACCCCCGCTCATTATTATTGATGCAGTAACCAAGAAGTGATCAAGACTGCATGTTATGCCTATGTCCCCTATTCTTTTATTATTCCAAGTGAAATTGTCGTTATTAGTTCTAACATCTACTAGATCGAGGGTATCAATCACTTCATTGAAAGTTTCAGAAATGGGGTTTAGTTGATGGATACCCCCTTTTTATTTCTCGAGACTCTGGATAAGGTTGAAGTCTCCTCCTACAATCCATGGTTTTCCTTCCCTCAAAGTGTTTATCATCCTTAGAGAGTCTAGAAAGTGCACTTTCTGCTCTGCCTTGGGAGGACCGTACACATTGGTTAGGAATCCCTTAATGTTCTATCCCTATGATGTGGAAAGCAGCTGATAAGGAGTTCTGAGTTGCCGAGAAGTTGTATAGGAGTACCTCCTTTGGGTTCCATAATATGCCAATACCTCCTGCCACTTTAATCATGTCAACTTCTACTATTTCACATCCTTTCCAAGCTCTCCCCCCTATGATTTATAATTCTATCTCTGAGCATTTTCATTCTTGCATAAACACCACTCCTGGCTTCTCCAGTTCTATCTTTCTCCTTAGAACATGCGTCTTCAAGGTACTTCTACAGCCTCTAATATTCCAGGATGTGATCAACATTGGAAACCTATTTATTTTTGAGGGATAGGGAAGCATCTATGGTCGGATATTGCCATGAATTCACCAGTTGGGCCCCAATCATTTGGATTCTTTGAACATTGCTATACCTGCCATGGGTTTCTTTCTTAGCTTTTTTCTTCCCCTCCTGGTCCTTTAGGGATTCAGCCAAGACCCCCAGAGACTTCATTGCTTTGGCTTTAATTATCGCTTTTTCCAATAATGTGACTTGTTGTGGAACAATCCTTTCAGGAGCCATATCGAAGAACACTGTCTCTAGCCCTACTATATCCAAATCTCCTATATTCATTTCTTCCTCTCCAATCTCCTATGTGTTGCTTGTGTCTTCCTTTAGTGTCTGATTTTCTTCTTGGATTTGGAGTTTGGGGTTAGTATCTTTTCCTTGGGGTATCATGGGAGAATCCTTCGCATCACTAATATTAGGATCATATGCTTATTTTGGATTCTTAGTCTGATTCTGGCTATTGTTCAAATTGACAAGATTAGTTACTTCTTGAGGTTCTTGGAGAAATTCATACCTGTTTTGAGTTTGGACCTTCTTGAAGGTTTCAAGGCCATAAGATTTCTTGGGTGCTCTTTTCTTGTTTTGGACCCTGGTGAACCCCCCTGCTTCTTGATTTTCTTTCTCTTTCATTCCCCCTGGTTTATTGTTTTGTGGAAATTCTCTAAATAGATGTCCATGTTCGTGGCATCTTTGCACCTGAATGGAAGTTGTTCATAGTCTATTGCTTGGAACCAATCTTCATCCTCCCATGTTAGATCTATTCCATCCGAGATATCTATTGAGATATCCAGATATATACATATCATGGAATAGGAAGTGTACCCTCTTTGTCTAGTCTATTCAAATACTTTTACGAAATTCCCAATCTCGGTTAGGATCTCTTCTATCTAGTATTCATTCGGGAGGGAATACATTCTGATCTAGACTAGAGCAATTATGAGGTTCTCGTTGTCTAGGTTGAATCTTTCTTTCCATGGTCCCATGAACAAACCTGCTGAGTTGTAGAAATATGGTCCACTTTCAAAGATTCTAGTTTTTTTCTCCTCATTGAAGAAGATTACAATGAAGAATCCTTTTGCTCCAAGTTGAAGGTCATAGTGGCCTTGAGGTTTCCATGTGGTATTAATCCACCATGTGAGGGTCTTCTTCGAGGGCCAAATCCCTATCAACTTCCCTATGAGAGCTCTCTCCTTCATGTAATTGATATCTTCTCTGATTCTGGTCGATTTGATTTTTAATTTGGGAATAGTATTCGATTTGGGTAGACATTGCCCCAATATTTGGTTTCCTTCCTTTATCAAGCTTTCTTTTACTGTTCCACTTGTGCCTTCTCCTGATTTCTCTGACTGGGAGTCAGAGATTGGCCTTTTACCCTTATCCTTCTCAACTTCCATATCCATGCTTTCAACAAGGGTGGGAGTCCCCCCATATGTGGGATCTACCATATAAGGAGTAGAGCTTCCTGTCTTTAGATCAGGCTAGAGACTCTATCCCTGCTTACTGAGTATCACAGATTGAAACCTCCATAAATCCTTCCTTCAAGATCATCATTATTACTACCTCCTTGGCTTTCGAATACCCCACTTTTATATTAATATGTTTACTATGTATTGTTTTATCTTATTTTATCTTATTTTATAGTAAGTTTTATATTATGTATTGTTTTATATTAAGTTATTTTATCATGCATTGATATAGAGAGGTGGCACTTGGCATACTATATGTAGAAACAATGAGTTAGAAAAAAATTTGGACCAAATCACCACAATGGTTATTAATAAAATTTAAAAAATGGTTTTTGTCTCATGAAGAGTCTTCAATTTGATAGGTGACATGATAATGATGTAATCTCCCTTCATCCTTCCAAACTTTTTTGGTTTATCACCACATTTGTCCTTGGAAATCACCAACAAAATACATATCAAAATTACCTATCTTTACATACTCTTCTCTTTAAATCCTCATATCATATTGATAAATAAGGATTATTATGCACTCACATCCTCACCTTATAATAACAATTGGGTCAAGGAACAGAGATAACCATAAAACATCAAATGTGTCAAGATGCAAAGAGTAGGAGACAAATATAAGTAATTCTTATATTAATTTCACCATATAAGTCTTTAATTAACATTATAAACTGTGATGTGGCACATTGGATTTTTGTGATCTTCTTATGATTCCTTACCAATGTGATTGTAAGGAACTCTTTGAAGGTGAAGTACATAATTTCAATCCTTCTTCCTCATTCTCATGCCTTTTTCTAAGACAATAAGGAAGGTAGTGTACTACATCGACATGGGAAATTATTTCAACATAGAGGCAAGGATAATTTTAGGGGCGAAATTTAGCCCATGGGCTATTTTTAGGGTGTTTTCTCCAAAAAACGATTCACCATTTTGCAATTTTTGAAGCCCTATTTCACCCAATTTTGATGGGGTAAAATTTTTTCACCCTAAAAATCGCCAATTTACTATATAAACAATACAAAATCCTTGGAAATTAAAATATGTTTTGAAAAATATCACCAAATATTTTGTAGTTGGTGTTTTAAGAATTGGTAAGATTCGCCAACATTTATACACTTTTAAATAAGTATGGTTCCTTAAAAACATCCCTGCATAGAGGTGGATACATTAATTGTTTTAGAGACCTGAGATCTTAACTACTCATGCCTAGGAAATTCTAAAATCCAACAATTAACAAAATTCTTTAGTTTTCTCATTATATTTCAAAGAAATATTGTCGAGACTCAAACATGCATCAAGTTGTAAGGCTCCACTTGACTTAGGCTTGATTCCATTTCCCTTCCATCCCATACCTATATTATGTCATTACAAGTGTTGAACAACAAAATTTTATCCCCCATATCTAGTGATGCTAGCATTTTCTAACTTGCTTGTTATGTAGTATTTTTTTTAAATGTTTTATGATTTGTGTATTATTTTTTCTTAGGTACTCAATTCCAATCATTTTTACATCTCTTAGGATTGGATGGTTTCCCTCTCTTTGGTTTACATTAAGTTTTTAGTTAGTTTTATATGTATTTTTTTAAATCCTTATTTGGACAACTCATTTATATTCTTTACAAGTCTTAAAGCAAGGTTCAGTGGTGGATCTTCGGCCTGACATTATATATGTAGATGGAAACCTTGAAAATAAGCTATTTGTGGGCCCTAGTAATGTAATAATGCTTAGAATGAGGCATTATTGGCTAAAAGGGAGGTCCTTGCTAGTGTAAAATCATATTTATAGTGAATTAGTAAAGTATTTAACATCAAACTATTTTCAAGAATGTGCTCCATGTCTCATTCCACCCCTTTAGATCCATGGTATAATATCAATATGTTTAGGGGAGAATGAATCAAAAAAATGTAAAATGGATAAAGGGAATTAAATTCCAATAATGGAATATTTTTGGAGAAAAGGGGAAAATTAAAAAATATACAAATATACAAATATAAAAAAGGGAAAAAGTGAGAAAAATGTGGTAAAACCCATGAACAAGACACACATGAATTGAATTTAAAAATCAATGAAAATAAAAATGGTTCAATAAAAGGATTGTTTTCCTCCTCTAGTACTTTTTTTTCTCTTTCACCACTTAAAAGAAAAAGCACTTGTATGTTGGGTGTGGGAAAATAGGGATAAATGTAGCTTTGGATATCCCATCAAGGTTAGTTTTGTATAGGTTTGAAATTACTCCATGGTTTATTAGGATTTTATAGCTAGTTTGTTTTTTTTTCACATGGAAAAGAAATTTCTTATGGTTTTAATAGATCTAGTTTGATTAATTTAAAGGCATTTTTTGAAGTATTATGAAAATTTTATGGTGGGGGATGGATTCAAACTCTCACCCCCCATTATATCTATATTTGGTCACCCTTATCCATTTAATATACCTAGGCTACAGGAATGATTTCATTCAACAATTTGTAGATCATGCACATAAGTTTGTAAGTCCTTTTATTAACACTCTCTATTTTGCATCATGCAAGGAATGGGTACCCACTCTTTTCCTTCATGCAAGGCATATGTACCTGTTATTTTCCTTCATGAAAGGAATGGGTACTTCATGTACATCCCATGTACTAATTTTTAACTACCTAAACAAGATTAAATCAATAATAGATTCAAGGGAGGATAAAAAAACATTGAGACTTATGTTCACATGGAAATGATGAAAGAATAAATAGACAAGCACCCACATTATTTTCCCCTATTTTAGAACCCCTTGGTTATAATTTCATGATGACTTTGTGTTGGACCTAAAATCCATGATGTTTCCCAATTGAACTAAAGTTAGAAAGTATATGTGGAATATTAGTGGTTGAGTAGAATAGTTTGGAGGAACCTAGCCTTTGATAATGAAGGTGTCGATAAAATATAATCAAGTATCATAGTATTTTTTGTTAATTATTAATAGGGTGTGAATTACATCTGTCTCCATTGTGCCTTATGACTATTCATTCAAAATCCATTTTTGAACTTCACTCAAAGACTATGCATTCAAAATTTGTGATCATAGTTGAGATGGTATAAAAATCTCAACCGTTGAACCACAAATTACATAAACATTGTCCAACCTTCATTAGTACAAGTGAAATTCACCTTCTAAGTATATTTTGTTTTTTTAAATATACTCCACTCTTCAATATGTATGGTATCAACCTTGCACTAGATGTGTTGACATGCATGTGGAAAGAATTTGAAAAAAATGAACACCGTAAAGTACATAGTTCTACATCGACTAGACATCTTGGGAAACATTGATTGGTGGATGGGGCCAATGTTGATTTTTTTTTTTAAATTGTTTCTAATTGCACAGAAATTTTACATGGATTGGTAGTTTGCATGCCTGCAAAATATGGGAGGGTTTCCAAACTCAAATATTATGGAAATGGTGATCATTACTTAACATCTTTGATCTCATCCTGCTAGTTGCATGTGATGTTTCTCGGGTTGATGTGCCTATAATTCTTGACATACCCATATTTCACATCATGGTCATGCCGATATTTATACTCGTCTCCTATGTCATTCATAATGAACATCAAGCATGCCAATTATTCCCATACAATGATTGGTCGCATGAAGAAGGATCCAACCGACATTTTTTAAAGCGCTCGAAGTCTATGTGCATTCAAAATTTGTGTTAGTTGAGATGGTATAAAAACCTCAACCATTGATCGAAAAATTACATGAACACCAATATTTGAATCACAACTGCAAATTTCAATTTCTTAGAATCTTACATTTTTGGAAAGGATCAAATACTATATATATTCATTCAAAATTTGTCCTTGTTGAGATGGTATAAAAACCTCAACTGTTGATCCACAAAAATCATGAACATTGGATTCTTCATCACAACTAAAATTTCACCTTCATATAATATTTCACTTTTTGAAGCGCTCAAAGATGTACATAATTCTGCATTGACTAGACATATTGGGCATTTATGTCATTAACCGGCAGATGGGGGAAACATTGAATTTTTCAAATTGTTTTTGAATGCACTGAAATTTGACATGCACTAGTGGTTCGCATGCCTCCACAATATGGGAGGGTTTCCATACTCAAATATTATGGAAACAAAATCCATTACTTACGTTCCCCATCTCATCCTATTATTTTTATCTAAACGTTTTTGAGTTTTCATGCATGGAATTCCTTGGACTTGGGCAATGGTGAAATTTGACATGGAATGGAGAATATGACAAAAAACAACGATGGTTTAAACTTGAATGAGATTCACTTGGTTTCAAGAATAATATATTCTCTTAGAAACAAGGACAACCACCTAAAGGTATAATCTCATATTCCCCCCCTCACTTCACTCTCAATTCATCAATCCCCAATCCATCTAGTTTTAAATATTTGAAAGAAACAATATAGTTAATAATAATCAAACATAGAAACTAAGAAACTAAGTATTTAAAGTAAATTAAAGACAACAAAGAAACCGAAAACATATGAATACATACCTCGTACATGTCTATGTTTTGATATCATTCATCTTATTCTTCATCCAACTCATCATCTACATCATCTATTTCAAATTTCATGTTCAAAATATTGGCCATATCAGCATTGATCATCATCACTGCCGTCAATTCCAAACATATCATCATCTAAAACCTATTCTCCTACTATTTGTTCTACTTCTACAAGTTCTTCATCTGACACATATTCATGAATAACATGTTCATTCAAAATATTGTCTTCAGTGTCTCCTTGATCTTCCTCGATGTCTTCATCTAATTCATGAAATAATTGCTCCTTTGCATCATATTCTTCTTTAATATCTTCTTCTTCCACTACAATATACTTTACTGACCTTCCTCTTGGATCATATCTAACAACATATGACCAACACGATCTACCTGGAACCTCCAAGTAAAATACCTATTCACATTTGCTTGGAATAACATAGGGCTATGATCTTGGCTCAACATTATTATTCCTTGTATTAACCATGGTAAACCCATTAGCATGTTCAATAACAATTCTATCATCATGACACTCATTTATTATAAGCATGTACCATTTGACGTCGAACATAAGTAATTTGAATGAATTAAATTCAGAATCAAGTATATCATGCAAATCCACATAGTACTCATTTCATATTCTTAGGGATGCCTATCACTCCTAGAGTAGACATTAGTAACCTGAAATACTATTGTTATCCCACTATAAGAATTTTTCCTCTTTTCATCCAACTTTTTGATGTGAAATTTGCGACCATTGCACCACATGCCTTATAGTATTTCAACTACAAAATGTCAAACAAGTAAAAAATAAACATTATCAATTCATAAACATATTTATTCTTGGAAATTATGAAAATAATGAAAAAAATGTCATATGCATAAATATAAAATTCAAAGAAGCATGGGTGAAAATGCTTGCTTGTTTATTTTTTTAACCATGTGATAAATCAATTTTCCTTTGAGTAAGATTTATATCTCATCTAAGTTCGGAATCTTTGACTAATGTAGACGCACCTTCCCATTTTAACCTACCATTGTTATAATTTTTACATTTTTCAACCCATATATTCATCCATTCAATATTGTTTGCATTGTAGCTATGTATTGCATCCCACTCTGCACCAGTTGTATTAAAATAAAACATTGAACATACAATTAGTTACCATGATATACCCTCATATTAATAATGGATTTATATCTAGGAAGACTAAAAATTAAATAATTATGACATACATATCAAATGAATTATTAATATCCAATATATAATTACATCTCACTTTCCTCATTCTACCTTTCCCTAATAGGTTCTCCCCTTCAAATATGTTGTTGGATTTGATATCCAAAATGTGATCCTTATGATTAATAATTGGTTCTATTTGAGGACTATATTGAGTGATATAAACCATGGTTTGATATACCATATATCCATCTAACATAAAACCCTCAGTATGTGCTCTTTTTCTAACTAAATTCTTGAGTGATTTCAAGTGCCTCTTAACCATCCACATTGACCTTGTGTGTACAGGTTCACACTTCTTAATCTCTTCCACTTGGTGTATGAGGTAGTGTTCTTGCACATTAAAAAATGACAGAGGTAGATTATTTTTCATTTCACACATTAGAGAAGGAATTTATCTCCCCCAATACTTTATAGTTTCTTGATCTGTTTCTTTAGATGACAACCATCTACATATGATGAAATAAAATCTGAGGTATCATCACTAAAGTGTATTGCACATTACAAGAAAAACACATACATGTAGTCAAAATCAAAATAAGTCATACAATGAACTAACAAAAAACTTACACTTTGCATAAAAATCGACACTTACCTCATGTTGGGACTAGGGACGGGAAGGTATAATTCACTTAGAATTCTTCCTAATTGGAGAAGAGATAAATAAGAACAAGAAGGAGATGTGACAAAATTAGTGACAAAAAATAAAATAGACAAAGGAATCTACGACAGAATCAATAAAAGGAAGGAAGGAGAAGGAAGAGGCACAACATGAGAAGAATCTGCACCAGAAGAGGAAGCCGCGACAAAAGGAAAGAGTGCGACAAGGGAAGGTGCGACATAATAACAGTATCAGAAGGTGTCTGAGTCACATAACATCTAGAAAATGACAGTAAGGTGTAATTCTTAGAAAGTGACAGGCCTTAACAATCACAGATACGAGTTCATCTAGAGCCGACGGAAACCACATGTAGGAAGGCCCATATTTTTAAGTCAGGCCATTAGTGCCTAATGATTAGGTGTTACTATAATAGGAAAGACAACCTGTTGGCTAGATATAGAAAGTCGACTGAGAAAGTGACAGAAAACAAGTATGTAATGAGTCTATAAAAGAAAGAACCCAGTTGTATGCGGGTTAGATTCTATACTATTGGGTTCACTATTGTAGATTCTCATTTATTGGCTCTGTATTTTGTCTGTTAGTGTTGATGAGTGCATATGAGTTGAAGAATATACAACTGAGTGTGCAGAAGAGTAGGAGAGGTTGAGTTGATCCATGATGTGTGTGGATCACTAGTAAAGCTAATTAGGAAGAGAGAATGAGAGGAAGGAAGAGTCTGTAAAGATAGAGAAGAAGATCAATAATAAATTCTAGAAATTAGTGTACAGATGAAAGGTGGATATATTTCCTCATGCTAGATGAAGAGAACCTTTGTGGTTTTTTCCTGGAAGGGTTTCCACATTATATCCTATGCATATGTGTGAATGTTGAATGCATGTGAGTTATCTGTATGAATGTTTCATTGAATGGATGATTGTATATTTAGTTACAAATGAATAGATGTATATCGGTCCCATTGTATTAATTGAGTACGATTATGGTGCACAAAGATTCTTGATATAATAAGTTGCATAAGAGAAGTTGGGTCGTGGTATAATTCTCACAGTAAGCATAAATAATCCACCCTTAGAATTCATTGAGAACCTTGGTAAGGGACCAAGGTATTATAAATTCCCCCACTCAAATACGGAAACGTGGTTCTAGAAGTTACCCATCAAGAGATATATCTCAAGTGAGAGTGCATCTGCATCACAGAAGCTACCGATTGAGCTCTACTTTGTCAAGATAATATCTTGGGATTTGTTGCACTGAGAAGAAGGGACTGAACCTAGGTCAAGATCCTTGGAAGATGGAAAAAATCCAATAAATGGTTCGATTGATGGGACCCAAATCATTTTTGTGAGGGATATGTTGTGGGAACCATTGAAACCTGAGATCCAAGATTGGGTGGGTTTCAAAGCGTTAGAATTCACACGAGAATAAAGCGAAGGATATCGATGGAACCCAATAGAGTGGTTGTTATGGTACATCTATATGAACATCTAGGAGATTTTCTTTTTTGAGTTTCCCATTGTGTTGCATGAGTGGTTGTCTAAGTTGGAAACCCAACAAAGAAATTTCCAAGGAGGAGAACTGAAGGAGTGGAATCCTCAGTTGATTGAGAGACTGGAAGGAGTAAAAAACCCTATGTTGGGGGTTTTGTATTTTTGGATATAAATTATGTTGGAAGGATACATTACTGAGTTTGTTTTCAACACAATAACCTCATACAGTGAGGTAGGGAGAAAAAAAATTGAAGAACCACGTGGTAGATATATTTCATCCTTAAAGATGCGGATCAAAATGTTGGTTTGTGAAAAAGGCATTATGTGAATGTGACAAGTGAAAGTTGTGATAAAAAGAGTGTGTATGTTGCAACAGAACTCTATGAAAAATGGTGCACCCTGATTTTAGATGTTCCTGGGAGATAGTGGAACTAAAATAGAGTCGGGACTTCTAAAGACCAAAAGAAGATTTAGATATGAAAAATGAAGAAAGAATATGTTAGGAAGAGGGATTTACAGCATGAACATAGAAGAGGAAGGATATTAGATTGCTTCATACTTAGACGAAGGGTCTTGCAATGAAGAAGAAGAATATCAGTCAATCTCTGAAGGAGGCTAGGAATCACAAGAGTCGACTAAAGCTCCAAATTGAGGTCATGGTTACAACTCACCTACAACATTGTACACATAGCCAGAGGTAAGATATAAAGACTTATCTCCAATTGAATTTGTAAATACAAGTATTACTAACATTGTAAATAGTAGAAAAGGGAGTCTGACTAGCTAAAATATTGTTTTGACTGTACCAACAATAAAAACAATGGCTGGAGATGACATTAAGTTACCAATATTCAATGGAAATGGGTTGGAGGAACCAAAACAAAATTGGTTCCTTTGTGAAGTTGTGTGGACAGTGCGACAGATCCAGGACAAGAATATCAAGAAAGAACAGATAATCAAGACTCTGCGAGTTCATGCGCTTGACTGGTACATGAAATTTCCATAGTGCCAGTAGGAGTTGTCCATAAAACGCTTGATGAGATTCGAGTGGGAATTATAGATGAGTTTAGGAAGCCAAATTATGAATCAGAGTGCAATACTGATATGGAAGAAATTAAGTAGCTGCCGACAGAATCTGTCTGGGAATTTGACTAGAGATTTAATACATTGATGATTAAAGTGAGCTTCCAAATGTCGGGTGTACATCATAAGGAATGGTTTACTGTCACCTTGTTTTCATATATCCAAAATCCGTTGATGCACCATAATATTGTGTCATAGACAGAAGCTCTAGAGATAGAAATGAAGCTAGAATCCTCACCGATTGGAGACAATGGCTCAGGAATGATGTAAATTCAATCACAACTGGCCAACCTTACAGTGCAGCTCCAAGACATTAAGAGAGGCAAGGAAATTCAAGAAGAACTATGGTGTACAAGATATAGAATAAATGGACACCATAAAGACAATTTCCTAGTGCTCATGAAGTATGTTGCAAAAGGAGCATCGAGTCTGATAAACACCCAAGGGATGCCTTAGTGTAGAATATGCCAGACTAGGGGCCACAAGTATGAAGAATTTATGTATTTCCATAAGATTGTAAGTGCACCAGCTAATTTGTACTGTAAATTTTGTAAATCAGTAGGTCATGATGAAAAAGACTACAGAGCACTTCATCTGCTACAGGAAAAGATGATGGATACCTACTTGATGAAAAATGATGAGCATATGCAAGATGAAAAACCACAGCCTCAATATCATCCTACTCAATATCCACTGCTGCAATATAAACAACCACAGTACCCTCAGCTACAATACTAGTAAAATCAATATCCACAACAACAACAATACCCTCAGCAAAGGGGGTAGAAATTTTTGAGGCCGAGGACAACAATAAGGAGGAGGATAATTTGGTTGTGGAAGAGGCCAATTCATATTTTATAACTATGGGAAACCAGGAAATTTTTCCATATATTTCCAAAGTCATGCAAAAACATGTACATATTGTAAAGAATTTGACCACACTGTTGAATAGTGTTTGAAACTAATTACGAAATGGAAATCTCGAACTATCGTCAATCCTAATCCGATGCAAAATCAAAATTTGAACCCCAACCAAAACATTCAGATGATTTTTTATGAGCCGAGAATATCACATCATTGTGGTTACAAGAGGAGGTGTGGCGACAGGTGCAGACTAGAATACATAACAAGAACAACTGCAGGCTAGACCCATGGCATAGAAGAAAACCTCGCTAGATGTCCAAAAGGAGAAAGAAGTCTCCTTGGATGTGTGACAATAGTTTGTTGATCCTAATCAACCATCGACATATGGCCAGTTCAATACCATGCCCAAATGATTTGAACATTTACTCAGGAAGTAACCAATGAAAAAGGTTAGTAAGATTAAATAATTTTTCAATTTTTTATAGGACTAATCAATGATAAATATGTTGTTGCAGAACTGACAACACTAATAGAAGAAACTCTAGATGACCTAAGACCTGAAAAAAGAGTTAACCATATCGAGAAGAGACTAAAAATAGGCCAATAACTACGAATAACTGTGCATATAGGAGACTATGATATGGATTATGTCATATTATATTTGGGCTCGGATGTTAACATATTGACAAGACAAACATGGGAGAGCAGGAATAAACCAAGACTAGATTGGTCTCCCATTCAACTAAGGCTTGCGAACTAGTTGAAGGTTATACCAATTGGTATACTAACTCAAGTACCTATATACTATGAAGGCTTAAGAACATATGCAGACTTTGAAGTAATCAAAATTATCAATGACACAAATCCATATTCTGCACTATTGGAAATCGATTAGGAAATAGACAATCAAACCATTATAAAATTTAAGGAAAGGATCTTATCATTTATAGATTCTAAACTAAGTGTGGTTGTGCCAATTGATCTGCTTGAAGGGAAGAGATATGTCGAGCAAATAAATAGTGAAGGTGAAGGAATTTACCTGGATCAGTCGTATAATATCATGTCTTAGAGAAAATATTATATAATATCCAACAACTGATGGAAAAATAAGTTGGAGTGTAAGCTCATGCACATCCGATTCAGGTGATTCCCTGGAAAATTGGCAGAAAATGCTACATGAAGTCTCCATGAGAAGATGTGCAAGAATCACAAAATTTTTCTGAAGAGTAGGAGATGAAGCAAGCTAACTTCCTACATATGATGGATTACCCAACCTTGTGTTTTTTCTAGTGGATTTTGAATAAAAAGTTACAGAATCGTAGCGATTTTTTGCCTTGGAGTTTGTGCTGAAAGCTACACCCGCTAGATGGTGGGGTACACAAACAATATATTTCTGAGTGGCCATAGTGTAAATTATTACCATAGATTAGAATTGGGGAAGAGATCAGGTATTTTGATCAGAAGTATACAACACTGACAAATCCTATGAAGCATATTGAGCATTTTTGTAGGACATGGTAAGAATATCTGCAACAAGAGTGGGTTCATCGATTCATCCACACTTTAGAAATGGTACCAAGAAATGTCTATACATTAGTGGAGTTGTGATGAGAAACTGTCAAATGGGAAGATTTAGTTACAAGATTCACCCATACATTTGAATTCGCAAGTGAACATCCAACGATTGATGTTGCGCTATAGAAAATGAAGGAAAATATATTTGAAGAAATCCAAATCGTATCCATGAACTTCCATAAATGCACCACAACAATACACCACTGGATGGAATGTTACAATATTATAGGAGAACCGGATGATGATGATTCACTTGAGATAAACATACCTGATTCAGAAGGTATGTGTGCAGTAGAAGGAGTGGGTATGTCTAGTGACCAATTCCTAAGTCCACTGAAGATCAAGAAAGTAAATATTGGGTTGTCTGAAAACCCAAAGTTTGTCAATATTGGAGACTACTAGGTTGATGAGACTATGGGAAATATCATTGACTTAGTGCATGAATTTCAGGATATGGTCCCTACAAAATTTCCAAGTTGAAAGGCATATTCAGGGACCTTGGTGAAATGAAGATACCTTTGAGGCTCGATGCAAAACCACTCAAACAATATCCATACAGATTAAATCTTTGCTACAAAGCAAAATTTAAAGCTGAACTAGAGAAAACGATGGAAGTAGGTGTGATACAACATGTTGAAGAATCATAATGGATCAATCTAACTGTAGTGCAACACAACACAAATTCAGGTGAAGTGAGAATTTGTGTTGACCTAATAAAATTAAATGATGCTTGTTTTCATTATCCATTTTTGAATCCATTCATAGATGAAGTATTGGAGAATGTTGGAGGACAAGGAATTTATTCATTCACTAATGGATTCTCGGGCTACCATCAGATAAGAATTACAAAGGAGGACCAACACAAGGCTACCTTTACAATAGAATGGGGATGCTACCAGTACATGGTAATGCCCTTTGGACTCAAGAATGCTCCTACAATTTTTTATAGAATCGTAGTTGATACATTTAAATATTTTATACATAAATTTGTTGAAGTCTACTTTGATGACTGGATAGTATTTGGTCTTTTAAAATATCACATAGAAATCCTTAGAAAGATGTTGGAACGATGCCTCCAGTATCAAATATCCCTAAATTTAAGAAAGTATATTTTTGTGCACCTTTTAGAGATCTGTTAGTCCATGTGGTATGTCACGATGAAAGTTTGTCCGATCTAGACAAGATTTCCATCATCCTTGGCATACCACCACCTACCATAGTCAACCAATTCAGTGAAACATTAGGAAATACATGATACTACATGAATTTTATCAAGGGATATGCAGAGGTGACTGCTCCAAAGGAGATACTTCTGAAAAGAGACTAAGTTTTAGTGGACAAAATAATGCCAAGAGATTCTAGACAAGCTAAAGAACAAGATGGGTATCGCGCCAATACTTGTATTTCTAGATTTTCAAAAGGAATTCCATGTTCATGTCGACACAGATCCTATCACGCTTGATGTGGTACTGATACAGTCAGTTGAAGGATCAATTGATCACCCCATCACCTTCTCTATCATAAATTTATCAACTACATAAAAAAATTACACCACGGCGGAGAGAGAAGGGATAGAGATGGTATATGCACTGCAGAAATTTGGACACTATTTACCGGGTGGACATTTTAAGATGTACATTGACCATTCTGTGTTGAAATATTTGGTCAATAATATAGTTTTGGGGAGGAGGATCTGTTGGTGGCTTCTCCTCTTCCAGGAATTTAATTTCAAGATAATTGTTAAACCTCGTAAGTTAAATTTGGGACCAGACCACCTCTCAAGGATTGAAAGTGGAGAAGAACCCACTAGTCTAGAAGGTAATATTCCTGATGTACAATTGTTTTTGATAACCTTTTTTGATGATCAATATAAATATATCATACATTTTACCACTGCAGGTTATGCACCAATTGAGTTTACCACTGCGCAGAAGAAACAATTGGTAGTATGAGCTGCAGATTTCCAGTTGATTGTTGGACACTTGTATAAAATGGGTCCTAATAAGACACTTCAATGTTGCATCCTTGAACATGAGTAACCGATGATATTAAGTGAAGTACATGATGGTGTCGTAGGAGGTCACTATGTAGGAAAAGTGGCAGTCTGCAAGATATTATAGGAAGGATTATGGTGGCCCACTATGCATTTAGATGCTTGGGATTATTGTCGTGGCTGTGATATCTGTCAAAGAATGGGGATGTCATCCCAAAGAGATGAATTCCATTAGTACCGCATATAACATTACATGCATTTGATAAATGGGTTGTTGACTTTGTAGGAACTATCATCCCAAAAGGGAAGTGCACGGGAGAAAGATATATTATCACTACGACTGATTACCTAGCCAGATGGGAAGAATTTGTGCCAGTAAAGGATTGTACTATTTTGAAGTTCTTATTTGAAAATGTTGTGACAAGGTTCTGTTGCCCAAATATTTTTATCAATGATCAAGGTACACATTTTTTTAATCAATTGATTGAAGAACTAACTGATCAATTCTAGATACAACATAGAAGAACAACTCTATATCACCCTCAAGCAAATGGAGTTGTTGAAGCATTTAACAAGATTCTGGAAAATGTGCTAACAAAGGTCTCCAATGTGCGAAGAGATGATTGGGATTAGAAGATCTCTACAGTGTTATGGGAATACCACACAACCTGTAAGAACTTAATAGGTTAGACACCATTCAGGTTGGTATATGGACAAGAATTTTTCATGCCTAAGGAATAAATTGTACCAATTTTAAGAGTTGTTGTGATCACCGAAATGAAATATGTTTATACTGTATAAGAGATATTATTTCAACTAATCCACTTGGAGGAAAAACGCTTTGTTGCAAGATTTCACCAAAACATAGAAAAGTAAAGGCAAAAGGTATGGCATGATAGACACATTAAGAGTAAGATTTTGAATTCGAAGGCCTTGTTATTATGTACAAAAAAAAATTCAAGCATCCAGGAAAGTTGAAAACACATTGGTTAGGACCGTATATCATTAAGGAAATCACTGAGGGAGGAGCAGTGCAGTCAGAGAAATTATATGGGATAGAGGTTAGAGGGATCATCAATGGGAGCCAACTCAAGAATTATTTTTATAACTATGACTAGGTCACATAAAGAAGAAAGAGAGAGAAGAGATCAAACAAACAAAAGAATGCAAAATCCAAATCACAAGGAGAGCGATGAGAAACTTGAGGAGATGGAAATGATTTGACGTTGGCACAATAATTAAGGAACCCACTGACAAGATAACTTTCAGTCATTAATATGTAGATACCAATAGAATTTGATGGTCACCCCAGCCATAAGTATCATGATGTTAGAACAAAAATGGGTGGCTTAGTTTGTAGCGTTAACATAATAACTCAGAAAGGTGACTCATGTGATGGATATTGTTGTCGTGATACTACTAAATGCTTGCACGTGTGAATATTTGATAATTTTAACACTTTTATAAGCCTTCTACTTTCCCTCATGTTCAAATTAACTCTCATAAAATGCCACAATGGGCTGCTGTTTGGAACACCCAAAGCTGAAGAAATAATGTTGGAGAACAACTCATGTATTTGTCGAGATCATATATAAATTATTTCACATTATATTCAAAGTTTTCTAGGAGATAGAGGTATAACATACTATATATAAAAATGATCAATCGTTATTTAAAACCAAATTATTGTATAAAACAGAACACTAATAAGATCATGTTTCACCAATATACAAATATATACACCTGCAAACTAATAATTATCTTAATGAATGTATACAAATCATTAGTTTTTACCCCACCTAATTCGCCTTTCTTTGTTAGGATATTCTTCATGTTTGAACAAAATCCAGTGGGAAATTTAATTTTCTCAATAACCTGTTTAACATTTTTGCTTTGTTGCTCTGTCAATAACCATGGAAAGGCACTGATATTTTTTGCATATCCATCATTATTTAAACAAATAACACTTCCAAATGCATGATTGGTCTCCTTAATTGTATAAATTTCAGCTTTGATACCATGTATAAATAGATCCTCGATGCAAAGAAGAAGCACAGGAGGTAGATCTTGCTACAAGATAATTCTCACAAGCATGCACAAGGAAAATAGAGAGAAGATAGAGAGACTTAATCACATGGAGAAGAGATGAATATTGGAGTCTATTCTTCCATTTATTAATTATGAATAATAGTGTACATAAATATTACATCCCTCATAGGTAAATTCTACTTGCATAGGAGACAAGTCATCTAGCTTAGAAAGTATATTTACTAAATATGATAAACCCCCATATGTGGCTAAAGCACTTTCCTAATCAATCAAGGACCACATGAATTAGATAAATCATGAGTGAGTAGTCATAGATGATGGAAAAAGTGATAATCCAGGAATATAGAGAGAAAATCATTGAGAATGGGTTGGAAACAAAAGATAGAAGTTTCCTAGTTGACTAGCTTTACCTTATCCCCTTAAAAGAGGGATAAAAGAAGTATAAAGACAGAATATACAAAAAGACACAATTACTAATTATGGTAGTCATTAAGGTGGGAGAGACATAAAAAAAATCAAGATAAAGGAACTCCTGGGGTATATATTGAAATTGTTGACCAAGTGATGCAAATGGATGCTAACTATCTAGGCTAGTAGGTAGGAAATTAACAAAAAATGATTAAATACTTTATCCTAAGTATGAAGTGGGTTTATTATTAATATCCCAACACCCCCATTTAAGTTTGAATTTATGATGATATGTATGAAATGATGAGATTCATATGGATGCATATATGTTCATATAGGTCCCAGCAACAAGGAAATAGTCACCCTTTATAGTTATTCATGTCTAGAAAAGATAAGAAAAGAGGCAAACCCACATGGGGAAAATCCTCCCTCAAGAAAGGAAAAGGAATAAAATTTGAAATATGTCTTAAATATGTCTTTATATTCACTTTAATGAGCTGAATGAATTGCTTTTGGTGAAATAATTTGATGAAGAAATTGTAAACTCCATGATCATGCGCTAGAGTGTAGAATATGCAAGAAAGAAGAGTAGAGACTCCTTGTATCTCATCATATGATGCAGTAGTATCATTATCTAAATGATTATTTCCACTAAAAAACTTTGATATTCAAAAACAATTTGAAAAGGAAAATATATGTGTGCATACTCCTTCCCAAAGATTACAAAAATTAAGACAATCGATTCCATAATCAATTCCATTAGAGGAAATTTGGGGTCTAAAATGGGCCTTATAAGAAAATGTGCCAACAATAAATTTTGTGAGTTGGAATTCAAGAACCAATATAATTTCAATAAAATGAGTCAACCATAATGGTTGAATTGACATATTTGTCATAAAAGAAAACTATTTTTTGTGTTCTTATTTTTGACATATCTCCCTGTGTTTTTACTCAAATTCTGAGTGGGAGAGCTCGTTGGATGTAGAATTTAATTCTGCATCCAATGAGTACCCACACTACATACTTTTTACGGACCCCGCTACCCCAAAAACAAAAACTACCTTAAAAACGTGATGATGATGTCATCATCACATTTTTCAAGTATTTCTTATTTTTGGGGTAGCAGGGTCTGTCAAAAGTATGCAGTGTGGGTACTTGTTGGATGCAGAATTAAATTCCACATCCAATGAGTTCTCCTGCTCAGAATTTGAGTAAAAACACAGGGAGATATGTCGAAAATACGAACACAAAAAGTAGTTTTTTTCATTCTTCCTCCAAAATTAATAACTATTATTTTATTATTTTAACTATTATTTTATTATTTTCCTTAGGAGGCCCATTTTAGACCTCAAATTTCCTATAATGCTTGTATAGTTGCAAAATTGTGATGTGGATCACGTATCTTTCTTCCAATATGATGTAGCAGATTCCTAGATATGATATTAGGCTTAAAATACTCCGATATATAAAAAATATTATCATATGGAACACCAAAGAAAAAATATTTAGTGTCTCCATGAGGATATGGGGCTAGACTAGGAAATGTATGAGGAACTGGGAAAAACTGATGGATTTAAAAATATGAATGATGGATGGAATTGTATGAACCATATATGTTTAGAATAGTTACAAACATGTGTAAGATAATTCCAAAGATTAATAAGGTCATATATAACCAACCAGTGAAAAATAAAAAATCCTTAAAACCATTTGATATAAGTAACACTGCATAAGAAACCAATGAGGAATCAACTAGTGAACTTAGGGTTTGTATAGTCTTAGGAGTATTCAGAGATATGGTACATGGTATGGATGGTGGTATGGAAGGTTTAATTAAATGAATATAATCCTACAAATATTATTCTAAATCATAATTATAATCATTTGAATGGAGTGAGGAATAATTGCTTAAAGACAAGTCAAGATCTAGTGAAAAATCACAAGTATTGGTAGATGAATCTAGGAGACTGATAGTTGGATTATCAAAGAAATAAACTGAGATTTATGATTCTGATATATCAGAAAGTAAATATATATCAAATATGTGAGGACAGTACTTAACTCTGGCACTCAAGGAATAGTTTATATCACCTTGGAGCTGTGCACTATGGTAGTTTTCCGAATATTCAACAGACTTCACTAGCTCATCTAGAACTTCGATATTGTGCTTCTGAAGAAGCTAATACATGATTTCCATATTATTATTGAAAAAATTATTCTCAATATTAAATTCCTTGCTGCAATAATAACACTTGTATGTACTTAATTTTTTTTTACTTTCTTCATTGAACCTTCATCAGTAGGGTTTGAACTTTCATCTTCATTATATGACTTTGGCTTCTTCTCTTTCACAATTTGATTCTCTTTAGATTTGGTATTATTGCTTCCTTGAACTATGAGAGCATGAAACTTTACCTTATAGGATATAAGAGCACCCATATTGATCAATTTATATTTCTCCATTTTTAGTGAATCAAAGAATGTACTCAGAGAAGGCATTTTCCAATTAGAAATAGAAAGCCTAGTAGCATGAAAAGTAGACACAAAAATGAGTATTCAGGACCCAATTTTGATAGAATTGAAAAGATAAATTGATATTCTTTCTTTGCAATTCCACATGTATTCATCAATAGAACAACTTACTTGAATTTGGTGAATATTCCTCCAATGGATTCGAATCTGCTTCGACTTAATGAGAATAAATCATTCTCCAACTGATGCAATCTTATCTCATCTTGAAATATGAAGAGAGACTCAAGATTGGTCTATACTTGGTTTGGAGTGGTAAAAAAATCTGAATGAAAGAGTATATTAGGATAAATAGAGAGGAAAATCATTCCATAGAATTTATCCAACCTATTATGCCACTTAGATTTCTCAACAATAGAATTTGGTTCATTTTATAATGCAATAGAAACTATATAAATTCCCTTACTACGCAATAGAATGCCAATTTTGGATTTCCATTTATGATCATTGAAGGGAGTCAAGATCATATATGAAGAAGAATCCATATTGAGATATTTATGCGCTCAAGGAGATACTCTCTGCAACATGCACAAATAAACATAGGATAAAATTGTGTAATCTTAATACAAGCTCTTCTTCAAAGAGGAATACGAGATTGTATGCACTATGATAGAGAGAACAGATAAATCCTCAACTCTATTGAACTTGAAAAACCTTGCTCTGTGATACCATGTATAAATTGTAGCTTTGGTACCATGTATAAATAGAGCCTTGACAGAAAGAAGAAGCACAGGAGGTAGATCTTGCTATAGGATAATTGTCACAAGCATGCACAAGGAAAATAGAGAGAAGATAGAGAGACCGAATCAAATTAAAAATAGATAAATGTTGGAGTATATCCCTCCATTAATTAACAATGAATAATAGTGTACATTAATAGTACATACCTCATAGGTAAATTCAAGTTCCATAAGATACAAGTCATCTAGCTCAGAAAATAGACTTAGTAAATATGATAAACCCCCATATATGGCTAAATCACTTTCCTAGTTAGTCAAGGACCTCATGAATTAGATAAATCATGAGTGAGTTTTCATGGATGATGGAAAAATATGCTAATCCTGTAATTTGGAGAGAAAATCATGGAGGATAGGTTGGCAACAAAAGATAGTAGTTTCCTATTTAACTATATTTACCTTATCCATTGAAAAGAAGGATAAAAGAAGTATAAAGACAGAATCTGCATAAAGATGTAGCTACTAATTATGGTAGTCAATATAGTGGGAAGGATATAACCAGGATCATCATAAAGGAGTTCTTAGGGTATATATGGAAACTGTTGACCAAGTGGTGCAAGTGGATGCCGACTATCTAGGATAGTAGGTAGGAAATTAATAAAAAATGATTAAATATTGTTGATGTAATTGTAACTTCAGAATGTATTCACTTGTATTTCATATGTAACCTGATGTTTATTCTAGGATGTATTTGTAATGTACTTGAGTCATGTCATGCCCCAATGTTCCTATCAGGAGTCTCTATAATGTAAACAAGTCATGTCAAGTCAAGGTGGGTAACCCTCCTATTGTCTAAGGGTTAAAGTCCCCGCAGTTCCGGGGCACTAGGGTTATTAGACTCTCCTAGAGAGGTTGGACCTAGTAAGGTTTAGTCAAGTCAGGAATTAGTATAAATAGAGAGCTAGCCTCTCTATTTATCACACACTCATCCACACTCAATTGTAGCGCATAGTTGAGGAAGAGAAAGACACTAGGGCAAGGAAGAAAGAGGTTACTGCTGTCGGGAGATCATCTTATTTTTTTGGGGTTTTAATTTTGGTGTTGATTCTATCTCTAAGGAAGTTGTGGATTTTTCTCCATTTATGGTTTCCCCAAGGAAAAACACTGTGTTCATTGTCTCTTGTGTTTGATTGTTTTGCTTGATGTTCTCTCAGTTAAAGATCCTAATGTTATGCTAGCTTAATGTTAAAAATCTAAGATGGTATTAGAGCTAACCTGAGAAGAAGACACTATGCAGCTGTGGGAACTAGGGATTCATATTTTGTGGATCTCTCTCCACATATTTTCATCAAAAGTAGGGTGGAATAACTCTCCTCCCTAGGGTGCATCTTTGTGTCGAAACAAAATCCAATTCTGAGGTTTTTAAGTTTTGGACCCGACACTACTGCCAGAAATTAGGGCTTTTAACAGAAGAGGAATTTTTCAGTGAGCCCAGGATTGGATTGATCTCCTCCCCAAAATCGAAGTTGGGGATCAAATTCAAAGCATTTGGTTGGACAAAACTCTAGAAAAGAAAAACCTTAATTTGCCAGTGAACCAACACTGCAGGATTTCAGCTCCAAATCCAGATCCGACATCTTGACCTGGTAAGATCTAAATCTTTTTTATTTCCATTTGAGGTTCTCAGTTAAATATGTCTCATCATACCAAGTTTGATGAAAATATTGAGGTATCTGATAACTTTCGATCCTAGAAGTATAGGATCTCCCTGGTCCTGGAAGAAAATGAGTTGGACTTCTATATCAATGAGGAGGTTCTAGTTCCAGAGGGAGATGAGGCTAATGCCTTACACAAGAAGAAGTTGATTATGGAAAAGAGGATTATTGCTGATTCAATCAAGGATCACCTCATACCACAGGTGTCCTCCCTGAAGCACCTAAAGCTATGTTTGATGCCCTAACAAAATTGTTTGAAGGGAATAACATAAACCGGAAGATGACTCTGAGAAACCAAGTGAAGAATGTGAAGATTCAGAATGTAGAGACCATCCAGTCTTACTTCACTAGAGTTTCTCAGATCAAGGAACAACTGGAAGCAATAGATGAAGAAGTGGAAAATGTAGATATTGTAATGATCACCTTGAATGGTCTCCCTAGGACATGGGACTCTTTCATTCAAGGGATCTATGCCAGAAAGAAGTTAGTCAAGTTCAACAGACTTTGGGAAGAATGTTCACAAGAAGAAGATCGGATAGCATCTTGAGAAGAGAAGATGGGAAGTGAAGATCAAGCTCTCACAGTTCAATCCAAGAAACCCAGAAGGGACCATCATCATCATCATTATAAAGGTAAGCACTCTTCTCATAAGAAATCTCAACTCAGATGTTATACTTATGATGAAATAGGACACTTTATAAGAGATTGTCCTAAAAGCAAAAGGAACTCTCAAAAGAAGAAAAACAACAAGAGAAAACATCATGCTCATGTTGTAGAGGATGATGAACCTTCCACAAAGAAGACCAAATATGAAAGTGAAGATTCTTCAAGTGATGAAGAATATGTTTTGATTTCTGCTCTCACGGGAAATATCACACATGGAAGCAATGATTGGCTTATAGACAGTGGGGATTCCAAGCATATGACAGGATTCAAGGAATCCTTTGTGAGACTATCAGAACATGAATCACCTCACAAGGTGAAGCTCGGAGATGACTACCAATATCCAATAAAAGGTAGTGGGGAATCCTCCTATAAGCTAGACTATGGAAAGTCTATGCCAATGAAAGAAGTATTGTTTGTACCAGGACTAAAGAAGAACCTTCTCTCCATATCTGCATTAGATGCAAAAGGAATGAGGGTTGCATTTATAGATGGTCAAGTCATCATGTGGCCAAAAGGAAATACTATCGATGATGCAGTAGTGATTGGAGAACAAGAAGGAGGATTGTACAAATTAAAGGGCCATCTAGAACAATCCTGTCACATCCCCATCCCTCAGACTGGCAAAGAGGACGCGACCAACACCAATCACTCAACTGGGAAAACAACCCCATGAACATAATAAAGAGAAATCAATGCTGGAGTTAAAACTTATAAGCAGACACAGATGCAGAATGAATCAACATTTAGCGGAAGCAACACACATACATTACCAGCATAAAACATGTTCATCATAATTCATTATACAATAGATCAAATTGCAGAGAAGAAACAGTCAGCAGCACTTATCTTTCGATGAAGAATCCCGTAACCAACTACGTCGCTGCAACGTTCCACCCAACCATAGGGCAGCGTGCTCATCAATATCTCAGCACACTGCCACCCCCGAGCTGGGCATGATTCATCCAAGGATAAGGGTCAATGCAGGCTTACACATAACCAATGGACACAATCAGCAACCCAACACCACTGGGTTTACCAGGCCATCAGCAGATCGGCCAAGTCAACACAGTCCAAGGGACAACCACTGCATACCAGCAGCAAAACAACCCTTCACAGCCCTGTGAAGAATCAAAGACAACTAGGGATAATACCAAACAAATGCTAAGCACAACTCAAGCCCACAAGGAAACACAGAGTTGTTCTTGGCCCTACCGTGGCCAAAACAACTCAGCTGCAACACCCAAACCAGGGTATATCAGCAGCCCAACTTCCCAATCAAAATGGTGGCAACCATCCACAGCCTATAGTGGATAAGAAACAGAACTCCCAGCATAACCATGGGAAACTCAGGCACAGAGGCGGCAATCAACAACCAACCACAACGTGGGAAAGGCAACAATCCAACAACGGAAGAAGTGAACACACATGCACAGTCTAAGATGGAAAGAGGACGGACTCTTAACAGCACCAAGGAATAGCAGAAAATACCACTCACGGCATGGGAAAAAAACAATCCCAAAAATGTATCAGCATACCTTACCAGCAATGTGGGGAGAACAACAACCCCGGTTTACACAGTCGAAGTCGCTGGAGAAAGACTACACAGACCGCACTGGGAAGAAATTATAGTCTCCTGATCTATGCATGAGGAAGAATACACTCCCTGTGTGAAAGGGAAACTTCCACAGACCACAACCATGAGAATGAAGACCAGGACAACTGCATGCGCGTCCCTGCGTGAGAGCGAACAACTCTCTATGCGTGAGGGGTGAACATCCCACTGCTCTCCGTGAGCATCAACAGACGCGGCCGTGAAGGTGAACTGACAGGGATGGAGTGGAGTCAATGGAAGGTCGTGGGTGGAGTGGGCATGTGGGCAAAGGACTGACAGTTCTGCCACCCCACTCCCAAAACAATAACTACCCCAGCTACCCAATACAAGACAATAAAGAGGTTGGAAGGGGTTGGATGAGACAAGAAAGGTGAAAATTCAACAAGGTGGTAACACATAGGTTTTTCCCCCATAGATCAAGGTTTGACATCCCTCACCCCTTATCCTTCGGAACCATGCCCTTTTCATTCAACATTGCACTTCCATAGCTGGTTGTGGTTTTAGTTTTAATTGATGTGCGTATTTACATGATGCTGAATTATAATGTGCCAAATGGCATGATAAACCATCGGCAACTATCCCCATTGCCGAAACACACACAAAACCAAATAAATGGTGGGGATTTTTCCTTGAGCTCCTCACCACGATTAATTACAATATATACATCATGCAAACGGGGTCGAAATCGGGGACATTACAAAGCCTTGGTCCATGACACAGTAGAGCCAAATGGGCTTTGGCTTGCACATGTGCATTACAGAGCGCTACCACTTGCAAGAAAAGCTATTAAGGGTCTTCCAGAAATTCAAGTAAAACATGATGGGGTCTGCAAATGATGTGCGAAAGGAAAGAATACAAAGAATACATTTCCAAGTAGTGAGAGAAAGGCAAAAGGAATATTGGAAATCATCCACTCCGATGTATGCGGTCCAATGTCATCAAGTTCTATAAGTGGATATGTATACTATGTTTCTTTTATTGATTATTTTTCTAGGAAGAAATGGATTTAATTCATGAAGAACAAAGATGAAGTATTCAGCAAGTTCAAGGAATTAAAATCCTTGATCGAGAATCACACTAAAAATAAGATTAAGACCTTTCGATCAGATAATGGTAGAGAATTCACATCGAATGAATTCAAAGAGTTATGCAAAGACTCAGGGATTAAGAGGGAGTTTTCCACTCCTTATAATCCACAGTAGAATGGGATTGTAGAATGGAAGAATAGAACTATTATGGAAGCTGCAAGAGCTATGCTTCATGATCAAGATCTTCCTATGTATCTTTGGGAAAAAGTTTCCAGAACAGTGGTGTATGTATAGAACCGTACTCCACACAGAGTACTCAAGAAAAAGACTCCTGAAGAAGTCTTATCCGGTAAGAAACCAGAAGTCAACCATCTCAGAATATTCGGCTATCCTGTGTACATACACATTCCAAAAGAGAAGAGAACAAAACTAGATCCTTTAGGAAAGAAGGGTATATTTGTGGGATACTCTGAAAGCTCGAAGGCTTACAGAATATATTTCCCAGGATTCAAGAAGATTGAAATCAGTAGGGATGTGACATTTGATGAAGATAGAACTTACAACAAATCCAGAAAGAAACCTGCTGAAGAAGCTGAAGAAGCAGAAGCACCCAGAATTTATGACACAACCATGAATGAAGAAACTCAAGAAGAAGATCAAGAATTTGAAGAACCACAAAGACCTGTATATCCACCTCAGGAGAAGAATCCTCACAAGAGGAAACCTACTTGGGTACGAGAAGTTATCCAAGGTGCGGAAATATATGGGGCTCTATAAGAGAATCACAGAGAAAGAAAGAGGACCAGATCCTGCTCCGGATATGTAGCATTACTATGTGATTTCATCGATAAAGAACCTTCCAATTATGAAGAAGCGACGAAATAGAAAGAATGGAAGGATGCTATGATCGAGGAGTATCAATAGATCATGAAAAATAATGTTTGGGATGTTGTCCCAAGACTAGAAGGGAAGTCAGTTGTAACTTCCAAATGGATATACAAAATCAAGCATGTTGTAGACGGTAGCATAGAAAAACATAAAGCAATATTTGTGGCTCGTGGTTTCTCCCAGAAAGAAGGAATATATTATGAAGAAACCTTTGCACCTATAGCCAGATACACTTCCATCAGATCAATACTTTCTCTGGCTGCAGTGATGAAATGGAGGATACGCCAGATGGATGTCAATACTGCTTTCTTGAATGGTGTAGTAGAAGAAGAAGTGTATGTATAACAACCACTTGGTTTTGAGACACATGACAGGGAGTATCATGTATGTAGATTAAAGAAATCCCTATACAGTTGAAACAGGCACCCAGGACATGGTACGACAGAATTGACAGCTTTCTATCTAGTTTGGGGTTTACCAAAAGTGAAGCAGATTCCAACCTTTACTACAAGGTTGAAGATGGAAACCCACTGATGCTCCTACTATATGTAGATGATCTGTTTGTAACAGGTATGGATGTGTTGATTGCTGATACAAAGAGAAAGCTTACTGCCGAGTTCAAAATGAAGGACTTTGTTGTACAGGATTACACACCTAATAACCATAGGTCTGGGGTTACCAACATACTCAATTAACTTGCAGACAATTGACTCTAGAGTGTAGTAAAGGAAATAGGAGGATGAGAAATACTTACTCGATTAACGAAGGTCGATCCTTGCTAGTCCTCTTCCATTCTGCTTCACCTCCAAAGTCTTGAAGGTTGCTCCTCTTTCACCTGTCAAGAAACAATCTTCCAGATACAAGATGATTCATATATATATATAAGTAGGTTAGATAAATCACATATAAGATGAAGAAACATAAACATTTATCAAACCAGGATACATGAAACACATATGGAAGAAGGATTCTCTTTATTATCAATAATGGAAAGAGTTCAGATTACAACCCAATTCCTGAGACAAGGACTCCTCTGCAACCAAAGGATTCTGAGTTCCACTGCTCCAAACACTTCTGTATACAATCCACCAGCATAACTTTTCTCTCAAAGTGTCTATCAAACACCCTCCCCAAGGCCTGTATTTATATGGAGGAAATAAGGCAGTTTCAAAGGTTGAGGAGGTTGAGACAGTTAAGAGGATTAAGGTAAATGGCTTAACTAATCTCAGATCATTGCGTGTTTTTATTTTTAAATGTTAAGAGACATATTCGTGGGTATGTAGAAGGACAACCCACGAATGATCCTCGAGTTTCTATAAGAGCAACCCGCGAATACATCCATTCGCGACTTGTATCAACCGACACTCACGAATGATGCGCGAGTTGCATATATGGAGAGTCGCGAATACAACTTAACATAGCAAAATGGCAAAGTAACCAGATGGATGGAGGAGGAATGTATTGTATAGTAATCCAATCTATAGTGTTTTGGGCAAACCTCTATCCATAGATGTCCTTTTGCGTGCCAACATGAGGGATGTCGGAACTCAGATGGAGAGGTGCCATTTAGGTGTATAACAGATGCCCCCTAATGTGTGAGGTCAAAGGGAAACGATGGCCGAAATACATTATAATATTTAGCTTTGGAGAACTCAGAAATCCAATGGAGCAGAGAGAGTACCTGAAACAAATACATAGTAATGTCAAATACAAAGTTACATCTGAGGATGCTATGTTCAATTTAATGGAACATTAGCTCCTTTACAATAGTTGAGTACATCATATGATACAGGTAGAAAACCACATATATTACAAAGGTGGATCGAAGCCACAATATACAATAATGATGAGTCTTCAAAGATATGGAAGCTATGTAGAGGAATAGAACATAATCTTGCGCAACTTAGTCCATAGGTGAGGAACTAAGGTCTTCATAAAGGATCCCAAAGAACCAGTACAATCCAAGCCATGTGAATAAGGGTAAGCTGAAGTCGAACATGGAGAGGATTCAACAGTTTTTTAACCAATAGGTGATAATTGAAAACTGCAGCAAAGGAATTCACCAATGAGGAAAGTGAATCCTGAGGTCCGAGCATCAACTCTAGGTCTGCGTCATCAGGAAGTACTAAAATGGAACCATGCTGTGATAAGGAAGGCAACAGATCCTCCAACGGATCGACTAGGAACTAGGTAAAAGAAGGGAGACACAAATAGATAACAGATATAACAGTGATGGTATCAGGCTATAGATCAGACATTGGGAAGAGTCCTTGAAAAGTGAGCACAACACAGAGATGACCCAAGGTAGCGTATAACTTATAGATAGAACAACTAGACTTATCTGTCATGTAGGAGACATGAGAAGATTCCCCAGGTATAATGGGCAAGAGGAGGAGTAAGAAACTCAAAGTGATAGTTGAACACAAGTGGACACTGAAACATGGATATCAGAAAGCAAAGACTGCTATGTTCAAGGATGACATGCTGCCATTACTGAAAACAAGAGAAAACTTCTTCCTTACCTTCCCTGTTAAATTTTAACGAGTCCAGGAAAGTAAACTTGGTTCCCTCTTCATTTTTTAACAAGCTTGAAGAGATGGGAAAATAATGCTTGATAGTTTCATTGATTCGTGGATTTAATGAGCCCGAACTAGTACATGCTCAGCTGGTGTTTTCACATTTAGAGAGTTTGAAAATGCCAAAGTAGACTCCAGGGGGGTCCTTTTTTGTCCAATTTAGTCTCCTGGGGCCGAAAAAGTATAAAACAAACCACAGAAGAACTCTCTTAACTTCCGAAGAAGAAAAGGTGAACCTTTTTTGTACTTAGTCAAGGAGGTCCGAAAAAGGTTAAATTACCACCTACCCAACGCTCCTTCCAGAACAACATAAAATAGCTTGAGTTTTACGAGTGTGAAGGAAGGAAAGATCACTCGGAAAGATCCATTTGGTTATGATAAATGGGGCTTACAACAATAAACTCATTACTTTGTTCTTTAGTGTTTAATGAGCATGACAAAGACACAAAGTACACTCGGAATATTTTTCATGTTTGGGTCCAGAGTACGAAAAAGAGAAAACTAAGCTCAAACCGGGTGTTCCTTTTCCATAAATTTAGTCCCCCAGGTCCGGAAAAGTGATAAACCTATGCCTGAGAATACTCTTCTCAATTCAAAAGAAAAGAGAGTGATCCTTTCTCGTATTATTCCGCATGGTCCGAGAAAGAGATAACCTACCACCAATGCGAATGCCCGTTCACATATTCTTAACAAGCTTGAATGGACAAGATAACTCGGCAGTCAAGTCTGTTTTGAAGGATTCAGACCTGGGCCTAAAGAAACTCCATAAGGGCAGGGAGTCCTATAAAGGGATAGCTTGTAAAAAGAGATTCATAAGAAGCTCTATTTGGCGTGAAAAATAGCTAAGAGGAAACCCCTGAACCTGAAACAGTGGCGGCATGAGCATCAAAGGATGACAAAGGCATATAAAGATGATACTCATGAAATAAGGGCCCTAGCCATGGAAGAACAATGGTAGAGACAAGGGACTAATGGCTTAGAATACCATAGTCTGTGGCAAAATGTTGAATACTAAGGTTAATGTGGAGTGAAAAGATGCCAACATGTGTTGGAAATAGCAAAACCACCCTATTGGAGCAACAACACTTTGTAAAAAGTGATAAACCAGTTTCAAGGAACAAAGAGGGTGATATTAGTTAATTGGCATTTCAAACTACAGGAAAAAGACCCACTTTATGAAATATAATTTCTATAAATAGCTTGAAAATTAAAACAAACTCACCATGTGAACTTTTGAGCCAAAAAAAGCAAAGTTTACCCTCTACCATTGATCGATCATCGTCGACAATTGGACCATCGAAATCGGAATCCGTCAGCTTCAGGTAATTCTACACCCTAATCTCGTCAAATTGATCCAAACAAATACTAGGTTTAATTGTGAATTCAGTATTAAACAGCACCCAAAACTATGGCAGTGCGCATTCACGAGTTGCTAAGAGGGAAACTCGCGAATATGCGTTATATTCGCGGGTTGCTTAACTAAACAGCTCCGAATGATCTACGACCTGCCTAAATAGACAGTCACGAATACTGCGCTGTGGGAAAAAACTTAAAAATATGCAAGAGCTTTTAAATTTTGACATGGAAACACTGATTTTCATTGCTCGTATTTGCCAGGTAAAATATGGTTTTGGAGTGGAGGGAAAGGGAGCGCGAAATAATGGATCATGCGGCGCTCCAAAGTGCGCCCACCATACAAGCATTGAGGACCAGTGGGCTATTGAAATTCCTTTGTACATCACCCATGCGGTCCAATGTCCACATACTGGAGTTCATGGTCAATTATTTGGATCATGAGATGGGGATGTTCAATCTTCAAGGTGAGACCTTAGAGCTTACCGTGGAAGACATATATTTCATTACCAGGTTGTCACGACGGGGAGCACCAGTGAACTTGGAGGGAACTGGAAGGGGTGGTGACCCCTTAAGTGTCCAAAACTATGTAGACATATTCTGTGCACCGGGTACTCAGAAGAAAGGAAGCAGCGTTCTAATTGCAGACATCCAGGATTTTACTCTCCAGGTATTAGCTAGTACCATTGTGAGACTTGCAGGATCAACGGGGTTACATATGGCCACCAGGAACCAAATGAGGGTGGCAGTTGACTATTTTAGAGGTACTCTCTATGATTGGTGCTCGGGAGTTTCCCCCATTATGAGGCAATTATCCGACTGCAAGAGAGGAAGATGCAAGAATTTTGGCTATGCAAGCATATTAGTGGCGTTCTTCTTCTTCGAGAGTACCAGCCATGAGCCCTGCTATATCGCTACAGGTTAGATCTCCACATCAGCCAAGGCTGACCCGGTGGGGAGACATCTTCCTCCGTCAAGGAGGAGGAGACATAGTACACAACGTATATGATGCTAACTTTTATAATTGGAGGGAACGGCAACTGCCGGTGCTGGAGCAATTCCCATATGCAGGAATGGACTTCCGAGGTGACCCCAACCTTGTCCTCCCTCCAGGAGGAGCATGGGGAGAGATGGGTAAGTAATTTTTAATTTTTTATAATTATCAAATTTTTATGAATTTTTCAAATGATATATATATACATATGTACAAGTCTTAATCCTAGTTATGTGTCAAAATGCAGATATTGGACCAGTCCACCCTGAAGGGCACCCTCGTATGTTCATGCGTCCTATCGTGGGTGAGGATCAGGGACTGATCAGAGTACTAGAGGGAAAGCTAGCTAGGCTAACCCAACGAGTACCGATCATACGGATAGAGCATATCCCTGCAGCGATGCAGGAGTTTGTTGTTGGGGTTCCACCGGTTTGGCTACATCTTTTCAGACAAGTGGCAAGAGCAGTGCTCGTATATAGAGATGCGGTGGAGGATGCCGAAGCCGAGGAGGCTGAGGAAGCCAGGATGCATAGAGATCATGGGGACCAAGGTGGTCCTAGTGGCCAAGGAAGTCTAGCTTAGACCTAGGGCATTTTGATGGACTATGATCCAAATTTTTGTACATTTTGTATATGATGGGATCTACGGATCAGACTCGACCTATCTATAGACAGATATTTTACATATATATATATATATATATATTGATGTTGGTTGTTGGCTTATTTACAAGTGTTCTTTATATGTTTGTTGTATATTTTTATAAAATGTGTGTGAGATGCCAATCCAAAATGTAATTAGCATATGCATCAGTCAATGAATTTTGGTTACGTGGAATATGATTGAAAGTAATAATTTCAAAATGTCTTTCCAATAAACGTATTTGCATGAATTGACGTAACAAGATAGGTTTTTGTACCTGATAAGCTCGATTGAGCTGGGAAACTACCAACTGAGAATCCAAACGGACCTCAAGCTGGGTGATGCCGCGTGACAAAGCATCCCATAGGAGCTCAATTACAGCCCTATACTCAGCAACATTATTAGAAGTAGGACCTAGACAAGCGCCTCCCGCGGCAACAAGCTGTCCTGAGGGAGAATAGATAACTCATGCTGCCGAAGCCAGGTTACAAGTGTGACGGCTGGCACCATCAGTGAAACCTATATACATTGCGGAAGACATCTGCAACAACCAACAGATAATATAAAAAACAAAACTGACAACCTAATGTACATAAAACATACATACATTAAAATACAAGAAAAAGTGCTAAGCCTAAGCGTAGTACTTCTTCAGGTAGAGCCCATTTCTAGGCTCAGGAAGCTTATTCCCATCATAATCAACTAATTCATATGCGCCCTTACTTAATACCTTCGACACGACATAGGGTCCTAACCACATAGCCTTGAATTTTCCTGCCCCCAGAAGTTCTTTATCTTGGTCCCAAAGCAAGACAAGTTCCCCCTCAGAGAAAACCCTAGGTTTGACCGTTTTATAATATTGAGATTTAACCCTATTTTTATGAGCCTAATTAGCAGTCAACACATCTCTACGTTGTTCATCAAGGTGTTCTAAATGTACCAGACATTCTTCAAGCTCAGTCGTATCAGGTAACACATGAATGGCTATCTTCAAGGACGGGATTTCGCATTCAATCAGAGTAACTGCTTCCACCCCGTGAACGAGTTGGAAAGGGGAATAACCCATGGCAGTCTTGACATAGTTCTGTAAGCCCAAAGAGTAGGATATAACATGATGTGCCAATTAGAATAGGCTGCATCAATTGTCCGTTTAAGGATAGTTTTTAAAGTGTTGTTGACAGTTTCAACCTGACCATTACCTTGCGGATAGTATCGAGAAGAATGTTCTTGTCTAAATCCGAGCATGGTAGTCAGTTCTGTCATCATGTTATTTTGAAATGACTGCCATGGTTAGTGACAATCACTTTGGGAATACCAAAGCTTTCAATAATTTGATTGAAAACAAAGAAAGCTGTTGTTTCCCCATTGTCTTTGAAAGTAGGCATTGCCTCTGCCCATTTCGTAAAATAGTCAACAGCGACAATGATGTATTTATGCCCCCCAGCCGATACTGGGTTGCATGTCACGTAATCGATCTCCCATTTCATGAAGGGGCCTACCGAGACAATGGGAAATAATAGAGCAGGATGTGATCGCATCTTCCTGGTGTAAAGCTGACACGGATGACAGCACTTCGCGGCTTCCACACAATCTTTAAAGGTCATGGGCCAGAAATAACCGGCTCGCAATATCTTCTGGGTCGTTGCTAACCCAGATAAATGACCCCCACATGCTCCACTATGGGAATCATTTAGGACAATCTCTACTTCCTCATGAGTAAGGAAGTGACGCAAGACGGAATCTACCCCTCGTCGATATAATGTATCTCCTATAATGAGGTAGTTCTTGGCATGAAGGCGTAACTTACATCGTTCCTCCCTAGAGGAAGTGGCAGGATACTTCAAATTCTGGAGATATATAATAATATCTCCGTACCAAGGATCAGAGCTGGCTATCAAGAAGATGTGCTCATCTGGGAATGAGTCATCCTCAACCGCTACATTTTCTTCAGTGGGAAATTCTGCTATAAGCTCAGCAAAAACTAAGGACTTCTTAGACTTAGCGGACTGGAAATCCAAGTCAAAATCCTGGAGAATGACTATCCATTTGTTAAATTTTCCCCCAACAATCCATCGAGACAAAAAATATTGGAACGGATTCACATCCGCCACTACTGTGGTGGTCCTCAGTAAAATGTAGTGACGTAACCTCTGCACAGCATAGACAGCTGCTAAGGCTAATTTCTCGACGTGGGAGTATCTAATCTCAGGTTCAGCCAAAGCATGACTAAGATAATAAATGACATGCTCAACGAGCTTATCGTCCTCCTGGACTAGTACTACCCCATTGGCCGACTCCGACACGGCCAGATATAATATGAAATCCCTAGAATAATCTGGTGGACGTAATAAAGGTGCCGACAACAAAGCTTTTTTCAATGCCTCAAATGCTAGTTGTGTGGTTTCATCCCATACAAATGGAGTGTCTTGTTTGAGCAAGCGCATGAAACCTTTAGTGATATTGGCATAATTAACGATAAAACATCGAAGAAAGTTAGACTTTCCTTGCAGGATTTGAAGTTGCCTAAGAGAATGAGGAGGAGGCAGATTTACAATGTCCTCAACTTTCAAAGGATCCACCTGGATGCCTCTACTAGAGACAATGAATCCAAGTAATATTCCTGACTCGACGCAGAAAACAAACTTGTGGGGATTCAAGCGAATTTTATAATATCTACATCTTTCAAAAATCAACCTCAAATGATCTGGATGTTGGATCCTCTTGCGAGAATGTGCGGGAAGATCATCAAGGTATGGTTCGACAATGGCTTTAATGTCATGAAAAGCAAAGTTCATAGCCCATTGAAAGGTAGCCCCAACATTTTTCAATCCAAAGGGCATTTTCTTATACGCAAATGTACCCCAAGGGCAAATGAAAGCAGTTTTATGTTGGTCTTCCGGTTTGATTTGGATTTGATTGTAGCCGGAGAAACCATCCATAAACGAAAACACCTCACTTCCCGCACATGCATCTATGATCTGGTCAATAAATGGTGTGGGGTAGTTGTCCTTAGGACAGGCTTTATTGAGGTCTCTAAAGTTAGTACACACGCGAATAGTCCCTTGATTTTTATCAACAGGAACAGGGTTGGACACCCATTCAGTCAAAGCTATGGGATATATAAAACCAGCTTTCAACAGCTTTTCAACTTCTGCCTTCATAGCCACCGCTTTACACAGGTTCACGGTTCTTAATTTTTTTCGAACTGGCTTGGCATCAGGATAGGTTCGGATTTCATGTTCAACAATAGATGGATCTATGCCTGGCATTTCCTCATATGACCAGGCAAAGATATTGCGGAATTCCTTAAAAAGGGTAGTATAGATGGAAATTTCCTTGGGAGAGCAGTTTGCACCTATATAGATGTTTTCCACGACATTAGGGTTCACAGAGATGTTAATAGGTATAGTGGCGGAAATTTTTGCCATATTCCCCTCAGTAAACACTCCTTCCCTAGGCAAAGGGTTGATAGGTATATCAACATCTTTTGACAGTCTCACGCGAAACTCTTGGTTTTCTATCTTGCTCAGTTCTGGAAGAAAATAGGATCGATGATGAAGATCCTCACAAATCTTATCACATCCACTCATGGCTTCCAGAATAGCTTCATCAGAAGGTAGAACTATGTCTACGCAATCTATAGAATGTGAAGAGTTTTCCGCCCATGTGGGAAAATAGACTTCTTCCAGATCATCCGAGACTGTTAGAGGATCTGGAAAGGGATCAACAGTGGCTTGAGTGATAGCTTGATAAGCCACCTCCACTGCCGATAAGGGCACTTCCGGTTCATGGGGAGTTGGGAGGACCCAAGGATCAGTCCTATCGACAACCGTAGCGATGGACTTCCCCACACTAGTAGAACCAATCTAATTAACTGGGGCTGGAAGATCAAATGTGCCTATCAATGATGTGTACATTCCAGCCCCCAAGCTCTGTGCAGCAGGTTTGACCTGATCAACCAATGGCACAGCGGACTCATTAGACTCTAAACGGCCTTTTCGGGTAAAATCATGTTGATCAATAGTAACCAAATTTCCCTCATGTGGAAAAACCACTACACGAAGAACAACCGATGCAATAGCGGACATAGCATAAGTCCAACTCCTTCCCAGAAGTAGATTATAGTCCAAAGGAGCATCAATCACTTCTACTTCAATAGACACTGCTTTTCCTGCCAACTTAATCTCGAAAGCTGGTAGGATACCATGCGGATGGAAGGACCTTCCATCAAAAGCAGTAAGTAAAGTGTTTGATGGGACCAACTCTGGGGATCCAAGAGCTTTCCAACAGGTCAGGGACATAACACATGTAGAGGCCCCTTCATCAACAACTTCCCTTCCAATGGTCTTACCACCATGGATGACATCTATTGATAGGGCTACATGGTAAGGGAGGCGTATTTTAACATTAGACAAATGAAATTTCACCATGAGACTCGAAGAGTCCATGCTTCCTAACGTTGCTAAGAGGGCATCCCGCTGAGCGGGACAACTCTGTAGCACCTCTAAAGCTGACATTGCACAAGGGGTTTGAGCTAAGTATTCAACCACGGAGTAGTTTGAAGCAGCCCTAGCGTTAGGGTTATGCAAGGTCTTCTTGAAGACACCTTTCGGTATCTTCAGCATAGTTTCAGCAAGTTTCTCTATCGTGAGAGGGTTCAAAGTTTCACCTACAGCTTTACCCTTCTCAGAAGTCTCAGTCTCATAATTTTTGTTCCTTGTCTACAAAAAAGTTGAAGATCTAACCATGTTGATATAATTTGGGTCAGGGGCAGTTTGAGTGCCCCCTACTACGTTAGAAGCTGAAGCAGTGTTCTGCCCTTGGGGAAAAGAATCCTTCAGGAGAGCCGGTTGTTGAGCTTTAAGAAGCTTCTAGGCTTGATCCATAAGGGGACAAAGGTGAGTAAGGTGGTCCTCTTGGCACAACTTACAAGGGAACTTGACCTTCTTCTTTTCTTTTTTTCCCCCATCGGTATTGTTTGCGGGCTTTGGCTTGTTTTCGTTTCCCTCTCCCTTCTTACCTTTCTTTTTCTTCCCATCGGGCTGCTGATTGCCCTTCTATGAGGTTTGTGCAAAAACATTTGCACTCTGGGAGGAGGGGGCAGCCTTTGTTGCCTCCACCGTAGACTGTTTGACAGAAAACCGGTGAATTTGTTTAGTCAAAGACTCTACAGTGGGAGAGTTAACGGATCCAACCACACCATCGGCATGGGGTCCAAGCTTAGGCTTCTCCGCCTCGTGCAAAGGCCTCGATGCCTCAGGGATGATCTCATATAAGATCCCATATTATGAATAAATCAAATCCAACTGCTGGGCCTTGAGTATGGCTTCTTCTTCATTCGTTACTCCTGATGTGGAAACATCCTTAGATATGTATGGTAACAATGATTTAAGGAACCACTCTAACAGAAACTCAGGAGGAATGGTGGCTTTGATAAGGCTCTTTTGCCTCCTCCACTCTTGGATATGATATGAGATGTGGGTAGCCTTGTTTTGTCTAAAAGTAGACAACAAGTCCATTCCGAAATAATATCGGACCGGAAGCTGAAAGTGGCTGAGAAAAGCACTAGCCAAGTCCCAGAAACTACTAAAAGCACCAGAAGGCAATTTGATGTACCATGTTGCCGCAGTACCTGTCAAGGTCCTCTGGAACAGCCTCAACCTCGCTGAATCTTCATTCAGTGAATTTGAAGAACACCATAAATGGAAGGTGGTGGCATGAGCCCCAGGATATTCACCAGTTTTACCTTCGAACTTAGAGATGTCCGATGGCAATTTGGTGGGAAAAGGCGGCCACAAGGGGTCATGCCTCACCGGGTCATTCATCAATTTTGACAAATCTTGCAAGTTTATGGTTGCTAGCAAAGGAAGTTTGGGCCGAACCGGGGTAGTAAATGTGCCAACTTGGGGATTTGAGGGACCTACCCCCGAATTCCCATGGGTAAAAGTGGGGTTTCCCCCTGACACCGGTTGTGAAGTGGGAAGGTTGCTCTGAAACGGGTTCCATCCATAAGCCACAGGATTGTGTGTGGGAGGTGCAGTGTAAGAAGTTCGGGTCATCCCCATAGAAGCAGGGGTCTAAAAGACAGGAGCAGGTATCCCTCCGCTAAACAACGAAAAGGGAGAGCTCGTGTATGGGACCGAAACAGGGGTTTGGAAGCTTTTCCCATAAGAGGTGTTGCTCCCAAACTGCACTCCTACATATGAAGGAGATGGACCTACGTATGGACTAGATGGGGGAGTGTGCCCCCCATTCCAAGGAAATCCTTGGACATATGCTGAAGATCCTACCAGACTACTCTGGGTAGTATAGGGAAAGGAAGAAGGAATGGTAGGTATACTGGGGATCCCAGTAACCATATCACCAGAAGTACCTCCTAGTTTTGAGTGAACCGGTGGTTGAACCACCCGGCTCGCTGGAGTCAAAGGTGTAGAAGGAAAACTAGATCTAGGGGCACTTACCGGGGGAGGTAGTACCCCTTCAACCGGAAGGGTTGAGGTGAACACAAAAGGAATTTCTTCCATAGAAGACATGATTCTACCCACAGGTACACCTAATACTGGTGAATCAAAAGGTCTAACCTGAACGATCACAGGATCGTTTAAATCATTCAAGGGGGTGTTAAAGTTTCTTGCAAACTCGTCAGTCTGCAAATATTCTATCTCAACTGTGTCAAGATCAAAATGGTTAGCAATGAGTTCTGGTTCACCAAGAACTTCACTTATTCCTACATGTTCAAATGAACCGTTTGTGTCTAATCTCTGCCTTTGGGGTAAAGGTGGAGGCTCCAATGTGGTGAGAGGAGGAAGGTTTCTCAACCTTCTTGACCTTCTAAGAGGTTGGTCCTCCAGAATTGAAAATTTAACAAATCACACCCTAAGGCCAACTAAACACAGGAAAAACCACAGAGCATACACTATAAAATTCCTAAAGTCTCAAGCAATCAAACCAGGGTAAAATATATACTTTCCCGAAGAAAGCTTATGAACGATTACTTAGCGTCCTTGAAGTGGTTCTTAGGAACAAGTGGAGGAATCACCCACTGCCCTCCTACACTTTCAACAAGGGTTACCTTCCAAACCCATTCAAGGTGAACCAGAAATAACCTTCCGGTTTACCTAGGTATGAACCCTAAAAGACAAGAGACTAAAGGCTACCTTGGCAATATCAACAGTCTGGGGGGACAGTCACAAGCCGAACTCGTACACATGGGTAGGGTAGCTAAGCCCGAAACTCTGTCTAGGACAGAATCCCCAGATGCGTAAAAGTCCCGAGTTACGCTTTGACAAGGATTCGGAGGGTTATCTCCTCTGTCCAAGCCTCCACGCGGCCTAGTGCTTAACTCCCGTTTGAGAGGAGCTTCCCAGATACAGTCAATAAAGTCAAGGATTTACCTAAAGAAAGGTCCACTACGTCTAAGTTGTATAACTTGCGGGAAGTTTACACTTCCTAGACCACAAGTCTAGCATAAGCTAGTAGGTGAAAGGCCCCTAAAAAACAAAACTTACTAGTAAATTTTAATTTATGCATTCATTTTAGAGGGTTGTTCTTTACTCAAGAGGAAATGGAGTGGTATACTTTATGATGTTTTGACTCAAATAAGAAATAAATGAAAATAAAGGTGTATTCAAAGCAAAATTGTCATTATAAAAACAACTTCTTTTCTTTTCTTGCAAATATATATTGATGAATTGAAAGCAGCGATGAGAGAAACCTAGCCTATATTTTTTGTAGTTTTTGAGATAATATCTTTAAATTGAAATAAACACTACTGATGCAAAAAAACAAAATGCAAAAGCTTAACAATGTTTTCTTTTCACTTTTAAAAATACTCAAAATTCTACTATGCACCTACAATGCACTATACTTGAGCAAACTTGAATCAAATAAACAGTATAAAAGCATTAAACTGAAGCAAACAGGTTGACAGAATGAAAATACCACCAACAAAGGAAGGCTAGGAACCCTAGCTTGGGTGCAAACAATGACAAAAATCACTACAGACTTACAAAGGCAAGTGACAACCAGCCACTGTCAGAAGACAGACTGGAAAAAACAGATCCCAAGACCCTAATCACTGATCTAGAAAAAGACACCTTAACCCACAACCCAAATAGGCCAAAATACTTCAGTATGTAAACAGTAAATAATACAAGCAAAAGAGACTCAAGGGCTTTCGAAAAAGAACAGAGTGTGATCACCTAAGGTATTCAGACAAGCTACCCAACATTCATAAGGAAAATCCACTCAGAAAATAGGGATTATACAAAGAAAAGAACAAGCAAACTTTAACTTAAAAATCCCTACTTCCAGGCATATTCGCGACTATCTATAAGTGCAACCCGCAGATGATCCGCGACTATCCATTCCAGCAACCTGTGAATGCAAACTTGTATTCGCGACTGTTCAGAAGAACAACTCGCGAATAGGTATAATTTTTTTCTCAAAAACAAAGAAAAATCCAAATACTTTCAAATACTGAGGAAAATAAGAAACAGGATAAAATATCACACACAGACTTCCAAGCAAAGACTGGTCAGGGGGACAGAAACAACCTACAGCAGTCCGGGCTCCCTAGCGGAGTCGCCAGTTCTATTGTACAGGATTACACACCTAATAACCATATATCTGGGGTTACCAACATACTCAATTAACTTGCAGACAATTGAATCTAGAGTGCAGTAAAGGAAATAGGAGGATGAGAAAGACTTACTCGATTAACGAAGGTCGATCCTTGCTAGTCCTCTTCCGTTCTGCTTCACCTCCAAAGTCTTCAAGGTTTCTCCTCTTTCACTTGTCAAGAAACAATCTTCTAGATACAAGATGATTCATATATATATATATATAAGCAGGTTAGATAAATCACATATAAGATGCAGAAACATAAACATTTATCAAACCAGGATACATGAAACACATATGGAAGAAGGATTTTCTTTATTATCAATAATGGAAAGAGTTCAGATTACAACCCAACGCCTGAGACAAGGACTCCTCTGCAACCAAAGGATTCTGAGTTCCATTGCTCCAAAGACTTCTGTATACAATCCACCAGCATAACTTTTCTCTCAAAGTGTCTATCCAACACCCTCCCCAAGGCCTGTATTTATATGGAGGAAATAAGGCAGTTTCAAAGGTTGAGGAGGTTGAGACAGTTAATAGGATTAAGGTAAATGGATTAACTAATCTCATATCATTGCATGTTTTTATTTTTAAATGTTAAGAGACATATTCGCGGGTATGTAGAAGGAAAACCCACAAATGATCCGCAAATTGCTATAAGAGCAACCCGCGAATACATCCATTCGTGACTTGTAGCAACCGACACTCGCCAATGATGCGTGAGTTGCATATATGGAGAGTCGCGAATACAACTTAACATAGAAAAATGGAAAAGTAACCAGCTGGATGGAGGAGGAATGTATTGTATAGTAAGCCAATCTATAGTGTTTTGGGCAAACCTCTATCCATAGATGTCCTTCTGTGTGCCAACATGAGGGATGTCGGCACTCGGACAGAGAGGTGCCATTCAGGTGTATAACAGACTTGGGAATGATGCACTATTTTCTAGGCATGGAGGTGTGGCAGAATGCATATGGAATATCCCTTGGATAAGGGAAATATGCAGTAAATATCTTGAAGAGGTTTGGGATGATGGACTACAAGGCTATGGCCACACCTATGGCATTGAACCTAAAGCTATTGAGTGATGCTTCATCAAAAGCGGTTGATGCTATGATGTATCATCAGATGATTGGGGTCCTTGATGTATCTGATGAACACGAGACCAAACATTTTCTTTATTGTGAACACCTTGAGCTAGTTCCTGACATATCTGAGACATGTTCACTTGATTGCTACAAATCATATTCTGAGGTACCTGAGGGGTACCAGTGATTATGGGCTCATGTACGAGGTGAGTTAGAATATTAACCTAGAGGGCTATGTTGACTCAAATTGGGTAGGCAATGCCATCGATAGGAAGAGCACTTTAGGGTGTTGCTTCAATATGGGATCAGGTGTGATCTCTTGGTTTAGCAGGAATCAATCCTGTGTGGCACTGAGTACAGCTGAAGAAAAGTATGTCACAGCTTGTTCAACTAGTTGTGAGTCAGTATAGCTAATGAAGCTATTGTCTGATTTATTTGATCTCCAGTTGGATGCTACTTGTATATATTGTGACAACTAGATTTGTGTGAAGTTGACAGAGAATCCAGTGTTCCATGACAATTCAAAGCATATCGAGGTCAAGTATCACTATATCAGGGATATGGTGTAGAGAGGAGCAGTGAAGTTCGAGTACTTCAGGTAGAAGCTTGGTCTTCTCCAGATTGAGGTTTCCTCCAAGGGGAAATGATGAGACCTAGAGCCATTCTGACATGGTGAGAGGATTAAGTTCCTTCCATGGTCAGATGTAAGGGCTAAGCCATTCTGTCATGGTGAGAGGATTGGTTCCTTCCATGTCAGATATGAGTAGCCATTATGATATGACTGTAGGATTAGTTCCTACATGATCAGATGTAAGGGTTGTTGCCATTCTTAGAATGGAGGTGCCTGGTTAGTTGCCAGGATTACTTGGTCTGGGACCGAAGGCCTTTCTGAAATGACTATAAGATGTAGTCTTACATTATCATATGTGAGTGCATGGCCATTCTGATGTGATTGAGGGATTGGTTCCCACTTGATTAGATATAAAGGCTAATGCGATTCTTTGGGAGAATGGAGGCACCTGGTCAGTTACCAGGTAGCTCAGTCTGGGACTGGAGGCCATTCTGATGTGATTATAGGATCGGTTCCTACAAGATCATATGTGAGTGCATGCCATTTTTACAAGTAGGCTAGATATAAGTGCCGGGCCATTCTAACGAGTAGGTTAGATATAAGTGCTGGGCCATTCTGACGAGTAGGTCGGATGTAAGGGCTGGGCCATTCTAACATGGGAGAGGATGAGGTTCCTTCCATGGTCAGATGCAAGGGCTAGGCCATTCTAACATTGTGAGGGGATTAATTTCCTCTCATGGTCAGATGTGAGTGCTGGGCATGCCTTTCTAATGAGTCAAGGTCATATGTAAGTGCTGGATGGGCCATTTTGACTTAGGGTCAGATATAAGTGCTGAGAAAGACCTACATGGAGGATAGGCCTATAACCAGCATGAAAAAGGGTTGGCTCTGTAGAACTTCTTGTGACGAGAAGAATCATGAGATAGCACCTATGGTACTCATTCAAATTGTGTGAGGATCTAGATCTAGTGATGATGACTCAGCAGTGATGATCCAAATCGAGTGATGATCCAGATCCAATGATGATGTCCAGTGATGATCCAGATCTAGTGATGATCCAAATCGAGTGATGATCCAGATCCAGTGATGATGTCTAGTGATGATCCAAATCGAGTGATGATCTAGATCTAGTGATAATCTAGATCCAGTGATGATGATCTAGATCGAGTGATGATCCAGATCCGATAATGAAAGATGACTTGAATATGAAGAGGACTTGAAGATGAATATTACTTGAATATGAATATGACAAGAGCTTGATGGTGACCCATATGATACAGAGAAGAAGACTCATGCTGTTAAATTGTGTCGAGAGAATACCTTCCTAGTTAAGAGGGAGTGTTGATGTAATTGTAAATTCAGAATGTATTCACTTGTATTTCTTATGTATTGTAACCCGATGTTTATTCCGGGATGTATTTTTAATGTACTTGAGTCATTTCATGCCTCGATGTTCCTATCGAGAGTTTCTATAATGTAAACAAGTCATGTCAATTCAAGGTGGGTAACCCTCCTATTGTCTAAGGGTTAAAGTCCCCACAGTTATGGGGCACTAGAGTTATTAGACTCTCCTAGAGAGGTCGTCCCTAGTAGGGTTTAGTCAAGTTAGTAATTAGTATAAATAGAGAGATAGCGTCTCTATTTATCACACACTCACCCACACTCAGTTGTAGTGCATAACTAAGGAAGAGAAAGACACTGGGGCAAGAAAGAAATAGGTTACTGCTGTCGGGAGATCATCTTACTATTTTGGGGTTTTACTTTTGGTGTTGATTCTATCTCTGAGGAAGTTGCAAGGTTTTCTCCATTTATGGTTTCCCCGAGGAAAAATACTATGTTCATTGTCTCTTGTGTTTGATTGATGTGTTTGTTGTTCTCTCAGTTAAAGATCCTAATGTTATGCTAGCTTAATGTTAAAAATATAACAAATATTTTATCCTAAATATGAACTGGGTTTATAATAATGCAACATTAATCTTATTACAAATCTTAACATTTTTTATTTATCTCTCCTACCATCAAATGTTTTTCATAATCTCTATGTTATGTTCTTCCCGATGTGCATTGTATCAAACAAATGAACAATTTCTAGATTCTCATAGTAGGGGATCCTACTTAATTGCTTGGGATAAATTTTCATTCTTGATGGAAGCACCTCATTATTGATTCCGTGATCATGAAATTTAGTGTGAAGCAAAATTAAATATATTAGAACAACACTTGTCAATTAATAGTAAACATATCAAAATGCAATAAAAATATACAATATTGAAAACATTTCATTTATATAGTGATACATAGAAAATTTCATCCATATCATTATGATTTGAATATATTTGATATTTCTTCATCTATAGACCATGTGTCATTCTTCCTGGTTTTAATAAATTATCCTCTTTCCCATTGAAAATATATGTTTGAGTATTATGATACCTATGGTTCTTAGAAAGGAAGTTCTTATACTCATCAAAACCTCATTTCATAAACTTCTAAACCGACGAGATCTCATCTTAGGACCACAAACTGGACATTTAAATTTACCCTTTGTTTGACGACCTGTCAAGGATGTAGTACTTTTTATATCAATTATTTATAGTTAAGTATGTATACTTATGTACGGTAAAGTTATAACATACCAAAAAAATGTGTTATCCTTGGTGCATCGTGAATCGTCCATAGAAGCATTGCATGGAATTGAAATTACCTTTATGCATTTGTTGGTCTAGAGATATCAAACATAGTGATTCCCTTCCATAACTCTAGTAACTCATCAATAAGGGGATCCATATATACATTCATATCTTTGACCTTGTATTTACCTATTTGATTTAACAAAAAGTACAAAATTACAACATATACAAGTATATATATATATATATATATATATATATATATATATATTAGTTCAAAACATACCTAAACATATATTAATAAACAAAACAGAACAAGACATAGTAATGAAATGAGCAATACAAATGAGATGTTAAAGTGTTAAAAAAAATCTAAACAAATTATAAATGCCTGGAACAATCATTGGCAACATTATGTGCCCCTTATTTATTGACATCCATGGAGGAATGTTATTGTTAATATCAAAAAATGCCATAGTGAGTAGGTAGGTATGAGCTCTCCAAATGGATTGACACTGTCAGCTGCCAATGAAAGCCTAATATTATGAGGTTCTTCTTTAAAGATTGTAAATATTTCTTCAATATTCTTAAATATAGATCCATCCGCAGAAATTCAAAGAACACCATCTTCACTTTTGTTGTTTGCATGGAAATCCATTAACTGTGATATGTTTTTGCACCTAAACAATTGTGGTAAATGTGGAATTCTGGGAATATAATGAAGAAACTTGTGACGAACCCTTTTTGTTACTTTGTCGACTCGACATCTACTCTCTTCACATTTTGGTAAATTGTATTTTGACATATGTTCTTTATAGTAGAGAATATAATCATTAGGACATGCATTAATAGCTTAATACTCCATTCCAATAGCTTAGGAAGTCCTCGTGGTCTCTTGCTCAATATTTTTTTTATCGTTGTATGAAGGATTTTTTGTTAGGGGCAGTGAATTTTGAAAAAGATCTACAAACCAGCAATACACTAATGTCAAATCCAAATCAAATATCCATATTTAGTTTACATGTCAAAGCATCGATTAAGGAAACAGATTAATATTTAGTTCCAACTTTCAAGGAACATATTGATAAGTGGAAGAGTATCGCGAGACAAAGGATTAGATTGAATTCTTCAGGAATTTAGTTCTAGATATCTAGGAGTATTCTCAGCAAGTAGTTCTAGATTCAAATACATATGGCATAAAATTTTAGGAATTAAGTCATCATATCAAGAAGAGGATTGGATCAAGACCAATCTTTAGAGGGAAGCAACTCCATTTGTCCTATATTTCTTGCAGTAGGTCACATATTTCTTTCTATTCTTAGTATTTGGTTAGGTTTTGAATCCAAAAGATCGTAGAAATTGGAGAATTGAAATTTTATTATTATTTTATGGCTTTTAATGTAAGGAAGTATTTTTTCAGGGGTTCAGGAGGCCCGAAAGGGACATAAGGGAAGAAATCTTTTGTGCTTAAGTGTAAGACTTTGGGAATTCAGATTATTTTCTCTTACATTATTAGATATTCCCAAGAGTTATCTTGTAATATTGTATCCTCCTTTCTTATGCAGATATCTTTTGTTTCTCACTTGAATAAAATTAGTTTTTGAGTATCAAGGATTGTTTGTGATCTATGGATTCTTGCACAATGAAGTTTTCATCATAATTGCTCATGTTTCATGAGTTTATTCAAGTGCGTACTTTTCAATCTACAAAGAGTGTTTCTTTTTATTGAAAATTCAAACTTTTGAAGTACAGAGTTGATCTAGAATAGATCTATTTTTTATTCATATTTGTATTCTCTTATTCTTCCATTTTCCAGTGCAATTCAACCTATCTGATAGATAACTAGATTGCCTATGATTCATTGATTATAATAGAGACTCCACGATCAATGATATTTTCCCTTTCTCCATCCTCATTATGTCTACCTAATCAAATATATTTTCTCAAACAATCACTCCAATTCAAGATGTGTTAGGAATTCCCCTCTAGCAATCATGGTGCATCTTTTAGCACTAACAACTCCCACCACTTTCTACAAAATTTGATCCATCTTTGGAGAGGGATAGTTATCTTTTAGGGAAAATTTATTCAAATTTATGAAATCAAAACATAGCCTTATTTCTCCACTCTTGTTATTTACAAGTACAAGAACAACTAAACATTAAGAGTATCTTAAAGGAGTTATTAGTTTTTCATCTAATAATTTCCTTATTTCCTTTTCTATAATGGGAAACAAAATGGGATTAGTATGCATAAGATTCTACTTAAAAGCATTTTTTCAAATATTATGAGGTATTTTTCTCGATTATTGATGTATAATAAGTATTAAAATCCTCATACCTCCATGCAAATACATCTATATGATCCTTGAACAAATTTATATATCTGTGTTTAACTTCATGAGGTAACAATTCTGACAATTTGATATTCTTGGCTTCTATATCATTGACAACATTTATCTCTTCCACATATTATATTGGTTAAATTGTAGTCTTGTGAGGGACATAATTTTTTCCAAAGGAACCAGTCCTTTGGGAATAAATTTATTCTTTAACTGCACAATTTTATGATTTGCCACTTTACTACTTAATTTCATGTCTATATTTTCTTCCTTTTGGCAGTATATATTTTTTTCTTCATCATGTTCTTGAGCATTGCATGTATTAGAAAATTCATCAATTAGTTTCAAAAACCTCTTGATCTATTGATCATATTCAAATTCTTTCCAATGTTTTGTATTATCAAAGACTGGGGGTTTGTAAATCATTTCTACTCCATGCTTCAACTTAATTTCTGAGGGGGTTTTGAATGTATTGGATGCCACTTATAATGCATATTAATTTTGGTTATCCTATATAGGAATACAAGTTATGTTAAATTCATGAAATAAGTTATCTATCAATTCCCATACTTAATTTATGTAAGATCTCATCATGGGTTGTTGTGTTTGATACAAGGCCTTAATTTGCTACACTATCAGTTTGAAATCTCCATAAACTGGTATATGGGTTATCCCATTCTTCTTATAGCCTCTAATACCAATATTAATACTTCTTATCATCCATATTATTAGTGTTCTTGAATTTAACTTAAAAGGAAACATAAATTATTCCTTACTGGGTGAGATGAGAACTACTCTTGCTCCTACTTTTCCATTGGTGAATGATCCATCAAAATACATATCTCAAATATGGTCTTGTGGAATATTGGTATCGTTTGTATCCGTAAATGCAAAATTTTCTTAACTGTAATAATTTCTTCTTATCAACATTCAACAACCCATATCTTATTCAATAGTATATATTGGGTAGTTTATAGGGTATCCTACTTCATTGATCACATTTGCATACCTAGCCTCCCTATATACACTTCTTGTCTCACCTACAAACAAAGGGATGGTTTCACATTTCATGTCCATTTGCATGGTTCTCCCTCATCCTCTTAGAACATGTCCTTGACAATAACATACCATATCCCGGGGGAACATTTTCTACCACCACATCTATAATAATACTTTCAGATGGAATCTGGGCTAAANATCAGATGATCCCTCATCCATTATTGAGGTTATGTATTTTTCAGTCCTTGCAGGTGGTTCGAGATCGGTGTCCCGGACTTCAGCTGGTTCCTTCTCTTACCCGTCCCCACACACAAACCATAAAATGACTCATGATGTCCATCGGCCATACGATGAGCTCCTGCCCTCGCACATCAGGGGGCAATCTGTTAACACCCAAAAATGGTTAACTACCTCATCTCCCCCATTTCATGGCTCATTCGTCCATTTACCTACCATATTTCCCTGAAAATCCCACTAAAAGCCTCCAAAAGGCCATAAAACCATCTAAAATGAGTCTAAAAGGCCTAAAATGCCTCCAAAAGGCCCAAAAACCCCTTTTGCCTCCAAAAATAACCAAAATTCCTCCAAAAATAGCAAAAATCCCCAAAAGGGAAGAAAAGGAATAAAAATAATGAGGAAAAAGGAGAAAAACCCTAAAAAGACCAAAAACCCTAAACAAGCTGCCCTAAACCACATGGTTTCCAAAAACCATGGGCAAGCACTTCACCACTAAAAAACTATAAATAAGTGGTGAAGCCCCCTCATTTCACATCCACAGTCATAAGCACCCTTACTCTGCCAAAACATCTCGTGAAACCCTAGCTTACCATCAAGCTACTTCCATCATTGAGACCTCTTTTGGCCTATTTTCCACCATCGGAGAAGGAGAAGGACCAGCTCGGAGCTCGGAGCCACCGACATCGGACCAGCGCAACGGACTCCACCAACCTCCACATTGGAGGTAATACAAATACAAAACATTTTTTATACATCTTCTTGTCATTTTTACTTCCTGTCATTTACTTTTACTGTCTTAGCTTAGCTTTTTACTTTCCAGTTTATTTTTAGTTTAATCGAACTGCTACTAAGGATTCCAGATTCCTTAGTAGGTGCTCATCAGCACAAGCTAGGGTGAAAACCCTAGCTACAAAAGTTACAACCATATACTATAATCATGTCTACACACTTCACTTGTTTTTATTCAAAGCTATAAAGGTCATCATAAGGCTTGTTGACTTCCAATACCAATTCTTCCATTATCATTTTAGGCATGAGATTATGTGATGCTCCAGAATATAACATATAATTGTGTATCAATTTTACATGCAGACTTAATGTTATATAAAATGTAAGAGTATATTCTATCTTTTCTTCTTCCACAATAGGACCTATCTCAATCTTAGGATTATGAGCAAGTTCTATTAAAGGTATCAAAATCTTGATTCTAGATAGCTCATGCTCAATATAAAAAGGTCGGACAAACTTATATGGATATTTCCTTTTATTATCAAATCTTATAGGATGGGAAATATCATCTTTATTTTGGATAGTAGGAGTTGTAAACTTTACTCCTGAGGTAGATGGGGAATCATAGTTTTTTTGTACTAGAGGAGGATTTTCAACAGAGGTTGGGATATCAAAATATTTTATTGATCTGGATTCTTTAGAAATTTTCTTGGGGATAATATTTAGTGTCTGACTTCCAGTTTGATTCTAGGCCTAAGAAAGTATTTCTTCTATGTCTTAGGATCATTTTTATATACATATTCATGTAAAAACCTTTCATATTCATTTTGAGTTAAGTGTATAACTTCATTTTCATCATGCATCCAATTCGTTCAGGAGGCTCAATATATTCTTCATAAGGGGGCACATCTATGACATGATCTGCATCATTTTCTATAAGTGGGGGTTGTATAGGAGGATCTTCATTTCTCCTCCTCCTATTTAGGATTTGAGGGTTAAACAGTCTTCTAAATGGATGCATATTTCTTTTCTCTATCCCTCGAGGGTTTCTATTTTGATTATTTCCTTATGTCTCAATTCTGGTTAGTTTAATTAACAAACCTCTTAATATCTTTGTGATTTCTTTATCCTTCTCATCCTTATTTTCTTTATTTTGGCTAGAAGAGACAACCTCATCTTTAGGATTTTTTTTGTCAAAATATTGATTGTGTTTCATTTTCCTTGAGACTGTCATGTTACCCTTAACATCAAGAGAATCATCATGCATGTTGGAAAGGGTTTCATATCTTCTTTCTCTCAAGATTATGGCAAAATCAGCTTCATAATCTCTTGCATAAGTGACTTTTGCAGTTGTTTGTGAAGGATTTATGTCCTAAGGAATTTTGTTATATATCTTGTTAAATATTTTATTGATTTTTCTTGTAGTTTCCCCATTATTTTTCTTTAAGGTTTCAAATTTAGTGAGCTAATATAATTGATCCATTTTCTCCCCTCGTTTCCTCTTGAATGATTTTTTCAGAGCATGTCGAAAGTTTAAAGAAGATGCAGGAAAAGATTAGAACCATTTTCTTACTTCCCCCTCCAATGTTTGTACAAATAATCTCATGTATACATCATTATCCTTGATGAGGATATTGTTAGTGAAGTCTTTGAATGTGGCCATATGATCTTTAGTAGTAACATCTTTCTCTCCATCAAATTTAGGTAAAATATTTAAGTAATTTCTAAGCATATCATGAATATTATTATGTAATTCAAAGGACCATATATGGCTGCAATCTAAGGATTAACAGCAGGAGGGAGGTTTCCATGACCTCTTCCCACCATAGGAAATTGTATGACAATATGTTGAATGGGTGGGTTAAATGGAGTTCTTTGTATACAAAAGATTCAGTTGGGCTGGAGGTACTGAGTGAGTGGGATGGAGTGGAAAATATTTGTTCAATAATAAGATTCAGAGGAGTTTCAATAAAATTATAAGGTCTTTCTTTATTATTTAATCTTCATATATTTCTGGACTTTCCACTGAAGGAGAAATCAAAGGAGAATTTAAAAGAGGAATACCTCTTCATTGATGTGAATGCAAGTTCCTCCAATGAGTTCTTGAATCTAGAAGTCTCCAGAAATATTTTCACAGTGGATTAAGTCATTGTGTGTCACTTGCCAAGATCCAACTTGATACTATGGAGTCGCTAGGTTAAAACTTCAATTGATGTTGTCTGATACACTTCACCTTCTATAAGGTTAGACCTTTATTATGTCTTACCATAGGAACAATTATTTTCAAATGCACTCTCCTGCAATGGCACCATTTTTCATGTTAGTTCCTAGACGTGAACTAGGTTGAACATAGAACATTCTCGACATTATAAGGCTCAAATTTTAAAGATATTAAATCTATATATGTACTAATATTGGAATTTGACTCATTATGTGAATGTTTAACAAGTTCGTGAACAAATTCACAGATTGAAAGGTTAATGACAAATGAATTTTATGTAATATGGAAGAAAATTATAAAAATAGATATGTAAGAAGTGATGAATATGAATCTTTAAATCTAGGAAGCACCTATGAGATAATTTCCTAAAGGAAGATGAATTTTGAATCTACTAATTTGTAAGGTACATAATTCAATAATTATTTATGTGATGAAAGGTTTAGCATGAGGTATCTATGATCCTTGAGCAGCAAGACATTCATAGATACAGTACAAACATAAAAATTCCCTAAAAATTGTAATCATAAAAATGGTTCAAAGATTATGGGAGAAACAAATGAACTTTGAACATCTAGCATAACATCCTACATTGAATCCAAAAAGAGTATCACTGATGCTAAATTTAGATCAAATATGTTGCACTTCTTTTATTATCATCCTCATGAATACTCGCATACAATTGATAGTATAACAAAAACATGGCATAGAGAAAACTCTCTTCAAGACTCCATATTATTAATCTATGACAAATATTTGCATGCAAAATATATTGATCTGAATCAAAATATTAGAAAGAAGACTTCTAATTATAAAAAAATTCATCCTTTAGATCTCATCTCAAATTACATTATATGTGCCTCAGGTGTAACTAAAATCAGTTTACCCATGATTTGACTCATAACCAAATAGTGGTAGTCTTTTGACTATTTACTTTTTGATGAGGTTAGGGCTCTTCAAATATTGTGGTCATTGCTAGAAAGTTGGGATGGATTGGTCATGGATGTAAGTAACTCTATCTCTTATTCAAACAGTCTTAGATTTGATGATGTTGTTGGTGTTATTCTTAGCAGGAAAATGTGAAGAAAAAGTATAGGTGAGACATTAGGTAATGCATTGACCATGGAGAGAAGGGGAAGACAAACGGAGAGAGGAAAGAACCTAAGTAATCACAGTAAGTATAGAAAGGGAATATCCAATTCTAGACTAGGAAAGATAGAGTGTTGGAACTGTAGTAAGAGGAATTCTAAAGAAAAACTGCAAGGCTCCAATGAAGAAAGGAGACAGGTAGTAGGAGACTAATCAAGAAGATAATGTAGCAGGTGATGTGTTACAAGATTCTTTGATTCTTGAATTATATAATACTAGTGACTATTGGGTAGTAGATTCTAGGGATTAATGTCATGCTACACCCCATAGTAAATTCTTTCATGATTATGTTACAGGTTATTTTGGACATGTTTTATTACGAGATGATGAACCATGTAGAATTGTTGGAATGGGTAAGGCACGAATTAAGTTAAATAAAGTAAATGAATGGATGCTAAAGGATAAAATGGATATTCCTCCTATAAATAAAATCTCATCTCAACAGGGAATTTGGGAGATATTGGTTGGTTGTCTATGTTTGAAAAAACATGGTGGAATATCAATAAAGGATCACTCGTAATAGAAAATTGATATAGGATAGGTACGTTATATTTATTTCCTCATAAGAATGATAATTCTATATTTGTAGAATGGTGTGGCACCATAGCCTTGGACACACGAGTGAAAAGGGGATGCAAATTATTCACTCAAGGAAATTTATTCTATACCTGAAGTAGGTAAGTTTGGAATTTTGTGAGAACTGTGTTTATGGAAAACATAAGAGAGTTAGATTTCTTAGGGTTGGGAAACAATAGAAGAGTGAAAAGTTATAGTTTGCGCATACATATGTATGGGGACTGGATCAGATATAATCTCCTGATGGACCATTTGTTGTAATTGTGTTGAATAAGAGACAATGGTATTGAATCTCTGGCATGTTTGTATATCCAGTTCAATTCATAAAGTATTCATACATTTTTTATAGTAGAAATTTGTTTAAGGCATGAGGTTGAAATCTCTCCAATTTTTATTATCTATTTGGTGAATGTTTGAGAGGATGCAATCAAATTTATACCTGTATAAGAGCATGGGTGCTTTTTTAGGGTGAAACCCTTTTTTATGTACTCTCTACACATGTCGGTTTTATTCAAAGAAAAATCATAATTTGTTTTGAGGAAGTCATTGTGGGCTCTTGCTCAATATTTTTATTATCGTTGTATGAAGGAGTGTCTATTAGGTCCAGTGAATTTTGAAAAATATATACAAACCAAGAATACACCAATGTAGCATCCAAGTCAAATATCCAAATTCAATTTACATGTCAAAACATCGTTTTAGGAAACAAATTAATATTCAGTTCTAGATTTCAGGGAACGGATTGACATCTGGCAGAGTATCAGGAGAGAAAGGATTAGATTCAATTCTTCAGGAATTTAGTTCCAAATATAAAGGAGCATTCTATGCAAGTATCTCTATATTTATATTCAGATGGTATAAAATTTTAGGCATTAATTCGGCATATCAGGTAGAGTATTGGACCAAGACCAATATTTAGAAGGAAGCAACTTCATTTGTCCCAGATTTCTTGCAATAAATAATATATTTATTTATATTATTATTATTCCGATAGGATTTGACTCCAAAAGCTCATAGAAACTGGAGAACTAAAATTTTCTTATAAATTTTATGGAGGAAGGATTTTTTAGGGGTTCACAAAGCCCGAAAGGGACATAAGGGCAGAAATCATTTGTGCTTAAGTGTAATCCTTTGGGACTTTAGTTTATTTTATCGGATATTATCGGATATTCCTAAGAGTTATGTTTTAATATTGTATCCTTCTTTTTATGCACATATATTTATTTATCGCTTGAATAAAATTAGTTTTTCAGTATTAAGGATTGTTTATGATCTATGGATTCTTGAGTAATGAATTTTTAATCATAATTGTTCAGATTTCATGAGTTTATTCAAGTGCATACTTTTCAAGTTGCAGTGAGTGTTTCTTTTTAATGAAAATTAAATACTATGGTGTACATAGTTGATCTAGGATAGATCTATTTTTTATTCATATTTGTATTCTCTTATTCTCCCATTTTCCATTGCAATTCAACCTATCTTATAGATAACTATATTTCCTCTAATTTGTTGATTATAATAAAGACTCCATGCTCAATGATCTTTTCCCTTTTCCCTTTCTCATTGTCTACCTAATCAAATATATATTCTCCCACCATCACTCCAATTCAAGATGTGTTAGGCATTCCCCTCTAGAAATCATGGTGCATCATCTAGCATTAACAACTCCTACCACTTTCTACAAAATTTGATCCACTTTTGGAAAGGGGTAGTTATATTTTAGGGAACATTTGTTCAAATTTATGAATTCAACACATAGCCTTATTTCTCCACTCTTCTTCTTGAAATGTACAAGATTAGCTATACATTAAGAGTATCTTAAAGGAATTATTAGCTTTTCATCTAATAATTTCCTTATTTCCTTTTATATAATGGGAAACAAAATTGGATTAGTATGCCTAAGATTTTGCTTGAAATGCTTTGTTCCAGGATTATGAGGGTTTTTTTCTCAATTATTGAACTATAATATGTAATCTCTCATCCTCAAGTGTTTTGTTTGATACATAGCCTTAATTTTCTACTTTATCAGTTCCGAATCTCTATAAACAGATATATGAGTTATCCCCATTCTTATTGTGGCCTCCAATACCAATATTAATGCTTCATATTCATCCATATTGTTTTAATCATTGTGCCATTGATATTTAGGAAATGATTACAATTAGATCGTATTATTATGCAGTGTAATGGAATGAATAATACACACTAAACAAGACAAATTTCACAAGAAATAGATAAGAATTGATCAATATAATTACAATATAAACTTCATTAATCCCGGCAGTATACAACAATGTTACATAAAGGATAATTTGATTCATGTGTATATGATTCGAATCTACCAACTCAATCTGACTTCATGGCTAACTAGAAGTGTCTAAATCACTATCGGATTTGACTAGTGTAACTCAAGATGTCTAATTCAGTCTCTCAATCAGTTAGAATTAGTTAAACCAGTTAAACTAATGTGTTAGGTGAGTAGTAGGTGAGAATAGACACCTACCCACATGCATCCATGCAATACTGGCGCTAACTGAACTAGATGACATCTAACTGAATGTAGCTAGAGAAAAACTTAGCTTAAATAGTTACCAACTACCAACAACTGAAGGAGTTTGGTGGTGTCACTCCTAGTGGATCCTAAATTGTAGGGATTGGTCTCAGAGGTACATAAACTGATGCATGAAAATGCATTCAGTAGCAGTTAACCTCTATATGTGTTCCCCACACTCTAGTGACTGGATACTAGTGGCACCAATATCCCAAGTGGACCCAATGGTACTAGTGGACCCAATATTAATTAATCAATCCTAATTTAGGAAAATATAATCTAATAGACTAAGTATGGACAAGGAAGGATTATAAATCCTAACACCCCCCCTTAATCATAACTTAGAAAACTGTGTGACCTAGAAACAAGGCCAAAAGTCACCTATTACATTCTAAAAGAATTAAAAAATATTACTTAATAAACTGAGGAAATAGTTGAAAACCTCATGGGAAAAATCCCCCTAAAGAAAAACATGAATAGGAAATACAAGCTATTCTTAGGAGAAAAACCTTCCTCTTTGGGAAATAACTTGCAAAAAATCTGTTGCAATGTGCAACACTGTGCAACATTATGGTTCTTCTGTACAACATCATCCTAAAGCTGTGCATGCGAACCTCTCCAAACTAATGACTATGTCTGGATGAATTTTCCTCTTTGGAGAAAGAATAAAATGCTCAACTGAATTAGAAACATAGACAGCTGCAAGATGAAAACTGGACCCATGTATAGAAACTAAGATCAACTTATTAGAGAGAAAAAGTGCTCAATAATTTGAACCATGTGAGGTAAAATCATCTCCCATTGTTAGGAGCAAGTGTCAATGCGAATGCAGAATATCTCCATCTTTACTAGTTCTGTGAGGAGATGAGCATGTGATCAAATAAAAAAGTAGAGAATCCCTAGGATTGTGGAGAGTGAATGATTGAGCTCCATAATATGATATAGACTCAAAAATAACCAATGATTCACAAAATATAATATCATAAACCTCATAAGATAAAACTAATAGCAAATCCCCAACAACAATTTTGAAAGAGACTTGTGATACTTGATATTTCACACCAAAATTGATGAGAACAGATACAAGCATTACTAGAAGCTCTTGAAACTTAAAAATTGAACCAAATAATATCATATCAGATCCAAATAATTCATATCATATCCAATATGTGGAACAAATCAAAGTTGTCCACCAAGATGGTAGATGCACAATTTTCTCCTTCTTGCAAACTCTGAGTATTGGTGCATTCAATCATGTAGGAATTTCCTGGAAGCTCAAGATAAATGAGAGTGAATTGATCACTCCTAAAATCTGATATTATTTTTTAAATATCCAAAGATTCACAAAATATAATATTAGAAAATTCATGAGAGAAAACTGACATCAAATCCCCAACAACAATTTTGAAAGAGACTTTTGGTACTTGATTTTTCACACCAAAATTGATGAGAACAGCTACAAGTATTATTGGAGGCTCTTGAAACTTAAAACTTGAATCAAATAAGATCATATAAGATACAAATAATTTCATACCAGATCCGAGAGTGTGGAACTATGGTTTCAAGTGCTCCACTGAGATGGTAAATGCACAATTTTATCCTTCAATAAAACTATGAGTATTGGTGCATGTAATCATGTAGGAATTTGTTGGAAGATGTAGAACAATGAGAGTGAATGGATCACTTCTAAAATCTGATATTATTTCCAAAAAATCTAAATTATTACTTTTCTGCACACTAGCAGAAACATTAGAAAGAGAGAGGGAGAGAAATTGAATTCCTCTTAATTTTCTGAAGCAATCACTGATAAACTATGCACATAATTTAAAATAGAAGAATCAGTGGAGAATGTTTGCATAGAATGGAAGGAGATTTTTTCTTCAATAACATAGATTCAAATTTCTTCTTCTGTATCAGCCAGATGAGAAGATGAGATATCTTATATCTCATAAACTTCTAGAGCAGCAGGAGAAGGAGTCATTCCAATGAGACTTTCTTCAATTTGAATTTATTGTGTGGAATATTTTTCTTCTTCTTCATCTTGAACAACTTCATCATATATAATAGAGGCTGATAATTTTTAATAAAGAACTCTTGTGGTTCTAGGTGTGCTCTCCAAATTTCTATAATGATCCCCATTGTGTTTTCCAAAGTTTCTATACAATTCTGTCCAGAGATCCTTTGGGTATTCACCAGAATCAATAAGGTAGTGCAAGCTTGGAGAAAAGACCAGGAATATTGTTCCAAAATCTATATTACCATCTTTTAGTCAGTCATTCTCATATTCATAAGAATATTTACCAAGTCCAATATATACCTCATAGAGACCTTGTCTCTTTAGAGAAGAAATCATCTTCAATTTCCATTCTGAATATCTTGTGCATAGAGTAAGAAGAGGAACTGATAATCTCGAATCCATATGAGTTGTACCTACAAAATATCACTGCAAAACCAAAAATAATTCACATTCTATCAGAATCAATCCTTCCATATCAACATGTACACTTTCTCAGGGTCCCTCATGCTCGCAGAGACTTCTATGAACGAATTCATAGTTAGAAATGCACACTTTGTGGGACTTATGTGAAAACTTGTCTACTTCTGGTGTACCATGGAGATTAGACATACTTGCTTATTGCCTGAGTAGGCTCTGATACCATGTTTTAATTATTGTTCCATTGATCTTTAGGAAATGAGTGAAATTATATTGTATTATTATGTAGTGTAATGGAATGAATAATACACACTAAACAAGACAAATATCATGGGAAATGGATAAGAATTGATTAGTATAATTACAGTATAAACTTCATTAATCCGGATAGTATGCCATAGTGTTACATAAATGAGAATTTGAATCATGTGGATATGATTCGAATCTACGAAATCAATCTGACTACATGGCTAACTAGAAGTGTTTAAATCACTATCGGAGTTCACTAGTCTAACTCCAAATGTCTAATTCAGTCTCTCAATTAGTTATAATCAATTAAACTAGTTAAAATGATGTGGTAGGTGAGAATTAGGTTAGAATAGGTTCCTACCCACATGCATCCATGCAATAATGGTGCTAACCGAATAGAGGACATCTAATTGAATGTAACCGGAGCATAACTTAGCTTTACTAGTTACCAACTACCAACAACTGAAGGAGGCTAGTGGTGGCATTCCCAGTGCGTCCTAAATTTTATGGATTGGTATCAAAGGGAACTAAACTGATGCATGAACATGTAGTTAGTTTCAATTAACCTCTATATGTGTTCCGCACACTCTAGTTACTGGATACTAGTGGAACCAATATCCCAAGTGAACCCAATGGTACTAGTGGACCCAATAGTAATTAGTAACTCCTAAGTTAGGAAAATATAATATAATAGACTAAGTATGGACAATGGAGGATTATAGATCCTAAAACATATTATTAGTGGTCTTGAAATTTAACTTAAAATACAACAAAAATTATTCCTTACTGGGTGAGATGAGAACTACTCCAACACCTACTTTTTCATTGGTGGATGATCCATCAAAATACATATCCCAAATATGGTCTTGTGGAATTTTGGTATCTTTTGTACCCATCAATGCAAAATTTTCTTTACTATAATCATTTCCTCTTATCCACATGAAACAACCCATATCTTATTCAATAGTAGATATTGGGTATTTTTTAGGGTTGATTCCTTCATTGAGAACATATGCATACCTAAACTCCCTATATAGTCTTCTTGTCTCTCCTGCAAACAAAGGGATGGTTGCACATTTCATTTCCATATGAATGGTTCCCCCAATCCTCTTAGCATATGTCCTTGAATATATCATACCATGTCTTGGGGGAATTTTTTCTAGCACCACATCTAGTATAATACTTTTATATGGAATCTAGGCTAACATTACAACCAAATATTTAATCATGCCTACACACTTCACTGGTTTTGAGTTAAAACTATAAAATTCATGATAAGGGTTGTTGTCTTCCAATCCCAATTCTTACATTATCACTTTAGGCATGATATTACGTGATGCTCCAGAATCTAACATAAAATTATGTATCAATTTTCCATGCACACTTAATGTTATACAAAATCGAGAACATTCTATGTTTTCCTCTTCCACAGCAAAACGTACCTCAATCTTAATATTCTGAACAAGTTTTGTTAAAATTGTATGGAAATATTGATTTTAGATAGCTCATTCTCAATATCAAAATGTTGTACAAACTTCTATGGATATTATCTTTTAGGATTAGATCTTCTAGGATGGGAAATATCAACTTTATTTTGAACAACATCAGGTATAAAATTTACTCCCAAGTTAGATGGGGAATCATATTTGTTTTGTACCAAAGGAGGATTTTCAACAGATGTTGGGATATCAAAATATTTCGTTGCTTTGGATTCTTTAGACATTTTTCGTGGGGATGGGTTTTTGAGTATGACTTCCAAATTGATTCTAGGACTAAGAAAATATATCTTCTATGTCTCAAGTTCATTTTTATATACATATTCATGTAAAAACATTTCATATTCATTTTGATTTAAGTGTATAACTTCATATTCATCATGCATCCAGTTTATTGCTTCAAGAGGCTCAATATATTCTTCATTAGGGGCACATATATGACATGATCTGCATCATTTTCTATAATTGGGGGTTGTATAGTAGGATATTCATTTCTCCTCTACCTATTCAATATTTGAGGATTAAAGTGTCTTCTAAATGTATTCGGAGTTATTTTCCCTATCCCTTGAGGGTTTCTATTCTGATTATCTCCTTCTGTCTCAATTCTGGTTATTTTATTTGACAAAATTTCTAATATCTCAGTCATTTCTTGACTCTTCTCATCCTGATTTTCTTTATTTTTTCTAAAAGTGACAACCTCATCTTTAGGCTTCTTTTTGTCAAAATATTGCTTGTGTTTTGTTTTCCTTGAGACTATCATGTTACCCTTAACATCAAGAGCATCATGCATGTTGGAAAGAGTTCCATATCTTCTTTCTCTCAATATTAAGGAAAAATCAGCTTCATAAGTCCCTGCATAAGTGACTTTTGCAGTTGCTCGTGAAGGATTTATGTCCTAAGGAATTTTTTTATAGACCTTGTTAAATATTTTATTAAATTTGCTTGTGGTTTCCCCATTATTTTTCATTAAGGTTGCAAATTTAGTAAGCTAGTATAATTGATCCATTTTCTCCCCCCATTTCCTCATAAATGATTTTTTCAAAGCATGCCAAGATTTCAAAGAATCCACAATAAAATATAGGAACCATTTTCTTACTTCCCCCTCCAATGTTTGTACAAATAATCTCATGTATACATCATCATATTCGATGAGGAGAATGTTAGTGAAGTCTTGGAATGTGGCCATATGATCTTCTGCAGTAACATCTTTCTTTATATCAATTTTAGGTAAAATATGTTAGTAATTTTTAGGCATATCATGAAGATTATTATGTAATTTAAAGGACCATATAGGGGTGCAATCCAAGGATTACCGATAGGGTGTCGGTTTCCATGACGTCTTCCCACCATAGGCAGTTGTATGACAATATATTGAATAAGTGGCTTAAATGGAGTTCTTTGATGCTATACAAAAGATTTAGTTGGGATGGAGGTATTAACTGAGTGTGATGTAGTGGAAAATTGTTGTTTAAGAACAAGATTTAGAGGAGTTTTAGGAAAATTATAAGTTCTTTCTTGATTATTTAAATATTCATATCTTTATTGACTTTCTACTAAAGGAGATATCAAAGGAGCACTTAAAAGAGGAATACCTCTTTCCTCAAGAAATATGCATGTTCCTCTGATGAGTTCTTGAATCTAGAAGTCTACATAAATATTTTGACTATGGATTAGGTCTAGTTCATCACTTGTAAAGACATAACATGATCCAATGGAGTCACTAGATGAAAAATTAAATTGATGTTGTATGATCCTCTTCACCTTGTATAAATTGGACCTTTATAATGTCATACTAGAGGAAAAATCTTATTCAAATGTAGTCCCCAACAGTGGCACTCTTTTTCATGTTAGTTCCTAGAGGTGAACTAGGTTAAAAGTAGAAAATTCTCAAGCATGATAAGGCTCAAATTTTAAAGATATTAAAGCTATATCTGTATTGAGATTGGAATTTGACTCATTATGTGAATGTTGTGAATATTTAACAAGTTTGTGAACAAATTTATAGATGTAAATGTTAATGATGGAGGAATTTTATGAAATATAGAAGAACAATAGAGAAATAGAGATGTAAGAAATGATGAAGATGAATATTTAAATCTACGAAGCACCTATGAGAGAAATTCCTAAAGGAAGATGAATTTCGAATGTATTGAGATGTAAGGTACAAAATTCAATAATTATTTATCTGATGAAAGGTTTAGCATGAGGTATTTATGATCCTTGAGCAGCAAGATATTCATACATACAATAAAAACAGAAAAATTCCATACACATTCTAATAATAAAAATGCTTTAAATATTATGGAAGAAACAGATGAACTTTTAACTTCTATCATAACGTATAACATTAAATCCCTAAGAGAGTATCATCAATGCTCAATTTAGATCAAATATGTTACACTTTTTGTATTATCATCCTCATGAATTATATCATACAATTGATAGTATAACAAAGATAAGGCATAGAGAAAATTCTCTGCAAGACTCCTTATTATTAATCTTTGACGAATATTCACATTCCAAATATATTTACCTAACTCAACATATTAGAAACGATAATTCTAATTCTATGTCATCCTTGATATCTCAGCTCAAATTACATAATATGTGCCTCAGGTGTAACTAAAATTAGTTTACCCATGATTTGAATCATAATCGAATAGTGATAGTCTTTTGACTATTTACCTTTTTATGAGGTTAGGGATCTTCTAATCTTGTGGTAATTGTTGTAAGTAACTCTGCCTCTTATTCAAGCACTCTTAAATTTGATGATGTTGTTGGTGTTATTCTTAGCAAGGAAATGCAAAGAAAAAGAACAGGTGAGACATCACGTAATTCATTGACCATGGAGAGAAGGGGAAGACAAAGGGAGAGAGGAAAGAGCTCAGGTAATTGCAAAAAATCTAGAGAGGGAAGATCCAAGTATAGACTAGGAAAGATAGAGTGTTGGAACCGTGGTAAGAGAGGACATTTGAAGAAAGATTGCAGATCTTCAAAGAAGAAAGGATACGGGTAGCAGGAGACTAATCAGGAAGCTAATGTAGGAGATGATGTGTTATAATATGATTTGATTCTTTCAATATATAATACTAGTGATTACTAGGTAGTATATTCTGGGGCTTAATGTCATGCTACACCTGATAATAAATTCTTTCATGATTATGTTCTAGGTGATTTTGGACTTTTTTCATTCAGGGATGATGAACGATGTAAAATTGTTGGAATGGGTAAGGTACGTAAGTTAAATAATGGAAATGAATGGTTGCAAAAGTATGTAAGGAATATTCCTCCTATGAAAATAAATATGATATCAACATGGAAGTTGGGAGATAGTGGTTGTTTGTCTATGTTTGGAAAAATGTGGTGGAAGATCACTAAAGGAGCACTAGTAATAGAAAAAGGATATAGGATAGGTAAGTTATATTTGTGTCCTCAGATTATTGATTATTCCATATTTGTAGATTCCATAGAAACATGTGCAATGTTGTGGCATCATAGGCTTTGACACATGAGTGAGAAGGGGATGTATATTCTTCACTCAAGGAGACTGATTCCAGATATGAAGCAAGTAAGTTTGGAATTCTGTGAGAACTGTGTTTATGGAAAATAGAAGAGAGTTATATTTATTATTAAGTTTTCTTAATTTATTAGATGACATTCTAAATAAATTTACAATATTATGATCACTAAAAGAACAACAAGCACAACAACATAAAGAAAACAAATATTTTTCTCAAGGAAATCACAAGGGAGAAAACCCCGCAAAAATTCCTCATTATAGAAATCAACTAGGACAGTTTAAAACCCCGAGACATCTTCCCCTCTTTCTATATGGTGCACTTGTTCTTCTCTCTCTTGTAAACTTTGTGAAGTGAGTAAAAATGAATGGGGCACCTCCCTATTTATATTTGTCTCCTGACTTGACCTAAAACCTAATAGGGCCAACTTGTCAACTAAGACACCAAAATTTAATAATTATTATGATAACACATGGGAATAATTAACCGAACTTACATTCATAGGTTTACATTGACTCTTTCAATGACTCTTACATGAACAATTACATCAGTTACACCTCCTGAAGGAGGAATACAATTAGTACAACTATAATATCTTCCGATGTTACAATATTTTAACACTCCCTCTTAACTAGGAAGGTATTCTACAAAGGAAGCAACCACTAACACAACTATACATTTAACTGGTGAGTCTCTATATGTCATAGGAATATTTGGTTCACACCATCATGCATATTCATCATCAATATGGAACTGCATTAGCATCATTATGTCAATATTGAATCTTATTATGTCACATCAGTATGCAAATACTGAGTCTTCTTCTTGAACATCAGTATGTGAATACTGAAACATCATCATCATATGCAACATCAATGTGTGAATATTGGATCATCATCTGCAACATCAATATGTGAATACTAGAACATCATCATCGTCATCAGTATGTAAATACTCAATCATCATCTGCAACATCAGTATGTCAATACTGACTCATCATCTGCAACATCAGTATACAAATACAACAACAACATCATTATTTTGTTAGTGGTAAAGAAAAATCATCAATATATGTTATATCATCATCTACAACATCAACATGGAGATGTTGGAACAACACCATCATCATCAGTATAGAAATACTGGAACAACATCATCATCATAAACATAGAAATGTCGAAACAACATCATCATCATTAGTATAGAAATAATGAAACTGTCTCATCAACATCACAACAACATCAGTATGAAAATCCTTAACCTACCACAATAACATTAGTATGAAAATATTGGACCTGCCACATCAACATCGACATGAAAATATTCAAACTTCCACAACGAAATCAGTATGAAAATATTGAACCTGCCACAACTATATAGGAATATTGAAGCTACCTCTTTCCCACTTTCCATCTTGGAGAAGCACCTCGGTGGGTTCTTTGGTAGATCTAAACAGGAATTTTTTCTGACTTACTAACCCTTTCGAGCTTACAATCCTAGTCATACATATGAATCTTCCAGGGGACCAAACAAGCCTTGTCTAGCTTACTAACCCTTATGGGCCAAACAATACTATACAAACATACTAATCCCCTTGCGGTCAACAGGCCTCTTCTGACATACTAACCATTTCAAGCCAACAATCCTAGTCATACATACCCTACCCTAGACTGAGCTAGCACACCATTGCAACAAAAAATCCTTCCACAATATTCTTCACTCCCTCTCTTGAGGGAGTTCCTTTGGGACTACGCCAGTATTTTCTCGAAAGTATTAAAACTTTACATGAGACAGAGTCTTATTCAACACATCTGCCACTTGTTCCTCTATAGGAACATACTTGATATTTACAACTCCCTTCTGTACCATATCCCAAATGTAATTATATCTAATTTAGATATGTTTTGACTTATCATGAAACACCAGGTTTTATGTCATCTTAATACAACTCTGATTATCACAATGGATATCAGTCACATCTACTTCTGCATCAAATAATCATGTCAACATATCGCAAATCCATATTGATTCTCTACAGGATGAACATGCTGCAATGTATTTAGTTTCTACCATGCTAACTGCAATACTGGACCTCTTTCTACTGAACAATGAGATCATGTCTGATACCAAACTAAAACAAAATCCTAAAGTACTATTTCTATCTTTGAAGGCTTCCTTCCCAATATAAATCTTTAAATTCATGTAATATGATCTCTCCATCTAATACATATTTGAGACCATAGTCTAAATCCCCTTTAGGTACCTCATTACATGTTTTTCTCCTACTAGGTAAATATGTCTGGGATTCACCATATAATGACTTATATTTTTTACAACAAGACATATATATGGATTTCCATTGGTTAAGTACATTAGAGAACCAATAATATGTATGTATAAGGTGACATATACTATCTCTGAAGATTCATAATTCAATAGCTTCAAATTTGTTGTCATCGGAGTATTCATAGCCTTGCAATCCATCATACCAAATCTCTTTAGGATATCTACCACATATTTTCATTGGTTTAGGAAAATCTCATATGGATACATCCACACTTCAAGACCTAGAAAGTAGTGCATCATTCCAAGGTATTTCATCTCAAATTCTGCAGAGAGCTTCTTCTTACATTCATTGATGGGATTGTCTTCACCTGTTAAAAATAGATCATCTACATGTAACACTAATATCATAATCCCATCATCCTAAAATTTATAGTAGAGGTTGGAATTGTTAGTTTTTCATCATATAAGCTAGCATTATGATCTTAGGATCTTTTCACTGAGACAATAACAAGCACAATAATAAAACATAAGCACATCACAAGAGACAAGAGGCACAAAGAGTTTTCCTCGGGGAAACCATAAAGGAGAAAACCCAGCAACTTTCTCAGAGATAGAATCAGCACCAAAACAGTAAAACCAAAAAATAGTAAGATGATCTCCTGATAGCAGCAGTCTCTCTCTCATACTAAGAGAGCTTCTCCTCTCTCACTCATGCGTCCTCAATGAGTGAGTGTGAGTGTTGCAAGTGATAAATAGAGAAGCTCTCACTCTCTATTTATATTCTTTCGTTCACTTGAAGTGCACTCCAACATGTCAGCCTCACTTAACAATTACTTACTAGAGCCGACATTTTTAGGAGTGTCTAATAACCCTAGTGCCCCACCACTTGTGGGGAATTTTCCTCCTCCAACCAATAGGAGGGTAACACAATGGTGGGGACTATTGCCCCGACTTACAATGACTCACCTAGGGTCGACTTCACTAGGATAGTCTAATAACCCAAGGGCCCCACAACTATGGGGACTTTAACCCTTAACCAATAAGAGGGTTACCCACAATGATTTGACATGACTTTCTCATTATATAAACTTCCTGATCGCAACATCGGGGCATGACATGAATCAAATACATTACAATACGTCCCGAAATAAACATCGGGTTACAATACATAAGAAATATAGATGAATACATTCTGAAGTTACAATTACATCAACAGGAATCTTCTTTACTCTTGAAAAATCCCAAACTTTCCAAGAATCCATCAATTCTTCCATACCATACTCAGAGTGCTTGTTTCAACCCATATAATTCCTCCTTGAGTCTGCATACATGAGTTTTCTAATTATCTGTAGGAAAACCTTGCAGTTGTTCGATATATACTTCTTATTATATCAAACCATTTAGGAATATTTCCTTTACATCCATTTGATGTAACTTTCACTTCATTTTGGATGCCAAGGAAAGGATGGTTCTAATTGAGGTGTACTTAGCTACTAGTGCAAATCTCTCCTCATAGTCGATTCCTTCCTTCTGGTAGAATCTGTGAACTATAAATATTTCCTTGTACTTCTTTATACTACCATATGCTAAATTAATTTTTTTGTAGATCCATTTCAAGAATACCACTGACTTGTTTTGGACTTGGTACTATTTCCCATACATAATTATTTATAATGGATTGGTATTCCTCGACCATGGAATCTACCCATTACTTCTTCTTTATTTCTTCTTCAAAGCATGTAGGCTATTTTTCAATGAGATCGCACATCAAATCCACATAACTAGGGTATGGATTTGGATTCTTTCTTTCTCTGATTGTTCCTTCTAGGACACCATCTATTTTTTCTTCTTCAATTACTTCTCATGCCCAAGGAGGCCTTCTTTTGTGTGATATCATCTCACTAGGAAATTCTTTAGGTCTTTTAGGTTCAGTCATGTCAAGATCCTCAGCCATCTATTCTTACTTCTCATTTCTGACTTGTTTATAAACGTCTGCATCTCTAGGAGTTTCATGCTCCTCTTCAAATTCCTTGTCTTTCATTGATTTTTTGAAAGTTGTATCTTTGTCAAAAGTAACATCTCTACTTAGCTCAATTTGATTATATATTCGGTAATATTTTGATTTCTCACTATATCCCACAAACAATCTCTTCTTTCCTAAAGTGTCTAGCTTTGATCTTTTATCCTTGGGAATGTGTATGTATACCGGACAACCAAATATTTTGGGTGACTGACTTCAGGATTTTATATGGTAAACATCTCTTCTGAATTCTATTGTTGGCAGCAACATATCCCATTTTAACAACTTAAAATGGGATCCCCATTCATTCATTAAGTTGGCTTTAAAAGCCATGATTTTGTTATGGGGGTTTTCATCATCCTCACTGTAAGTACTGTGTTTTCGTTTTAATAAAATTTCCATAAAAACCTTGTTTCTTTTGGTTTTGTGAATTACAGAAGTGCCCTTTTTATTTGATATGTTTTCTTTCCTGCAACCCGCATTAAACAACCTGCAAATGTGGATGGAGGAAGTCCTTTTTTGGGTGTTTTTGGAAACCGTTTTCCCGCAATCCACAACTCGCAAATGCAAATTATGGATTTTGAATTTTTATTTGTTTGATAAATACTTGCCTTTCCACAACCCGCAAATGTGGATTACATATATTGGAAAATATTTTGTGAATAAAGTCTTACCTTTTCGATTTTTCTTTCTACATTCAACATTGCAGATTGCGAAAAGAGGAAAGTATTTTCATGAATAATTTTTCATTTTCGATTCCACATTTCTGCAACCCACAATGCATATTGCGGAAAGAGAAGACTCAATAAAAAATAAAGTTGTGAGTTTTCCTACCTGCAAACCACAAATCTATTGCAGATTGCAGATTGCATAAGTTAATAAATTTATTCTTGGTTACGAATATCATTCAGCATCCTGCAACCCGCAATGTGGATTAAAGATCAAAAAATTTGTTGAACTCATCTCCACATTTTGGTTTCCTACTTTAATCTCAATCATCCATTTTCTCAAAATCTACGGTGTAGATTTATTTCACCGTTAAGGCTTGGTGTATTTAAATCATTTGAATTTATGAATTCTTCACCATTTTCACTTGCGATTTTTATTGTGCTTGAGAATTGTACTGCGACTTTCTTATTGATCTCACCAATCCTCTGGTTTCTATTTACACAAATATTTCGATAGGGGTTCACACTCTGTCGACACCCCTAAACACTGCGATCTCCATGAGAACCAGACCAAACATGTTTTACCTTGTCCAGCAACATCTACGAAGCAAATGAAGTCTCACTCGAGATGTTTGAGGTAGAGCTGCAGGAATCATGTTTCTGCAGTAAGGAGGTATTGATGTATTTGTAACTTTGGAATTTATTCACTTGTATATATTATATTGTATTTAATTTTACCTCGATGTTCCTATTGGGAGAATCATTAATATAATAAAGTCATGTAAATTCATAGAGGTTAACCCTCCTTTGTAAGTGAGGGCAATAGTCCCCATAGTTGAGGGGTACTAGGGTTATTAGACTCTCCTAGTGAGGTCGGAATTGGTAAGTAATTGTCAAGTGGAAAACTAGTATAAATAGAGAGTGAGACTCTCTATTTGAAACACACACTCACTCAACTGTAGCGCATGAGTGAGAGAATAGGAGCTCGCACAAGTGAGAGAGAGAACAGTTGTTGGAGATCATCTTTGTTTTTTGGGTTTTAATTTTTCTATTGGTGCTCATTCTATCTCTAAGGAAGTTGTGGGGTTTTATCCTTTATGGTTTCCCCAAGGAAAACTCTTTATGTCTCTTGTTTCTTGTGATTATTGCTGTGCATGTTATTCTCTCATATAAGATCCTAGATCATATTGATTAAATGATAAAAATCTAACATGGTATCAAAGCTAACCAGAGAACAAGACACTATGCAGCTATAGAATCTAGGGCTTCTTAATTTTTGGGTCTCTCTTCATAGATCATCACTAAAAGGAGGCTAGGCTAACTCTCCATTGAAGGGCACATCTTTCTGTCGAAGCCGAGTTTGATTCCAGGCATTTTCAGTTTTAGACCTATCACTACTACGGGAAATTAGGGATTTTCACAAAAGAGGAATTTTTGAGTGAGCTGAGCATAGGATTTCTCTCCTCCTCAAAATAGAAATTTAGAGACCAATATAGAAATTTTTGGTTGGGTAAATCTCCGGGAAAGTCAAGCCCTAATTTGACCCTGGACTTGAAAACCTAAAATACTAAAACTAGTAGTTTTGGTACATTCGCTATATATCAAGATTGGATAAGTCTCAGGAGCCAAAACATTTACAGGATGAAATTAAATCCCTTATGTACCCTTTTTAAATGTTTCAGCCTCATATTCTCAATATTATGGGAGATATGATTCCTCCAAATCAGGGTTCCAGCCTCTCCTTGGATTCATCCCTAAACAGGACACCTAGGGAAAATTGCTATATCTCGAAATCCGTAGGTCCAAATGAAATTTTGCAAGATGTTCCAGATAGGGAACGAACTTTACTTTCTGTGGTAAAATTTTCATACCCCAAAGGTGAAATAGTGACACATGGAATTTTGTACAAGTTTTCTATGTTGAATAGTCCTGAAATAAGTGACCTTGGGAAAACTCTCATAAGTCCCAATTGGTGAAACCAATTCTTCCCAAACCTATGGTGTTGGAAATAATATATAATATTCCACATCCATGTGAATTTATAGACACATAGGAGCATTACTTTCGTATATATTTCAGAAACAATATCATGAAATTCTGTAGAAGAAATTGAAGAAAACTAGGGCATCAGATATTTTGCAGTTCTGATCACGGTATTGGGAAAATGATTATGCTGCTCAGATCACCTTGAGGAGGCACATATTTATATCCAATCAGATCTAAAATATTCCAAGTTTTGAAAATTATGGTTTCTCTAACAAACCCTAGATTAGTTAGATCTGGAACTAGGACAGACACCTAAAATCGGTAAGATCTAATCTTTTGCTTTTTACATTTGAGGTTCTCATTTCAAAATGACCTATCACACCATATTGATGAAAATCTTGGTGAATCTAACAACTTCCAATTATGGAAGTATCGGACCTCCATGATCCTTGAATAAATTGACTTGGATCAGTACTTCATTAAGAAAGTTCTAGGAGCCAGAGGGAGATGAGGCTAAGGCTAGAGCCAAGAGAATCATTACAGATTCTATTAAAAATCATCTTATCCCTCATGTTTCATCCTTGAATACACCAAAAGGAAGCATTCGATGCTATTAAGAAGCAATAAAAGAAGAATAAGATACAGTTATAGCCACCTTGAATGACCTCCTAGGATCATGGGATTCGTTCATTCGAGGAATGTGTGCGAGAAGGAAGTGATTACCTTCAACAAACTCTAGGAAGAGCACACACAAGAAGAATATTGAGTCATAATAAGAGAGAATAATATGGGAGCAACTGAAGATCTAGCTCTCACAATTCAAAGAAGATCCCTCAAGTGATGAGGAATATGAAGGACTCAATTCTTGAAGAACCCCTTATCCATCTTAGCATTTGGATAAGAAATGATGATGTCATGAATGAAGAAGATGATGAAGCTGAAGGCTCAAGAAGGAGTCTACCCATGAAACGAATAAAGATAAGTATTAATTGTCATTTCATGATATTATTTCATTATGCATTTGTTTATATTCAGTTGATGTGATATGCATGATAGCCTTGTTTGCATTAATGACAGTATACTATTAATATGCATGTGATGGGTAAGTATCCCATGTTGCTATAAAAATATACATTGCTGCTTATCTAGAATGAAACCTCTTTTCTGACATAATGGATTAGTGCACAATCTCAATGATGTCATGGTAGATATGGAAGGAATCTATAAAGTTTCCGTGAGATATGGATGAATGTTGTAATGGATAAAATAGTTGCATGAGTATATCTTTGTGCATAAGAATTTTCCATTATGAAAATGCCTTATGAAATGTTTCTAACCATACAACTAATTCAATTGACTTGTAGGAAAGATAGCGTAAAATCACCTACAAGAAAATATTTGTTCGGAAGAAAGAGTGACAACAGTTCGAGAAATAATCCAAGATGAAGAATAATATGACGATACTTTCAAAAAACGAAATAGGTCTCAGACAAAATCCAGTTATGTGACACTATTAAGCGACATCATTGATGTAGAACCTTCCAGCTATGAAGAAGTAGCCAAGAAAAAGGGAAGGAGAGTATAAGTTCAAGAAGAATGATGTCTAGGATGTAGTATTAAGACCTAAAGGGAATTCCGTAGCATCTTCCATATGGATCTACAAAATCTAGCATGCAGTATATGGAAACATCATGGGAAACAAGGCAAGATTCATGGCACAAGGCTTCTCATAGAAAGAAGGCATAGACTACGAAGAGACATTTGTAGCCACTGGAAGTCTAGACACATGACAGGAAGACTCATGTGTACAAATTAAATAAGGCCTTGTACGAGCTCAGAATAAACCCATGGGATAACACATACATGAGGAGCTTAAAGATCACCTAGAGTGATGAATATCTTAACCTTTGCTATGAGGTTGAAGATGAAATCCTATAGAAAATGACAATCTCACATATGGGTGCGAGAAGAACTTTTAAAAAGGTTCAAGATAGAGGATCTTGGTATCCAGTGGCCCTAGATGGTGCATAAAATATTAGTAGCAGAGGAAGCTACTTGTCACTCCAGTACATAATGTTTCAATGCATAGAGTATGAAAGGCAGAGGGAGAATGATGATTCGCTTCAGAGGGAGCGAATGCAGAATATTCTGAGGTTCGACATGATACAACATAATGGAAAGATTACTAATGGCTCCAGGATTTACTGAGAGTAAAGCGGATTCCAAAATTTACTTTAAGGTTGAAGGCGGAAGACCAGTGATGATCATGTTATATGTTGATGACTTGTTCCTAATAGAAAAAAGGAACTCATTAAAGTTGCAAGAAGGAGACTTAATGTCAAGTTCGAGATAAAGGACTTGGGTATGATGCACTACTTTCTAGGCATAAAGGTGTGGCAGAATGCAGATGGAATCTCCCTTGGACAAGGGAAGTATGCGGTGGAGATCCTGAAGAGGTTTGGGATGATGGAAATAAAGGCCATGCCCACACCTATGGAATCTAACCTGAACCTATTGAGTAATTCTTCATTAGAGTTGGTTGATGCCACGATGTATCGTCAGATGAATGGGTCCTTGATGTACCTGAAAAATACAAGACCTAACATTTTATTTGTTGTGAACACATTGAGCTAGTTCCTGATAGATCTGAGACATGTTCACCTCATTGCTGCAAATCATATTCTGAGGTAACTGGAGGGTACACTAAATTATGGGCTCAAGTATGAGGTGAATCAGAATATTAACCTAGAGGGTTATGTGGATTTGAATTTGGAAAGAAGTGCCATTTATAGGAAGAGCACTTTAAGGTGTTGCTTCAGTATGGGATCAGGTGTGATATATTGGTTTAGCAGGAAGCATTCCTACATGGCACTAAGTACAGCCGAAGCAGAAGATGAGCAGTGAAGCTCCAGTATCTGATCTAGATCGATATCTCTCGAAAGAGGGAGTGATGAGTTATAGCATAGCTGGTGAGGAAAGTTGTCTAAGCATAAAATCCTGGTAAATCTCGTAGGTTTCTTAGATGTAAATAGTCACGTAGGTTGTCCTCGGATATAATCAGTTCTGTTGAAGCTCCCAGGTTATCCTTGGACGTAATCAACCCTAATATGATTATGTGCTAGAAATGGATAGAGTGAAGTTTGAGTACTTCAGGGAGAATATTGGTTCCTTCGAAGGGGAATTTATGAATTTGTGATCCTTTCTGACATGGTGGAAGGATTGGTTCCTCCCTTGGTCAGATGTAAGTCTTGTGTCATTCTGACATGGTGGTAGGATTGGTTCCTCCCATGGTCAGATGTAAGTGTTGTGTCATTCTGACATGGTGGTAAGATTGGTTCCTCCTATGGTCAAATGTAAGTGTTATGTCGTTCTGACATGGTGTTAGGATTTGTTCCTCCCATTTTCATATGTAAGTGATGTCACCATTCTAACATGGTGGTAGGATTGGTTCCTCCCATGGTCAGATGTAAGTGTTTTTCCTTTCTGACATGGTGGTAGGATTGGTTCCTCCCATGGTCAAATGTAAGCGTTTTTCCTTTCTGACATGGTGGTAGGATTGGTTCCTTTCATGGTCAGATGTAAGTGATGTGCCTTTCTGACATGGTGGTAGGATTGGTTCCTCTCATGGTTATATGTAAGTGTGAATCCTTTCCTTAGATGGTAGTGGGTGTGTCCTACCATGTTGGCGGATGTAAGTACAGATCCTTTCCTCGGGTGGTAGTAGGCGTGTCCTACCATGCTAGTGGATTTAAGAACAAATCATTTCCCTGAATGGTAGTAGGTGTGTCCTACCATGCCAGTGGATGTAAGTGTTGGGGCCTTTCCCTGGATGGTAGTAGGTGTGTCCTACCATTCTAGTGGATGTAAGTGCTAGGGCCTTTCCCTAGATGGTAGTAGGAGTTTCCTACCATGCCTATGGATGTCATTTCTAGAGCTTTTCTCAGATGGTAGTAGGTTTGTCCTACCATGCCGATGATATAAGCGCTGAAGAAGAATACCTACATGGAGACTAGGCCTACAACCATCATTAAAAAAGGGTTGGCTCTATAGAACTTCCTATGACAAGTAGAATTGAGAGATAGCACCATTTGCTTGAGATAGAGAGAGCAGTGAGACTTGTACTAATGAACTGTGTCAAGAGAATACCTTCCTAGTTAAGAGGGAGTGCTGATGTATTTGTAACTTCGGAATGTATTCACTTGTATATCTTACATTGTATTTCATTGTTCCCTGATTTTCCTATCAGGAGAATCATTAATATAATAAAGTCATGTAAATTCATAGAGGTTAAACCTCCTTCATAATTCGGGGCAATAGTCCCCATAGTTGAGAGGTACTAGGGTTATTAGACTCTCCTAGTGAGTTCGGCCCTGGTAAGTAATTTTCAAGTGGAAAACTAGTATAAATAGAGAGTCAGACTCTCTATTTGAAACACACACTCACTCAATTGTNGAAGAGGATGTCGCACAAGAGAGAGAGAGAGAGAGAGAGAGAGAGAGAGAGAGAGAGAGAGAGAGAGAGAACAGTTGTCAAAGATCATCTTTGTTTTTTGGGTTTAACTTTTTCCATTGATGCTCATTCTATGTCTAAGGAAGTGGCAAGGTTTTCTCCTTTATGGTTTCCCCTAGGAAAACTCTTTGTGTCTCTTGTCTCTTGTGATTATTTCTATGCATGTGATTCTCTCAGATAAGATCCTATATCATATTGATTAAATTATAAAAATCTAAAAGGAGGAGGACTTTCCCACCTATTTCTCACTATTCTCTTACTGTCGCGTTGTTATCCAGATATTCAGGCAATGGTTTTATCATCATTTTTCATATTCAAACGCATCAAAAAAAATTCATATCATATTTAATCATCACATTAGCTTCATAAAGAGATCGAAAAACATAGATTCATTCATTATGCATAACCGGCGCATAATTCAAGATCATAGAAATTACTCATTCAGTTCACATCATAAAAACTATAAAAGCAACAAAAACAGGTTCATGTCATATTACTTCTGCAAGTCAAAATAGGTTCCTGACATACATTCTTAGGTTCGCCAAACAGAACTAAACCAACAGACACAAAGATTGATCTTTTGTAGATGTTCAACAGATAGTCTCGATACAATCCAGGATATCATGATCTATTCATTTCATTTATTGATTAATAATATCCTACTACATTTCTAATTTTATATATAGGATTGTGCCTTCCAAAAATAGTCCACTTCTAACTGTCTTTTAACTAACTTGGACCAAAAAATACAAAACTATGACCAAAATGTAAAAAACTATGACCAAATCAACTCTTTTCGATTTCTTTGCATTGCACACTATTTCCATCTTTTGCAGCATGCACATCCATACCACCTGCCAGCAAGTCCCTTACACAAACTTGTGGCTCATCCTCAATCCACGTCAACTGGATACTGTGTACTCATTGATCTTGATATTGAAATATTCATACTGTTGTTTAGCCTCATCAAATATAGCTTTTTCCTTTGTGTTGATGATAGTGCATTCCTCTACATCCTTCTAAGTCGGATGCTCAACAAGTTTTGCAGTCACCTCCTTACGATTTTCCTATGTATCTTGAAGTGCATCAACTTCCATAAGTTCCAACTACTCTCTAACATACTGGAATACATCCATTTGAGTTGTGCGACGTTGATGGTGATCCCTTGCTTTGGTTGCTCTCTATTCAAGAACTTTCAATTCAGCTTCCTTAGTCACTTAGACTACAGGGGGCATTGCTTTGAGTGATGTCCTCATTCCTATTATTCATGCCTCTACTTCATGTAACTATGCACTGAAATGTTGTAACTGCTCATCCTAAACCACCTGATTCAAAATTATGTGGTTGCATCTGTGATTGTATTAGTCGTCTTTTCAGTTTCCTCTAGCTAGGTCATTGCATATTCAATTGTTCCCTTGCATTATACAACTTGTTCTGGAGGTGTGCTTGGGTTAGCTTATTCCTGCATCTCTTCATTGTCTCTTCTCATATCTGTGATAACTTGGCCTAGCTGCAAAAACTTAGCTTTTGTGATCATCTCGTTTGTGATGTCAGGGATTTCCTGACATGCAAATGCGATAGATTTTTCTAACTGTACCTTCTCATCCCATATCTTCACTTTTTCCATAATTAATACATGTTGTTCCTTCTTTAGGCGCTCAATTTCTTGCTTCGCCAATGCTTCTTGCTCCTACAACTTTAGCAAATGGTCTCCAATGATTTCTTCTCTCTTGGAAATCTCTTGGCTCTCCATCTTTTGTAATGGAACCAAAGTGTGGGTTGGAAATTCATTAACATCCATACCGTTTGTATGAAACTATTCTGAGGATGCGTCAACATATTCATTGTTTGTCTCCAATGCTTGCAGTGGAATTTGTATAATTCTGACCTCCTTTCCAGTGCTCAATTCTCCAGTTCACTGCAACACATTTTCTTTTGGTACCTTTTCCAAAATTGCGTTAATCAAACATTGCAATTGAATATTTACCTCCTGAAAATCTTATGTCGAGTATTGTTTTACATGCACCTCGCTCACAGTGGTTGCCATGGCGGTCACAATGATAATGTGAGTCACCTGCTACCCTGTCATGTTCGGGTGGTTCTAGCTTCACCCTGCTCGAACCTTCACTTCGTGCTTCGTTCTAAGTCACCTTCGCCCTATTTGAACTGTCGCTCCATTTTAGAGTCCGTTGGAGTCTTGGATGACTCTGTTTGTAATTCTAACTTGCTTTTTGGTCATGAGTGGGGTCTATCAGGGCATCTAGTGGAGGACCTGCCTCAATATCCAACAGTTCATCTCTACTTAACATGATTCTCCACTCAATGGGCCAATCATCAACTATACTGTCAATTTCTTCATCCGCCAACTTATACTGGGTGGCCAGCCATTGCTTTTTTTTATCCTGGCGTGCTTGGAGATAAATTGCATGCAGACCCATCACAAACATTACGATCCACCAATATTTTTTTCTCCTTCTTCTGAAAGGTGCGGAACATTTTCTACTACAATCCGCAGTGCACCCCAACATAGATAAAACTGTATTGCACAGTCAATCAAACTCTCCCTCTTATTAATGTACCACAGATTTTGATATCTCACTCCCTTGGATATTTGAGCGACTTCAAATTCCATTCCCTGATAATATTGGGGCTCCACCCATCCAACCAATGCAATCAGTATCAACAACCAAAGGTAACTAAAGGCCCTCTTACCTTCTTGGATGAGCATCATGTCCTCAATTAACAGGTTCAACAAAAACAATGACCAACTCATATGCACCCCTTCTTTGCACTGCTCTGCGCATGCTATCACTTAAGATGTGCATTGATTAGGGTGGCTCTTTCTTACCACTTTGATAGCCAAGATATTTCTTGCAACTTGAACTGTGTGATCATTTATGGTATCAACAACATAGGCTCTGTTGTTGTGGTCCACTCCATATTTCCTCTTCATCTTAACAGCTAACATATTGTCAGTATCCTTGCTACGAAAGTATTGCAATGGATGTAGTGCATTCATTGGAAACCCAGCTATCTGTGAAATCAGCTCCATAGTGACTGGTACCTTAGTGTCTAGCCACAAGTATCCTCCATGAAAAAATTCCAATAGCCGCTTTTCACATACATTGGATTTCGTAAGACAGTCAAAATTCAGCATGTGTGTGAGGCCTAACAGCCCCATCCTTTGCAACCCCATTGCCCATTACTACAGTGGGAAAACAAGTGGTCCACCATCAACACTCCCTTGTGAATCGAATGGTTTTTTTTTTGCATTCAATGTAGTCCAATAATTCGTTATCACTATATTTCATTTTTGTCAAAAATGGCATGATATTCAACATGCAATGCATTCCCATGGGCAGCATCGATATCTGAATGGGGTATTTCGGTTTATTGGTTAACTTAATCCGTGTCGCACGAGGATTGCATGGGGGGATAAATCTAGGGATGTCTATAATTGTTGCCCCCTTCTTTGCCATAGAGTCTTTAGCTTCAATTGTCGACGGTTCAGCCTCTGCCTTTGCTTCTACTTCTCCCTTGTTGGAACTTCTGGTGTTCCATTTCCTCTATGTGGGGTACTTGGGCCAATTCGCACCCCTCTGCTTCTTCTGTGGAATTCATTGAGTCTCTGCATGTAACTCAGTCATTTCTTCATCAATTGGTGGGTTTATGGGTGGTGAATCATGAATTCTACCACTAGAAATAACTTGGTCCATTGTTGCAATCTAGTCACTCACAACCTCTCAACGATGCTATGTTGTCTCTCTATGTTGTGCTAAACTCAACAATGACACTGATTCATCCAACTCGCACCCCACCAATTCTTATAACTTAGAAGCACCTGTGGGAAATATTGTCAATAATCACAACCAAATCTGCCACTTATCACCTGATCCGTCGTCGATCCTCCCGATCCAATGGTTGGATTCCCCATAAATGTGTGTGCCATCAAATTGCATTGTCGTGAAAGTGGTTTAATTGCTGGATAAATTGTCTTATTTTACCATATTGTGTCTCCCTATATGTCACCAAATTGCTTCCTTGTTGTGACCTAGACATTTTTCCTTCCGTTACTGCCAGTTTCTAGAGCGCCAGCCTCCTCTGTACCACCTCTTACATTTTTTTTTCATTGCATAGTTCCTTAAGCATCACATTGCACCTGGTTATCCTGATAGGGATTTAGCCAGCTTCCATTCACTAACTTAGGCAGGATCGCAACGTCTAGATATTGCAACTATACCACACTTATGTCAGTAATGAAATTGATTACATGAGGACCACACATACACCAACTTGAATTATGTCTTCCCTGTCAACCATTTGCAGGTAGTTTGATAGGCCCATAAGATCACAAAAATATTCAAGTCCCAATCATTATGGCTTACATTGCATAAATTCGTGAGCGCATGCTCCATTACCTTATTGAACGCTTCGACTATCCCATTATCCTGTGGATGATAGGGAGTTCTCTTCTTGTGTTGAATATGGAACTCCAACTTCAGTGTGTTGATAGTGTAATTGATGAAATGACACCCCTAGTCACTCATCAATATCTTTGGACAGTCAAATCAAGTGACAAAATTGTCGAATAGGAACCTTTATGTAGTCGCAGCAGTGCAATCCATCACTGGTGCCACTTCCTCCCATCTCGTGAGATATTTAGTCGTCGTGATGATATAGTGTGCACCCATCCTTTTTCCTAGTGGTTTGATGGGTCCCACAAAATCCACTTCCCATTTATCAAATGGTTGTAGCATTACCTAAGGTACTATGGGCATATCATCCCTTCGTGAATGATTCCCCATTATTTGGAAAACATCATAACTCTTTGCATAATCTACCACATCATTATGCACAGTTGGACACAAGAGTCCTGCACAAAGTATCTTCTTGGTCATTGTGTGACCTCCATAGTGTCCTCCTATGACCCCATCATGTGCTTCCACCAATATCCTTTATTTTTCATGCAGTAATACATAGCGGCATAAAATTTCATCTGGTCCCATCTTATAGAGTTGTTCATCAATTAACTAAAAATCTGTAGCCCAAACAACCAATTGTTTCTTCTAACTCATGGTGAAATCATCTAATGCTTTTGCTGTTGCCAAAAATAGAATTAATTGCTCATAATGGTCATAAACCTTTCCAACCTTGAATAGTTGCGCATTAGGTAGCCCATCCTCGATGTTGGTTGGTTCTTCTTCTGTCTTGTTTCACGACAAATGGTCAAGTATCGCATTCAAGCAACTTGGTGTTATAGCTAATTTTACCACACTTGGTTGATCACATGTTTATGGACTTCCCTGTCCCTCTACAGACTCTTTAGATCCTATGGATAGATAATATACTTTGATGTTTCCAAGTTCATCCCTAAAAAACACTTGTTTATTGTTGTACACAACTTTTAAACCCATACTCGCGTGTATACGTGGCTTTTGACCTTAAACCCACGTGCATCGAGATGTGTGCATAAATCCAAATATTTTTGTAGTTTTCCTTCATGTGTGTCTCAACCACTTTACTCTTGGCCTTCCATGTGCCTCAAGATCGCTCAGATTCAATCCTCCGTTACCCCTTTGGATTTTTATATAAGGAACCCCTTAGATACATTGAAAGAGAGGAATTGAAGAGAAACGAAACTATAGTCCATTATTGCCATAACTTGCACTTGAGTCAGTATCTCTTTTTCCCTTTGGAGCACTTTGTGCTCTTCCTAAGCTTTCCTTTTCTTGTGAGCTTGCTATCGAGAGATAGAGGATTGAGGTGGTGGAGGCCCAGGTGGAGGAATCGGTTTCTCCGGTTCGCAGATGTGCCGATAGAGTTTGTCACTTGTGTAATATTTGATTTGATTAATAGAAATATATTTTCCTATCCAATAATGTGCATTTAAATCAATATTGAATCCATGCCAATGTGTTTAATTTCTTATACATTGTTGACTATATATGCTAGAGTAGATCTAACACCATATTATATAGCATGCTTGTCTTATTTGTTGTTGTTGAGAGCAAATTGCTAACACAAGTGAGATTGGAAAAAGCTCAACGGGGATCTACTTCAACAGTCTGAAATAAGGTATGATTTGAGCTCCTTTAGTGTTACATGTTTAGTTTCTCTTACATGTTAGGAAGGGATTTATTTCTCATGTTTAGATATTTTTTGTGGTACACCCCAAGCCATAGGAAGTTCCTCTTTGTAACAGAATTGGTGACCATACTGGGGAGGTTCCTAGTTGTTTCTCTTTGGGGGTTTTTGGTATTCAATGTACTTGAATTGCTCTAATTTCTTTGTTTCTGTGTCGGGTCTAGGGGCATGTTTTCCTAGTAGGGTCCTGAAGGAGTAAAGTTTTTCTCAGCTTGTCTGTTTACCTGATTTTTCTTCCTTTTTTTCCTGTACGTGGGTTTAGTTTTCACAGTCGCGTGTACATGCGGGTTTTCCTGGAATAGTCCTGTATGTATGCTAGTTTACTGAGAACAGTCACGTATGCCTTGATTTTGAACTTTATTGGGAGGATTAAGTGTTGCTGGGTGAGTTTGGATGATTGTCGAGTCTTCTTGGATGCTTTTGGGATCTGTATACACCCTCTGTTTCTGACCAGAGACTCTTTTTAATTTAATTTTTAGAAATGTTCTTTTCATTCATTTTCTAATTTTTTGTTTTCAAATTAGTGCATTAGGTCTCTTTTACCCTGGTGCTTTGCTTGGCTACTTTTGTGAGTGGTTGTAGATTCTGAGGGTTATAGAGTCGTATTTTTTTCTTTTATATCTCATGTAATTCAAAAATACAAAAATATATTGTTTTTTGCATAGTTATCCATTGCTTGCATTTTTCATCGGCATGGTACTTGCATTAGGTTTGCTTGGTGAATTATAGTCATATTTTCATATAGGAATGATTGCATTTACATTTGAAGGAAAATTTTTGCACTCCACGTAGTAGCATACCTTGTTTTTCATTCTACACAGTTCATTGGCATTGATTTTTAGGTGTGCATTTTACTTTGCACGACCATTTCCATTTGAGTAATTACAACCAATTAAAATCAACGCTTAATAAAATGAATTACACTCTTTTATTTTATAGGGTGCATTAACAAGATTAGGTTTTAGGGTCTTGGAATAGTTCATTGTAAGTTAATTCTCCAAGACCACTAAACAAAACAATTAGGTGTCTTTCCAGGTGAGAGTGTGAAACCCTTGTTATAATTAGTGTTTCTCAGGACTCTCCTCTTACAACAGAGTTAAGCACGAGGCAGTGCATGCAATTGTGACTGGGATGACCCTTGGTTACTTTCTGTGAGCACCCGAGATATTTCCAGGATTGTATTCGTAGTTGGGAGCCTTTGAGGTATTGGTTGGTGCACTCCTAGGGTACCAGCTATGCTTTCAAGATTCAGGATTTTCTACCCTGCCCATACGGTCAATCCCTCCTGCGACTGTCCGCCTGAGCATTGGTTATATTGAGGTTACCTTAGTTTCCTTACCTAGGTTATCGAGGAGATATTTGCAGAGGTTATTCTACAGGTGTCCTAGCCAAGTAAGGGTCAAACAACATAGTTTCTATATTCGTTGAAGTTGAGGGCCACTATAATTGGTTACAAACCTTTGCTTGTTGTGTATGGGAGTCTCAAGCCTATCCTAGGCGAGACATGCTTCATTCAAGAGCTCACTTATCCTACCCATGGTTTTCTTATTGTTTGGATTTAGATTTTATTAGGTGTATGCTCTGTGCATGCTAGTCTGCTTAGGGTTGCGTAGATAGATTGATTCTTTTATTTTTTGAGTCATTGTGGATCCAAGTGTAGGTCCCCATCGCTCTCGTCATTTAGTGGGTCTTCTTCCTTCTACATCTCCTCCTCCCTTGGGAGAGAGAATCAGACAGTCCATGCGGACTAGTCATCATTTTTATTCACATAGAGATCTCACCATGAGTCGTCATGAGTCTGAGGGCCCTGATATTCCGCCTTCCCCACCTCTAGCGGTGGAAGTAGAACCTTCAAGAACATATGGAACACCACCTGATTCTGGTCCTTATGGGAATGGACCATTACAAGATGATTTATCATAGTTTCTTGGTTACATTACCTCTAACCCTCAGTATTGGTTATACTCTCCAGGTGAAGAGACTCACCATGAACCCACCAACACTAGCCACATTAGATATGGCATGCCTGATATTCTTGATCCTAGTCCAGCACCTCACATTGAACCGGTTGGTGACCTTGGTACTATGCTTGGGGGCACTTCCATCCCTTTCCATGTGGAGAGGTTTGATAACAATAGTCACATTGCACCATCCACTCCTGCACTGGTAATTCCTTCACACACATAGCCCAGACCTAGCACTAGTGTCCCTCTTCGGGGATCTCGGCCGAGACATGTGAATATTGGGGGTACAAGCTATATTCCTTCACATATTCCATTGTCTTCTCAACCTACTCCTTTGAATTCCTTTTTGACACATCCTCTTCCTAATGCTAGTGGCCCTTCGGGCCAGAGTTTGACTATAAGCCATGTCCATCCTACGTCTGCTAACACTGTAGTATCACAAATCCAAGTGCCTCCTGTTGTGTCAGCAAGTCATGTACCTATTTCTGGATCGTCTCATGGAAAACCTCATGGAACTTCCCATATACCTAACTATGGACCATCTTATGGAACATCTCATGGTTCATCCTATGGAGCTTCCCATGGACCTTGTTATGGAAAATATTACAGACAAAACTATCAACTACATGGGTACGGATATCAACAACCCGCTTACTCTTCTAACTATGGATTTGTATCACCTCATAATCAAGGTACTCTGCATTACAATGCTTCCAAGCAACCCTTCATGGGTCATATGGGAGGAGTTTATTATCCCACTGGCCAAGGACATGATGTGCATAGTAATCATACTTATCTGAATCAGTCCTATTAATGAGCATGGCATCGACTAGCTCAACCTAGGCTCCCTTTCCTTGTGACCTTAAACTTACCTGATTTGTTGATATTGACAAATGATCTTGTGTCTCATAACTCGGCATGGCCAACAGTCCCTACCAATATTCCTTTGGACATTCCCAAGTTCGAAGGTAAGGATGGTGAAGATCCTGGTGAGCATGTCACCACCTTCCACCTTTAGTGCTCTTCCAATTCCTTACACGAGTATTCCATCCATTTGAATCTATTTCAACGCACCCTCATGGGTCCTGTGTAAAAATGGTATATAGAGTTACCATGGGGGACCTATACTACGTTTGATGACCTTGCCATGACTTTTCTTAATCATTTCTAACTACCCGTACGTTACGACGTCAATACCGAACTCTTTTTGATCTTCCGGCAAGATAAAGCCATGTATATTTTGTATCATATTCAAGAGTGGAGTAGATGCAAACAATTAATTAAAGGCTTTATACCACCAAATTTTCTTCTAGAGTGATTCCTCAAGTCATTGTTATCTTACATCGCAAAGGATGTTTCTACATCCAGACTTCAAAATGAGGACCAAGCTATCTTTAGGGAACAAGAGTTGGATTTGATAGATGCTCAATCCGGACTCTTGTATGAGATTATCCCGAATGCTCCAAGATCCAATTTCGACCCCAAGATTAAACCTGGGCCACATGTCGATGGTATTGTTGGCTCCATAAGTACCAAGCCTGCAGACTCGGTTATGAAACAAGTGATCCAGTTATTGATTAACCAGCCTATGTCAGGACAAGTCATAGCTTTGTCTCAAACTACCCAATCAGCAAGTGTGCTTTCAGTGCAAATGTTGAACCCGAAAGGCAACCAACAACCTAGATGGAATAAAAAGAAAGGAAAAAGTAATCGTAAGGGTGGGAATAAAAATGAAAATGGTAATAATAATGACAATAACATGAATAATGTTGGGGGGGAGAAGTAGCCTAAACGTAAGGTGAAGTTTCCTTGTAAGTTGTGTAAGGACAATCACCTCACTCACTTGTGCCCTCGTATGGAGGACGCCTCAAAGTTCATAGCATAGGGCCTAGCTATGTTTACTAATCCTTTACCTAATAATCAAAATATGAACTCAAGTACCGTTGATCCTGGTTGTGCATCTAGTGGACCTCAAAACCCGCCAGAGGCCACTACTAGTCACTGTTGCATCAACATGGTGAGATCTACCAAAGTTGTGACACGTGAAAAAGATTATGGTTCATCACAACCAGACCTTGGGAAAGAACCCGATCCACCTGAGAGTTCTTTACGAATTGAAAAACCTACGGATAAACTTGAAGCTTTGCCTCACATTCCTAAGAAATTCTTGAAGCGTTCAAGGCACAATCATAATTCCCGATCCACCCAAAACTATTCATTTGTCGAGGATTTGGACCAAGGCCTTTGTTGTCTGCTCTTGGGGTTAGTGATGATAGTTATTCTTCCATAATCAAATTTGAAACACAGGGAGTACAACCCCACTTTCCTTAGTACATGTCTCTCTCGATTCATGTAGAGTGTCTCAACAACACCATCATGCATACTACCATTGATGAAGGCACTGTCTCTTCCATGATGTCTTTGTCTTGTTGGAAGGGTTTAGGTTCTCCCATGTTGTCTCAGTCTGCCAACATGTTGACTTATTTAGATGGACGATCATTTCATCCACACGATATATTTCCTTCTCTAGAGGTCCAATTGGGAGAGAAGACTGTCATGATCAAGGTCGAGGTGGTTGATGTGCCCCTTGAATGCAATCTTTTACTGTGTAGCAACTAGATATACAATATGCAAGTTGTAGCCTATTCCCTATTTCTACTGGTTTGCTTTCAGTTTAATGGGAAGATCATTACTATTGATCAAAAGTCTTTCCAAAATCCGAGTGTAAATGCATCATCAAGAGCTTCTATCCCGATTATCAATCATTCTCAGCTGGCAACTAAGAATGTGGGTGTGGGTATGTATCCTTCTCTTATGGAAAAATTTAGTTTTCTTGCACCCATTCTTATGATTGGGTCTAGTCTTAGTGGGGCTTCATCCTCATTGAATTTAGTATCCTTTCGCACTACCTATATGGAAGATCCTTGGATTCTTCCTTCATCGAGTACTTCGAGTATGCCTGTCGAGACGGACGCGTCATTTCCTACAACAATGGTGGTGTATTAAGTGAATATTGATCATGTTGTAGAGCTTAGTCCTTCCTCTTCATAGACGGAGGAGGAAGACCCTTATGTGCTTCCTGCATGGGCATTAGAGTCATCTCACTCTCATGACTTCCTTGATGATGTTTTTCTGTCGGATGAAGCTATTCTTGATGCCATTTCTGGGATTGAACAACCTTGGGAAGAATTGCACCATAGATCGTATTTCCTTCCTAATCTTCATCATTTAGAGTGTGATGAATTTAGGGTGATTTTAAGAGAGAAGGTTGATAGCCCCATGGTCCCATTTATCTCTCCTGGTCAGATTGATGAAGGGAACGTGGCTAACCTGTCACCAACGATTCCTATCAACATTTCTCATGATCCTGGTAAGATTGAGAATGTTTACATTGGGGCGGATTGTTCCCCCAATGAGATTAAAGAGTATACTGAGCTATTTAAGGAGTTTGATGATATTTTCACTTGGTCATACAAAGAAATTCCAGGTATAGACCCTCATATTGTCAAACAAGAAATCAAGACCTATTTGGATGCAAAACTGGTTCGACAACATTTGCATGCTGTGAATCCTAGAAAAGAACCCACCATTAAAGCAGAGATAGAAAAACTACTCAAAGCTGGTTTTATCTATCCCATTCCCTTGATGGAGTGGGCTTCAAATCCTATTCCGGTGGATAAGAAGTAGGGAGCGATCTGAATATGTACTGATTTCTGCGATTTAAATCGAACATGTCCTAAAGATAATTTCCCTACACCATTTATTGATCTAATTTTGGATGAGTGTGCAGGAAGTGAGGTATTTTCTTTTATGGATGGATTTTTTGGTTATAATCAGATACAAATTAATCCTGAGGATCAACACAAGACCGCATTTATTTGTCCTTGGGGGACTTTTGCATATCGAAAAATGCCCTTCAGCCTTAAAAATGATGGAGCTATGTTTCAGCAGAACATGACCTTGATATTTCACGATATTAAAAATATTATCGAATTTTATTTGGATGGCCTCGCTGCTCACTCTCATTTGAGAGTGCATCATCCTTACCATTTACGATTAGTGTTCAAAAGATGTCATCATTATCAAGTTCATTTAAATCCTCATAAGTGCATTTTTTGCATGAAATTGGGTCATTTACTAGGATTCATTGTATCCAGGGAGGGTATTAGAGTCGATCCCTTAAAGGTTGAGGAAATACTTCAATTGTCTCCCCCATGCAACATTCGACACCTTCAGTGTTTACAAGGTATGGCGAACTTCTTACAAAGGTTTGTGGTCAATTTTTCCAACTTGACTAAAGGCTTCATGCGTTTGTTGAAAAAGGACACCCCTTTTTACTGGGATGAGAAAGCCTATGAGTATTTCAATGCTCTTAAGAAAGCCTTAGCAATGACCCCCATGCTTGGTCCACCAGACTATATCCGTGACTTTTTCATTTATGTGGTTGCATCTCAGGAGATAGTTGGTATCGTATTGGTTCAAGAGGATGAGGAGCTCCATGAGCATGTCATATATTATTTGAGTCAAAACCTTATTGATGTGGAACTTCGTTATTCCCATGTGGAGAAGCTAGGCTTAGCCACCATTCATATGATTCAGCATTTGACACATTGCATTCTCCTTCGCCAAAATTTGGTCGTAGCTCACATCAATCCATTTCAATTTGTCCTCACTAGAAGGATGATTGGGGGAAAATATAATAAATGGATTGTGATTTTGCAAGAGTTTGATCTCGAATTTGTTTCGGTGAAATCGAAGAAATAATTAATCTTTGCTGAGCTCATATCAGATTTCCCAAATTTGGATGAAGAGGAGGTTTATGAGGATTCTTTTGTCGATGAAAATATATTCCTCATCTCAACTGTAGACCCTTGGTACAGAGATATTATCGTGTATTTGCAAATGTTGAAGGTCCCTTCTCACCTCTCACGGGATGAGCGATGACGACTATGTCATGTAGCAAAGAACCACCTCATAGTGGATGATACTTTGTACCGTCGTGGGGTGGATTCCATTTTACGTCATTGTTTAACTCATGATGAGGCTAAGTTCATGCTTAACGATTTCCATAGAGGGGACTGTGGTGGTCATTTATCTAGGATTTCTACAGACTTAAAAATATTAAGACCGGGCTATTTTTGGTCATTTATCTTTAAATATTTTGTTAATGCGGTCAAGAAGTGCCACCCTTTCCAAGTGTTTGCACATAATATGCGCTCGTGTCCAGCCCCTTTGCATCCTATTGTTACCAGTAGTCCCTTCACCAAGTGGGGGCTTGATTTTATGGACTACAACCCAGCCTCGACTATGGGGCACCATCATATTATTGTGGCTATTGATTACTTCACAAAATGGGTAGAGGCTATGCCCACAGTTAACTCTGATAGTGAGACAGCCATGCATTTTGTATTCAACCATATTATTACCCGGTTTGGCATTCTGAGAGAGATTGTCCCTAACCATGGAAGGAACTTTCAGAACAAAATGATGGAAGAGTTGGCTTCCAAGTTAGGATATAAGAAATATCACTCCTCTTCTTATTACCCTCAAGCGAATGGACAGGTTGAAGCAGTGAACAAGTCACTTAAGTCTATTCTCCAATGAACCATCGCACAGAGAAAGAATAATTGACATATCATGTTGTACCATGCTTTGTGGGCCTATAGAACCACGATTAAGACTACCACCAATCTTTTTCCCTATCAGCATGTGCATGGGGTGGAATCAATATTACCGATTGAATGTGAAATCCCTTCTTTGAATCTATCTATGGAGCTTTTACCAGACACTTCTACATTTGAAGAACATTTGGTCCACTTAGAGCAGCTTGATGAGTAGCGTCGAGATGCCTTAGTGGATCTTGAGGTTAACAAGCATCGTGTTAAGGTCCAGTGTGATAAGTCTGTCCATCCGAGGAGGTTTAGTGAAGGTGACTTGGCCCTTTTGTGGGATCAAGCTAAGGAACCATTGGGGGTAGTAAACTTTAATCCCATGTGGCATGGTGCTTACGTGGTTAAGTGTGTCTTAGAGAAATACGCATATGAGCTAGTTGATTATTAAGGGATAACCTTGGCAGAGCCTAGAAATGGCCTTTATTTCAAAAGATACTATGCACGATCTTCATCCAGGGCTTATTTTTGTATATTAATGTATAGTTTTGCATTGCATAGTTAAGTTTTCTTATGGTGATAGGGTTTGTTGATTATCTTTCGTTTGTTATGGCAGATTTTGATGGAGTCTTTCATTTACATAGGATTCGTCGATGGTGCTAGCCACCACACTCAAAACTCAACCTCGATTGCTTGGGTGATATATACTCCTACGGGTCAAATATTGTCTTCAGGAGGCATATGTTTACAGCCTTCGTCAAACAATGTTGCTGAATATAGTGTCGTTATTGAGTTATTGCATGATGCCATTTCACATTGTGTTCATTCTCTTATGGTACATCTTGATTCACATTTAGTGGTTTCACAACTCAATGGCTTGTATCGTATTAGGGATCCAACATTATTATGAAGATTCTTGCATGTTAGATTGCTAGAACGACAATTTGAGAGTATAACATACATTTATGTTCCAAGAAATTTTAATCAAGTTGCCGATTCATATGCTAACTATGTGTTAGATTGGCATTTTTTTCATAGACCATAATAATTTCACAAGCACATTTTTACACATGTAAATAGAATAATAATCGATCATCATAAATATTTTTCATTGAGTTCAAAAAAGGTGACGTCATAATACATAAGTGTCATATACAAAATTGGGTCCTTCGAGCCACCAAAATATACTACACGGTCATACAAAAAATATACAGCCAGGTCTCTAAGACTGAAGTGGAGGAGGGCGCTAATCATGATAGCACACCACAGCTCTAGCTAGCTAGTGAAACAATTGAACCCATGCTCGTGGTACTCCAACCACCTGACGCTGCATGGCCTCAGGAAAGTCCTTGACTTGAACCATGGGTACTCTATGTCTCAACTGAACAAAGTTCATGTGAATGGTCTGGAGCATCCACTCTGCATCCATGCCTGTGATATCATCACCTATTCCCCTCCGTTGATGATGAGGAAATCCATCTTGTCGTCATGGTCCTACATCTGCATATACACGATAGAGTGTCACTATGTGTTGTCACACCAAAAACATGTCTTTTGAGTCCATATATCAAAAAACACAAAAAATTTAAATAATTCAAAAATTAAAAGTGGGTTTGGGATTCGTTACCTATGTCTCCATAAGCCACTCCTAGTGGTAGGGGAATATCTGGGTCTCCACTGAAGTATGTCCCTGCATAGGGGTATTTGTCTATGGAGATGATCTGTCTCTACCACCATGGAAAGAAATCTGTTGGGTAGGGGTTATCCACCCTTCCACCTCCCAGTCTGCACATGACATTAGCCAAGAATCAATGAGCTGGAACCCAGACTCCATGTGGATCAATTTCTACTCTAGGGCTTAGCTCTAGTACCTGCTCAAACAAGAATGTGCTCTGTAAGCTTACAAACCCGAATTTCCACACCCATCCCATATTGTAGTCACTGAGATTTTATTTCATGTTGCTCAGCAGCATAGTACTCCAGTCATATACTATAGGCCACATACACTCTACCGCATAGAACATCATTGGTCGTGAGGTCTGGTGAAGTGATGCCAAACCTAGAATCCTGCCTAATGCCAATAGTATGGCTTTCAGCCCCAGAATCTGAATCAAGTTTGTCAGGATTTTACTCCCAACCTTATCTGTATTGGGAAGGCAGTACATAGCTATGTATTCATCTATAGTCAGCCCACCTCTTGGCCCACGTGATCGAAGGTTCACCACCTCCCCTCATTGGGACAAACCTGTGATGAAATATATGTCCTCAACCTCAATGTTGAGTGACATCCCATCTATCTGAAAGGTTTTAGACTCTTGATCCCAGTAATACACCATTAGCTGGAGTTGTCTTGGCTTTGCCCTCAATATGCCAAGACACCAAAACTTGTATAAACCACATGCCCATAATGCTTGTTGAGCCATGAGGTCAGCTTGAACAGCTTCCTCAACATCACCATGTTCCCTATCTCTCCACTATATCACCATCCTGCACAAAAAACACAAGTTTTGACTATTATTTTCCCATAAAATCCTTATTCGCATCCCTATACACGACTATTTTCAAAATAGCGGCGTATGTACATGGGTTTCGAGGTGTTTTCCACGTATGGCGAGCCCTATACGCGTAAAAATGCCCAATTTACACCTGGGATGAAACGCCCAAGTTAGGATGGCCTAAAAAAATAAATGGACAATGAAAATGAAAGAGAGGGGCAAGGGAATTTACCTAGATCAAACATGGAGGGATTCCGCTGGACGATGATCCCACAATTCGCTTCTGAAGTTCTAAGCTCAAATGCAATATGGTGGGTAAAAATTCAATGGTATGAAAATTTTAAATTTTTCACTATTTTATAGAAAAGTTTTGAAATTTTTACCCACTTTCTATAGTTTTTTACCATTTTTGGACCATTTGAACTAATTTGATGTTGTAGGAGCCCATTTTGAGTATGATTTGACCATTTCTTCGACCCGTTCATTCCTATTGTAGGTATTATTTCTAAACTGGCATATAGGTTAGGTTTTCACATCCTCTTTCATTTTACATGACCTTATGACTATTTCATCTTAACCTTAGGTACGAACCCATTCCATCTTGTCACGAAACCTTCTTGTTGCTTTTAGAAGTGAAATTATGAGAATGGTAGAGCTTTCCCATACATGGGTACCCTATTTAGATCGCGTATTGCATTTGGTGCCCATGCTGATATTTCTCCTTTAGGTTGGGGGAATCCTTTGTATAGTACCACCATGACTTTGAGCAAGAGCTTCATACTCCTCCTAAACTTTATGCTAGCCATTCCACGGGACTCCCTTGTATATGTCAGGTTGTAATTGCATTATCATGAGTTTTTCTTTCCTTATTGAGCCTTATGTCGTCTTCCCTGACTTTGATTATCAGCCATATAGATCGAGCTTGTCTCATGTCTATCCAAGCAGAGAATTTTTACATATCTTTTGCAGCTTGATTCCCCATTGTTTTTACCAGGAGGGGACTTTCCCTCGAGTGCCATTATCCTGCACATGTTTCCTTGTATTGAGCATAGGTATGTTCCATTGCTTGGAGCTAGTTTGTTTATACCCTAACACTCGTCTCCTCCTAGATTTGTAACTATAAAGCACTTTTATTCTTTTTCAAGATTTTCAAAATATCTGAAAAAGTCCAAAAATTTGAAAAATACAGACAGGAAAAGATGTTATCTTTGATAGTAGTCAAGTCGTATCGCCTTCGAACAGAGCACTGTATATCGCATCCCTTGGTTGGGTTATTAGTTTGACTTTAGGAGTTGTACTGATTTCTCTGAGTTTATTTCCACCAACTAGTTAAGCTTTCAGTCCCTATGGAGCCTCTATTGGTGCCTCCTGTGTCAAAGAGATGTCCCAGTTTTGCATATCAAGTCTATGCTTCCTACATTCAGTCACCGTTTTCCTCTATGCTCTTGTTCGAAGGAAGATGAAGCCTGATTCGGCCATTCCTCAGTTATCTTGACTTTACATGTCGTTCATTCCCAGTACTATTATTGGTTTGTGCACATCTTATTCAATTTCTTCCACATTATAAAACATTGGTGAGTACCTCCTGTTGGTTGATGGGGGGTGTCTTAATTCCCTCCTTCTAGTGGATTCCATCCCATCAACTTCAGGTCATTTATTCTGGGATAGGATTCTAGAGTCATTTGAGTTCCTTGAGACTTACAGTCATTAGTGGTAGGTTCTCTCACCATCAAAAATTTTGGGAATACATCAATTTTCACTGATCGATGGATTCTTCCAAGTGTTCGACCTCAACACATCTATTCACACTTGTTAGATTGCACTCTGGTACCTTGATTCCCATTTTCATTATCAGTGGGTGATATCGCGTCTATTAACGGTATATACATAAATGACTGGTAATCAGACAATGGACTACTATGTTCAACCTCGAAACCTTTATTCACATAGTAGGAAATGTACTCATAGTGGTTTGTGTAGAAGAATTTCCATCTTGGTGGCATTCCACATATGCTACCTCCTTGATCGTTCCAGTGTTCATGAGATTTTAGCTCTCGTGACTTGATTGCAGTGTATGTCAAATATCTTCAACCATTATGGAGATCTTAATCCTTTTTATATCTTCAACTTCTATGGAGATCTTGATCCATTGTATATATTCATCATGGAGATTCTAATCTATTATATATTGTACGTGGCGATGACCACACATGTCACATTTTGTATATCATGCCTATTCATTTCCATTGTACTCTTATGTATCCAGGACTGCTATATGTATTTGTAGTCATGTGAAGAGATTGATTATTGTACTATACTAATGGATGGTTGGTTCTTCCACCTAGTTCTTCATCACTCCACTTATGGGATATATTTTATAATGTATTTCGGCCATCATGTTACCCCTATAACCTCACACATTAGGGGGCATCTGTTATAGTTGATTTTACCACACTTGGTTGATCACATGTTTATGTCCTTCCCTGTCCCTCTGCAAACTCTTCAGACCCCATGGGATGATATTATACTTTGATGTTTCCAATTTCATCCCTAAAAAACACATGTTTATTATTGTACACAACTTTTAAACCCATACTCGCGTGTACATGCGGATTTTGACCTAAAACCCATGTACATCGGGATGTGTGCATAAATCCAAATATTTTTGGAGTTGTCCTTCATGTGTTTCCGAACCACTTGACTCTTGGCCTTCCATATGCCTCGATATCAATCATATTTGACCCTCCATTACCCCATTGGAGTGCTATATAAGGAACCCCTTTGATACATTGAAGGAGAGGAATTGAAGAGCAACGAAGCTATAGTCCATTATTGCCATAGCTTGCATATACTTGATTCTGCATCCCTTTGTCCATTTGGATCTCCTTGTTTTCTTCCCAATATTTCCTTTTCTTATGAGCTTGCTATCGAGAGATGGAGGATTGAGGGGGTGGAGGCACAGGTGGAGGGCTCGGTTTCTCCGGTTCGCAAATGTGCTAACAGAGGTTGTCACTTGTGTAATCTCTGATTTGATTAATAGAAATATCTTTTCCTATCCAATAATGTGCATTTAAATTAATATTGAATCCATGGATGTGTTTAATTTCTTATACATTGTTTATTATATATGCTAAAATAGATCCAACACCATATTATATATCATGCTTGTCTTGTTTGTTGTTTTTGAGAGAAAATTTCTAACACAAGCGAGATTGGAAAAAGCTCAACGAGGATCTACTTCAACCGTCCAAAATAAGGTATGATTCGAGATCCTTTAGTGTTAGATTTTTTGTTTCTCTTGCATATTGGGAAGGGATTGATTTCTCATGTTTAGCTGTCTATTATGGTACACCCCAAGCCATTTCATTTTCTCTCCGTAATAGAAGAGGTCCAAATAGGACCAAGCACGGGTTGAGGTAGAGCATAAACAACAAATCCAATACCTCAAGGAGGAATTTGAAGGGAAGCTAAGGCAACTTCAAGATAAAAATGATTACATCAAGCAACAGCATGAGAACTTAGATGATTTAAATGATCAACATGCTAATAATATTTATGTCCTTGCGCTGCAGCTCAAAGATATTCAACTTGTATCGACCACCTCTTCTTTCTCTAAATTCACAGGAGAATAATTTAAGCAACTAACGGTCAGAGTCCATGATGATTATTATCAAGGAATGGTTAATTCTTTTAAAGGATTCAACAAAATGTAGGAGTTATATAATGCATTTGAGCACCAATTTGGTGTTCTCCATGATCACAACAGAAGGAGAAAGGAAGCGACCAAGGCTTACGACAATCTGATAGATTGGAAGAAGTATATCAAAGATAGATTAGATGATTTTCTATTCTTTGACAAGATCAATCTCAAGAAGATTGAAGTGTCAATTGAGACATGGGAGAATGTCTGTGACCTGGTGGAGTCCATCATTAAGGATGGGCAAGTGGCTTGCAAGAGGAGATGGTATGCTTCAAAAACCTTGTTAGGTTTTATGTATTTATGTTGTTGGATCCTATTGATGAGTCTATGCTTGTGAAGCTAAAATTGGAACAAATTAAAAGTGAATTTGCTAAATTCAAGGATCAAATACAGGATATCACTCATCTTATCTTGGATTAAATCAAGAAATGGATCGAGACACCTCTCACTTCACTGATGAGGATTTACCTATTCCTCCAAGAGTGGTCGAAGATCAAAAAGAAAGAGACGACATCCCTTATTTGAAAAGCAGAGATGAATTTGGAGCGCATTAAATATCGAGACATCTAGGATCTGATCGATGCATTTGTCAAGTGGTGGTTTTCCCTTATAAAATCATGGAATTGAATATTTTGTAATCCCGCATCTTGGGGAGATTCCTTTCTTTGTAAATTTTTTTTAATATTATTTAAGGGGAAGGGTATCTCCCAAGAGAGGGCCTTGTGGGATTAAGTCTAGGAGAACCATAGGAGAAGGGACTACCAAATACATGTGAGGAAAGCTCTGTAATATTGGAAAGATTGTAATTTTTTGCAATTTTAATAAAGACTTACAGTTTCTTATCCTATGTTTTATGGCTTTTCATCAAATTTCTTTTATGGATTTCAGTCGTCCTTCTATTTTTTATGACAGACTGACTACAAGTTGCTCATGTATTGAATATGTTAACTTATGTATTGATGTTTCATTACAATCATAACATGTTAAATGTGCATTGAATAAATGTTTTTATTTAATTAGATAACATTTTCTGCAACTATTCAATAGTCATTGATCCCTAAAGCTAATTTTTTAATTGATATTGCCTGATAGGATAGTTTTGCACACATAATGTTTTGAATAAAGCATTGCAATTGTTATTGTTAGTTTTATTTGAAGTTAGTTTAAGGGAATAAACCTGATCTATATGTTTATAAATTTGGAAATTATTTCTTTGTCATCGATCATTAATCGTAATTTTTCTTCTTAAATATCTTTCACAATCATTGTCTTAATTTTCTTAGGAATCTTAGTCTAGTGTCCAATTACTACGAATCCTTCTCAGATATTTCTTGTAGGAAGAACAGATCTACTTGATATGAAAACCCTTGTTCCATTCGAGTCCTTATATCCATAGGATTTTCATCCCAAACAACTCAGGGATATAATCTTCTCTATGTGGGATCAATTCGAAGCCTTTCTAGCTACACTTTATCCTTGTATTAATTTCCTGTATATTATCCAGCAACCTACAAGCACGAGCCATTAACAAATGGTTCTAGGAGGAGGGACATAGATAAATATGTCAAAATAGAACATAATTAAACCTACTCCTAGATCACCTATCATTACTAGAACACAGATCCAAGCTTCTATGTATGTAGCTCAGTCTGTAGAAAGTCACAAAACAGTCCCTGTCACCCTTATTCTAGAACAAGTCATTGGAAGACCAGAATTCCTCTTTGTGTCACCAACTAGGGAAATTATCACCCTTGAACAGTTGAAAAAAAGTACACAAAACATAACTTCCAAGGTAGAACAGAGGACTGAAGAAGCTAGAATCCTCAAAGATGCTTTGTCTTTAACTCATATAGCTGATAACTCCCCTGCTAATACAAATACTCAAAACACTACTCAATAGGGAGAATCTCTTGAGATTCAAATAGATCAATTGTTTTGAAAAGGTAGAACAACCTCAAGCGGATCTACATCCCAACTTATAGTCTAGTGGACCACCACCTACTTTATCTTCATCTCCATATAAGGACTCCTCGTATAGAAAGACATCTTCCAATCCTTCTTCATCTGAAGAAGCACCAATGGATGAGAAATTAAACATACCATGGCTAGAACATGATGTTGTATTTGTCCCTGGGAAACAACACAAGTTTCCTAAGAATCCTGAGAAGTCGATCCCAAAATTTAATCTAGATGAGAGATCCCATGCTTAGGACCATATCAAGACCTTTATGCAAGCCTTTAGGTTAAGAAACATAGTTCATGAGGATGTGATGTGCAGACTATTTCCATATTCGTTTGAAGGCGAGGCTCCCACTTGGTATTTTTCCTTGGATTCTGGAACTCTCAACTCATGGGATGTGTTTTAGAAATTGTTCCTTGAAAATTTTTGGGATGAAAGTACCCTCGAAGATCTTGTAATGGATCTATCCTCCCTTGGGATAAAGGGAAAAGAAAGAGACAAGGACTTCAAATAGAGGTTTTCCTATTTGAAAAACAAGATCCCTACCACTATTCCTCCTACGGAATAATTAATGGTAGTTTATTACATTAAGGGTTTACCAACTGAGATCGCTATGTGGGTTAAAAGGGCTCACAAAGCTACTCCTTAAGAATATTTTTTGGAAGCTATCTTAGTAGAGAATGACATTTTTTGCCTAATGGATAATCCTGATGTCCAAGCAGACCAACCTTCTACATCCAGAAGAAGGCATGAAAACGTTCCAAAACCCACACCCCAACTAAGCTTAAATAGTTACCAACTACCAACAACTGAAGGAGGTTGGTGGTGGCACTCCCAGTGGCTCCTAAATTGTAGGTATTGGTCTCATAGGCACATAAATTTATGCATGATCATGCATTCAGTTGCATTTAACCTCTATATGTGTTCCCCACACTCTAGTGAAAGGATACTGGTGACACTAATAGCCCAAGTGGACCCGATGGTACTAGTGGACCCAATATTAATAAATGACTCCTAAGTTAGGAAAATATAATCTAATAGACTAAGTATCAACAAGGGATGATTATAAATCCTAACAACCCCCATTAATCCTAACTTGGACAACTATGGGCCCTGGAAACAAGGCCAAAAGTCACCCATTACAATCTAAAATAATTAAAAATTATTTCTTAAAAAACCAAGGAAATAGGGGAAAACATCATGGGACCCCCCCCCCCCCACCCTCAAGATAATAAGGAACAGTAAATACAAGCTATTCTTAGGTTAAAAACCTTCCTCTTTGGGAAATAACTTGCAAAAACTCTGCTATAGTTTGCAGCACTGTGCAACAGTATGGTTCTTCTGTGCAACAACATCCTAAAGTTGTGCATGTGAACCTCTCCAAACTAATGACTATGTCTGGAGGAATTTTCCTCTTTGGAAGAATAATAAAATTCTCAATTGAATCAGGAACATAGACAACTGCCAGATGAAAACTAGACCCATGTAGAGAAATTGAGATCAACTGATGAGAGAGAAAAAGTTCTTGAGAATTCGATCCATTTGAGGAAATCCCAAGAAAATGATATATTGCAGCCTTGAAAATCAAACCATGTGAGGTAAAATCAGCTCCAAGTGTTAGGAGCAAGTATCAAGGTGAAGGCAGAATGTCTCCATCTTTACTAGTTCAGTGAGGAGATGAGCATGTGATCAAACATAAAGGTAGAGAAGCCCTAGGACTGTGGAGAGAGTCGAATGCTTGAGATCCATAATCTGATATATATTTAAAAATAACCAATGATTCACAAAATATAATATCATCAACCTCATAAGATAAAACTAACATCAAATCCCTAGCAACAATTTTGAAAGAGACTTGGGGTACTTGATTTTTCACACCAAAATTGATGAGAACAGCTACAAGCATTACTAGAATATCTTGAAACTTATAACTTGAACCAAATAAGATCATATAATATCCAAATAAGTTCATATCATATCCAAGAATGTGGAACAAAATGGTCCACTTCTAACTACCTTCTAACTAACCTGGACCAAAAACTACAAAACTATGACCAAAAACTACAAAACTATGACCAAAAATTACAAAACTATGACCATATCAACTCTTGTTGACTTCTCCCCCTTGCGCACTATTTCCATATTTTGCGCCATGCACATCCATACCTCCTTCCAACAAGCCCCCGACACAAACTTGTGGATCATCCTTGATCCACACCAACTGGATATTGTGTACTCATTGATATTGATCTTGAAATCTTCATATTGTTTTTTAACTTCGTCAACTATAGTTTTTTTTGTTGTGCTAATTGCGGTGCATTCCTATGCATCCTTCTCATTTGGATGATAAACAAGTTTGGTGGTCACCTCCTTGAAATTGTCCTATGTAGCTTGAAGTGCATTAACTTCCTTAAGTTCCAACTGCTCGCCAACATCCTGGAATTCATCTAGCTAAGTTGTGCGACGTTAATGGCACTCCCTTGATTGGTTGCTCTTTATTGCAGTGATTTCAATTGAGTTGCCTTAGTAATTTGCACTATAGGAGGCATCTCTTTGAGTGATTTCCTCATCACTGTTAAAGTTCCTTCACTTCATGTAACTATGCCTTTTCTTCATGTAACTGTTATAATAATCAACCCATAGTTTACCCACTTAGACATTAATTCATTTATTTTTGTCTTATTTGCCTAGTTCATGTGTCCCACCTTGTGCAAGTTGCTAATTGCCTATCCATAGAGGTCAAACTTGCCATATCTGACTCATGTAGCACTTGGGAAAGCCTTAGGAATCAAATATGCTTTATTCCTGGCCTCCTAGGCGCCTATATGCTTTTTCTGCTTTATTGCCTGCTTTTTCAGTGTTTTAAGGCACATGGGAAAGCTAGACTAGGTGAGGTGAACTTGTTTTTTGTCCTACACATACTCCTCTCTTTTCTCCATGCAAAAGCATGTATGAGATTCTATTCCACCACTCTTTAGCTTGCCTATTCCTTTTTTCCAATTCGTGAGCTCCATGACAGATTTGGGATCCAGCTTTTACACCTATGGGGGATTTGCTTATTTTTGGTAAGCCTGCTTTATACTAGATTTGGATGCTTCCTCATGCATTCGATTTCTTCATGTATTCTATTTATTCAGCAGCCTATGATATTATAGGTT